>CM076580.1:1716992700-1717592700 GCA_034641835.2 Pinus albicaulis
CTGGAGGGTTTTGGAACTACTTTCGCCCCCAATATCCAGTATGGCTGCAGGGTAAAACTTGCATCTGGACTGGAGTCGACAATGGATTATTTTTCTAGGTCTGGATAAGAGGCGTTTGGTGAATAGGGCTGCTCGGGCTGCGTTTTTTTGAGGTGCTTGGTCACATGGGTGTAATTTTCCAAACCCAAGATGGAATGCTGCTGTTGCTGCTCTTGCCCCTATTTTTCCCCTGTTTGGCCCGGTTTGTCTTGGCCCATGGTTCCTGGATCTTACTTTCCTCCTCCTCCTGCTAGATGGGGCCCTGGACCATGGGTTTCAAGACCCTGGGCCGCCGCCGCTACCACCACTATTTCTAATAACTCCGCTGCTGCGGATTGTGGTTCTTCTAGTCTAATTCAGACATGGTGTGAAGACAGTAGCAGTGTTGACAGTTAAATCTTTCCCTTTATATTTTTTACTGCTTCTAATAACCTCGCTGCTGCGGATTCTGGTTCTCCTACTCTGATTCAGACATGGTGTGAAGACAGTAACGGGTTTGAAGTTTATAAATTTTTCTTGTTACATCCTATTGAAATGGTGTATTTTAATTTTCATTTATATATTCTTTTCCTTTGTCAACTGAAGTTTCCTTTTTCATTTTGTCTATCCAAATGCAAATGATGGTGTTTTCTTGTTGGTAGGTTTAATCACTTTCTCTGTAACGGAATTTCAAAATGGAATATGGGAGTGCTCATTTTCAGAGCTCAAATACCATTCTTTTGCCCCTGACTTCGTCTTTTCTTTTTCTTTTATGTTGAAACTCACAACTTACCTCAGCTCATCGCAATTGCTTCAGAGGACATGTACCTATCATTTAATGTAAATTCCTATGATATATGTACTTGTTGATATAATCAATTTTTTTTTATAGTAATGGCAGGAATCGATTTTGGATACCACTGGATCAAAAACAGAATGTAAGCATTGTAGAGCTAATTTTAGTATGGTCACTATACTTTTATTTTCATATTGGTAACAACATTCTGGGTATGTTTTGCCTTCGGAATTTACCACAGGTAGCCTAGTTGGTTCGATTCCCAGGACATTTTTGTGAGGGATGTAGCCGTGAATCACTGAAGCGACATGTCTCGGCTTTAAAATTGGTTTTCTTTTTATAGAAAAGACATAATAGAAGAACTGGGAATTATTGGGGAATAATTCTCAATGTAAAGGGGTGTTTGGGAATTTCCTTGTTCGATCATGATTGAAATTACTTAATATACACCTTCTTCTTGAGTGAAATGTTCATTCAATAGTTTTACAAGAAAAAAATTGATCTACCCTTGCTGGTGTTGTTTTTCTCTTCATTAGAAACAATTTGCATTTACTTAAGAGCATATGTTTTATGTTGAAAGTGATCTAATATTTGACGTTGATGAGTTGATTTCTTACATTTCAATTTGGTTTAAAAATCACATGAATTCAATTCAATTTTTAATCAGCAGGAGCAGGATTGAAAGGATTCAATCCCAGGAGCGAAAGGATATATGAGGAGATATCCACCACAGGTATGCAAATTTTTGACATATAATCTCTTTTCATATCCAGGAAAATTTTTGTGCATGTAATATCTTTACATTGGGTTTCATTTTTTGAACCTTCATACAGATTTTAATTACAAGATTTAATTATGAATTTTGTAATTCCATGCCCTTTTCAAGCTGTTAACTAGGCAGTGTTGTAGAAACTATGGTAATAGAAAATAGAGGCTAGCCCCTGTCTTGTATGGGTATGGCATCATAGGATTATTGCCTCCCCTATCTTGTTTGGGTATGGCAGCATAGGATTATTTCCTCCCCTGTCTTGTTTGGGTATGGAAGCTCCCGTGTCTTATTTGGGACCTAGGTATGGCAGCATAGTATTATTGCCTCCCCTGTCTTGTTTGGGTATGGAAGCATAGGATTATTGCCTCCTGCAAATGCTACAAACTTCACAAGCCACTGTGGTTTATCCCCAATTAATTTCATAAAAAGAGTTGCCACTATGTAATAGTGGTTTATCCCCAAATCGTTTCATAAGAAGAGCTACCACTGTATAGTCTCTATGTTTCCATGTGTCTTCTTTTGTTATAATAAATTGATTCAATTTTGTTAAAAATGCATACAACTAGTTGTGCAATTCTGGATGAATTCATATGCCTATTTTTTCTAAAGTTGCAGCGTTTGGTTTTTAAATTTTTGGAGCAAGAGAAAGAATGGAGGAATAGTGGTTTATCCCCAATTCATTTCATAAAAATTGAGGAATAATGTTTTATCCCTAATTCGTTTCATGAAAATATTTGCAGACAATTCACATCTCTATTCTCTAACCTCGCAATATGTCAGGAGGGGAGGGTCCGGTGTGGTAAGTATTGGAATGGAATGGAATTGTCATTTTAGAGAAGAATAATTATGAATTTGAACCTTAATCGATGTGTTGTGGTTTCTATCTTAATCTTATTCACTGGGTTGTGGTTTCATATATGTGCAACTCCCAACGTCCTTGAAATGCATTTACTTATTGTATTTGCTTTTACTAGGACCAAAGATTTACAGAGAAATCCATATTAGCCTCTATGTGACAAGGGCCATTGAGAGACTGGACTGGAGGCCATTAATTTAATTTCCAGACCTATGATTAGAGTAGAGTAGTGTGGAAGACTGATGTGGACATTAGAGTAGTGTGGAAGACTAATGTCTGCTCGTATAGTTACTCTAATTACACAGATCATAGTAATGGCTGTGGTGATATCAGTTGTTTTGCTTTTTCTTGGAATTGGAATTCTGGTTTCAATTCATCTGTGTATTGTGGGCAGAGCAATCAGGAGAGGTCTGAATGCCAGGGGGCCTGCAGAGAGAGGGGTTTCTTCTTCTTCCTCTATCAGTGGGAATGGTGGGGGTATGTGGTATGTCTTAGGAGGAGGTACAGAAGCTTCCTTGCTTTGAATATAAACATCAGGGTATGTATATTTTGTTAGATGGAATACTTTGCAAAGATGATGATAGTGCTAGGAATATGAATTTCCTGGATAGGATTGAGAATGGATTGTGGGTGGATGAATTTAATTGCTCAGAGTGTGCTGTTTGCTTGGATGGATTTTAGAGGGGTGAGAAATGCAGGATCTTGCCTGTTTGTAGGCATACTTTTCATGTAAAGTGTGTGGATTCATGGTTGTATAAGAATCCCTTGTGTCCCATTTGTAGGGCTAGGGCTGAGCAGCATGGCAAGGGAGGAGGGAAATTGGGGTTGAAGAATGTGATAGACTTGACCAGAGTTGGGGATTATGAGATTGTTAGTGGACCTAGGGATATTGCTATTGGAGTTTCACTGCAAGGAGAGGTAAGAGGGGTAAGAGGAGGATGGGAGTATACTTTTCATCATATGTCTAAGATGTCTAATTTGGTGTCCAATCCACCACCATCACCAAGGTCTCCTCCAATTGATGAATTTGAGTTCAATTTGATGTCAACTCCATCATTGCCATTGTGGCTACAACATAGACCTAATGGCGATGGCAGCAACGGTTGTGTTGGTGTGAGGGGTATTGATGTTTTGAGCACTAGTCAGACCCAGAGCCAAGATCAGAATCAGTATTCATGCAATTTGATATCAAGTCCAATACCATCTTGCAGACTTGATGGTGATGATGATGTTGATGATATGAGGGGTATTAGTGTTTTAAGCCCTAGCCATAATCAAAATCGGAGTTCATGCAATTCTGTTTCAATTCCACAGCCATCGTGCAACCCTACTCATGATGATGGTGTGAGGGCTACTGGCCTTTCAATCACTGGGGAAAGCCAGTATCAGAATTAGATTGTGTGGAACTTGACATTGACTACGATGTCACATTGCAGATTTCCTGATGATCAGGATGTAAGAATCATAGGTGTTCCATGCCATAATGAGAGTTGAAGCTAGATCCAGACTCCGAATCAGGATGCCCCAGCATGACCATAAATTGAGTTTTGCTACAATAGTGAAGTTGTTATGGTGGATGCCAAACAGGGGCAAGGTATTGATGCTCCTTTTCATTTGGGCTAAATTTAAATATATAAATTTTGTGTATGTAGACATATGTATCTGACTAGTGCAAGACCTGAGAGATTAGAATTCAAATTCGAGCATCAATGACTATTGCAGGGCTACTATTGTAAAATTGTCTCTTATTTCAAAAAAAAATGCCAACTATTGTTGATTCTCTTTCTATTTGCAATTTTAAGGCAACGTTTTCCACATAAAAGTAGAAAGCACTTCCTTTTTTAAAAGGGTTCTAATGGTTAAGGTACTAGTATTCTGAGCCTATAACTTATAATATATGGGTTTACTTCTTGCACTTTGATATTTGCAGTTTTTAACTATATTTGAAGCTTAAGGTTACTAGTACATTTCTGAGTGATTGTTTATCAAGTTAAGTACTCCTCATTGTATGCCAAAGCATTTGAAAATGAAATGATGTGGGAATTCCAACAAGTTTGCAAACCTGCAAAAGCAATTTCATGATTTATGGAAGAATGGGAAGACTTATGAATCGGATTAAGTGTAGGTGTTAGCTACCATAATGCATGGTGTCTTGGTTCAAAGATGATACTTAGAAGAAAGGGAACTTGACAAGTTGTCTATGTTAATTCACTTTATGGTGATGATTCTTGGGGAATACCCCCATATTGGCTTCTTCTGGAGGAAACAACTTACAGAAGAAAGGGAACTGGATGGTTCTCTCTCTTTGATTCTCTCTATTGCTGAAGTGTACAAAAAAACTTACTGTAGCCTTTTCAGATTAAATAATGGGTAAATTTCTACAAGTAGATGATCACATGCTCAACTAAATGACTGAATATTATGATCATGCCTTTTAAGAGTTCACACTGCATTAGGAGTTCAACAGTGCAAACTTGGTTCTCATCTAGATCTATCTGTCTCCCTTCTGTTCCCTTTCTATATCAATGTAACTAGTTCAATCTAATGCCTTTTAAGAGTTCACAGTGGATTAAGAGTTCAACAGTGAAAACTTGGTTCTCATCCATTTCTATCTGTCTTCCTTCTGTTCCCTTTATATATCAATGTAATTGGTTCAATATAAAATTTTTAAGTTAACTATATATATGTATTTGTTTAAGTATTGTGCACTCAAGAAGGACTACTTCCATTATCTATTTTTGCTATTTGTTAAAGTATTGTGCAGTCAAGAAGGACTACTTCCATTATCTCTTTTTGCTTTCTTCCATCTCCCAAAATAGGAAATCTTTGGACCTATAGCGTTTTTCCCCTCTGAACTGGTTTCCAAGCACAACCTTTTCAACCTCTTAATTTTCCCTTTTATCACTATCGATAAGTGTAATGGATATTCCAAAGATGGATGTTGGGCACTACATTATAGAGAAGCTTCAAATGTCGATCATGGTATATTAAGGAGTGAAATAGATATCGATATCTAACAGTGTGATCTATTGCATCTCTTTGATGACAATTGTACATCCTAGTTACAGAAAGAGTTGGAAACTATTCTCCATTAATATTCAACTCGGGAAGGATCTTGTGAATTTAGTGTTTGACATTGGAAACCAATGAGACATAATCTCAAAATCAGTGATAAAGAAGCATAATTATGTCCAATCATGCATACTTAACCCTACCCCTTGGTTTTTCTTAGCATGAACAAGTACTTGTTGAATGTGCATGTAAAATTGGATTAAGTTCCCCATCTCTATATATAATGTAGATGAAGTGGAGTTTAATTTTGTTTCATTCGATGTCTATGATATGATATTCAACTATTCATATCACTGGGATTGAGATAGTCTATCAACAATGCCTAAACAAATACTAGTAAAAAAAGGCCAAAAATATGCAATGACCACACAAAAAATCTCCAACTCCCTTGGTGTCAATTCAACCACTAAAGGCTAGATGCTAATAAAAATCTTCAATACAGTTTTCTTTAATAGCCTTGTGAGCATAGGATAGTGCCACTCTCCAATGGTCAACCAAAAACAATACGCCAAGGCCTTGTTGGATACATATCGAGCACACATGAGAAGTTAGAAGAACAAAAGAATTTGGACAATTTATTGTAGCACTATTTCAAGTTGTTATGGGAACTACAGAGGATGCATCCAAGCCATGCAGTCCAACACATCAATGAGTTGCAACATTTTTTTATGTTATTGAATGAGTCACAGTGCAAGGATTTGTTGTTAGAAAAGTAGGAGATCAAGAGGTAGATACAAGACTTAATAAATAATGGCCAAATATGAACCAACTCATTGCTTTGTGGATCTGTCATTTTTTGTTTCCAAAGAAGGATGACACATGGAGAATCTATTATTATCTGTTGAATAGAAACACCATCAAGAAATGGTATTCATTTTCATGCACCAAGAACCTAATCGATTACATTCATGAAGGTAATTATATTAGTAATCTAAGTGCTACATCATGAGAAAAATAGGGAATATGCAATTTTCTTCATTTTAAGTCACTTTGAATGGAACCAAAACTTAAGTAGATAGGCAATAGCTATATAGTTTATGTTTCAAAAACTATGCTTTGTTTAGCAGATCCAGCTAACAAGGTAGAGACAGATAAATCGTTAATGTGAATTGAACATCTTCCATGAAAAGTTCTCTATGTATATTCTTATCAGACAATATGAATTTTATGTTTATGCTATGTTGTTACTCGTGGCTCCTAAGCTTTAAATTGAATATTGAGTTGTATGTTATTATGATGGCTTGCTCAATTTTGAGCTGATGAACAACATATTCTCCAATTTAACGTCTTTCATTTTCTGTCATTGTGAAAATTATTGCATATAAAACTAATATTCTCACTTTTCATGGGTGTCTCGAGTTAAAAATGTATCCTCATATATTAGCTTATTGACTTCTAGATTTTGTGTTGGATAATCTATGGCTAAAATGGAAATGCAACATTTATTGGTTGCTGATGTTCTAAAATTTGTTGTGGTCCATGGATCAATCAAAAAAACCCTAAATGTGAGAAGGTGCCAAGTTTGGTGGTCAAAGGAATTCTTCAAATTGCCTTCAAAATAAACACTTAAAAAGTCCCTTGAAAGAAATAATTTATCAAACTTTTATGATCAAATGCTTGATGGATGATTTGAAATGTTGAATAGTAAATGAAAGAAATTTCTACGATTATAAAATTTATTATAACTTTACTGTCAAGGATGATAGGACGGTATTGGGTTATAACTTATTTGGCTCTGGAGGATGATATTAGATCTGTGAAAATGGTTTCCATTATGGTTTCCTAGATGTTGGAGTATGTGGTAGTTACTCGAACTGTTCCAAACGAAATGAACTGGCAGGGAGAGGTAAACCATTAATGATTGAAGCTTACTGCATCCACTTGGTCAGTTGCACTAGATATCTGGACAAGACAGAATAAAATATCAGAACTGTTATTGGTTTACTTTAAAGTTTAAATATGGTTTCTTATGCTTTTTGGAGTGATAATTAATGGTGAATGGATGAAAAAATATAATTCACAATGAGGAACTATTTTATGATCTGGTTGTCTTAAAGTCCGAAGTGTTTATTTGGAATAACATTTCTGAGTGTATTTTAGTTTTCGAAGCTTAGTGGCTGAACATGCTTTATCTTGTACTCAGGAACATAAATAGACACGGTTGTCTTTTGTGAATTCATGTTAGTTATGAGCTACATAATTGTTTGGGATATTCAAATATCTGTAAATGTTGTGTTAGTTGAGGAGTCAGGATAGAATTGATGTGAGTTATGAGCTACGTAATTACAATGAATATTCAAACATCTGTAAATATAGTGTTAGTTGAGGAGTCAAGACTGTTTATAGGATAGTTTGCAGATATTCAAATATCTGTAAATGTTGTGTTAGTTGAGGAGTCAGGATAGAATTCATGTGAGTTATGAGCTACTTAATTGCAATGAATATTCAAACATTTTTAAATATAGTGTTTACAGGACTATTTATAGGATATATAGTTTGCAGGCATCCTATAGGTTAGTTACACTTAAAGAAAGGGCACTTGGGAAGCCAAGAATCATCTGTATTTAGCAACCCTTGTTTTCCAGATTTGTCTATGCAGACATCACTCTCTCTTAAATATGTAAGTGGTGTTTATTTTGATTTTTTTATTGCAACATCAGCTTTGTGCACATTGGCAAGTTTTTCACTAATTGCTTGTATGTTATTTTGAGGATCTTGACAAGAAATGAAACTTTCGTCAAACATTCTGGAGAGCAGTTACCATTTGTATCTAGTTGAGTGGCCTATTAAAATTTAATTTTTTTAGAGGTTATGCACATCTTCTTGAAGCGGGTTTTCTGTTTTCTCATTCCGACCATAACTGTTGTCAATTTATTTTTTCGAATGCATATTTTCTCTCTCGGACATATGATCTTATACTGTGCAACTATATTTGACACTGGATTTACTGAAATTATGGGTTTGAAGCAACTATGCAGTAAAGGTTTTAGAGCCCTGAAGTATAAATTTATGCTGCAAAATTTAGAAGCCTAGAAAGTTTTAAACCAAAATTGACTTTAATTTGGTCCTTTGAATTAGAAATGAAAATTAGAGAATACAAGTTTGAAATTTGGTTTGGGTATTTTATGATTCAAAACATGTCACATAATTGCTGGTTGTAAACATAAAGTTTCGTTTAAATTTCAAAATGGAGGATGAATTGTTTTATACCGATGCAAATGCGCAATCTTGATTTTTGTCAACTACATCAAGGAACAAAACTGCCATCAAGAGCAACGGATGCACTTGGGATAACTTTACCAGGAAAAATGAGTTTTTTATGAGTTTGAAAACTGTGTTTTTTCCATTGTTATCTTTGCTAATTATCCAGATTCTTTTATTTAACATTGAATTAAGCAGACTATTTACAGGAAATCTAGCCTTATGCTAGTTATTTGTAACACCTAATTCAATTTAAGTACCTTGACATGTTGCAGTCATCTCACATTTTGGTGTCTCTATGCAACATAAACATGACCTGCCTGCAACCATCAGTGAGTCCACAAGGAGTTATACTATTTGGTCTGACGTGACGTCAGGATGTTCAATGCGGTTCTTGTCATGGTCCTCCCAAAGGGTGTGCTTCACTATCCACTGCCGTTTTGGAAATTTTCTCAGTCAACATGTCATCCTTTGTCCATTTGGCCACCACATATGTTCAATCATAGCACATGTACTACACTTTTTGGCATCCTTTTCCAACAGGGTGTGTTTGGTTACTGCTGCTTGAGTTTTGTAACTTTTTAGTCAGTGAATAATCCTTCTGCTAATGTATGACCAGATATGCTCGATAGTACTAGTCAAGGGTAAGATACTTTCATTTGAACTCTACACCCATATACTTGTATGCAGCTTTGCATAACAATCCATCCCCCATAATTGAAGTCATCAAATGGCATTTACAATGGATCTCATCCATCCCTTGCCATCCCTTTCTTTTTGGAAAAATGTGTTAAACTTTGAAAACCTAGTTGTTTAAAGTAGTTCCATTAGATTTTTTTAATATGTGATGGTGTATTTTATTGGAATCATGTATTTTATGTTTGCTAATTTGTTTGTGACATGTTGGATTAGTCTTAGGCTAAGAAACTACAACCCAGGCACATTTAAAATTTTAAAATCACCTAGAAATTGTACTCAACTTATGCCACACCAACTCCACACTAACTCTTAACATGATTAAGTTTTTTGTACTTACAAAGTTTCAAATTGAAAACATTTACACAAATACGCCACACACACCAACTCTTGACATGGCTAAGTTTTTTGTACCCACAATTTCAAATTGACAACATTCACACAAATACGCCACACAATCTGGTCCTATGTCAAGGTGCCCCAATTACTTTGGCTAAGTTTTTTTTGGTTTCAAATTGAAAACATTCATACAAGTACACCACACAATCTATTCCTATGCCAAGATACCCCAATTACTTTTAAGACTATTCTCATGAGCATTGGACTTTGTCCAACTGTGAAAACTTCTTGCTTGCAGAGCTTGTACATGCAGAAGAAGTAAAGAAGAAGCTTCAAAAAGAGTTGTTCACTCTCTGTAGTTGTAGCTATCCCACATGATTCATGTGAGATCATTTTCTCTATAATACTCTTTCCTATGTTACTGCTTTACAACATTTCCTTTGCAACATATGGTGCAACTGCTAGTTATGATTATTGTAACTAGAGGGGAGCCGGGAGTGATATGGGAGTGACCAGGAGTGATATTGTAATGAAGAATGAAGTATTAAATAATAAAAATGATGATGATGGGAAATATTAATAGTAAAAATAAAAATAATAAGTGGATATGATGATTGATATTGGTAACTAACATAATTATATAAATTAAATAACTAGTAAATGTGAATAGGCATCAATTCATAATAAATATCAAAAAACATAGTTCATCATACATCTCAAATTGTTAAAATTTTAAAATTTAACTAAATTAAAACTTTATTATTGTTATTATTGATAAAAAAATGAAAAGAATCTTTTGTGGTTTAATGGTAAGGGATGGCAGGAGGGGAAGGTTATTAATCAAATATGCGTGGGTTGGGGAAGGAAAACCAACAATGAACCTGAAATGTATGGTCTCCTACAAGGTCTTCGTATTGCTAAAGACAAAGGCATCAAATATATTGTTATTCTTGGTGACTCGTTGATTACAATCCAATATGTCAAATATATTATTATTCTTGGTGACTAGTTGATTACAATCCAATATCTCATTAAAGATGGCAACCCAAAAAAAAATTCTCTTGTTCTGGTGGTTTGATTCAAAAAATCAAAGATTTGATCACATCCTTCCATTCCATAGGGTACTTCCATACATAATCAACAACATGGATGTAGACTCGCAAGCAAATAAATCTTGCTCATTTGCTCTATGGAGTTGACAAAGCTAGAAATCAACCACTCACTTGCTCTATAGAAAAGACAAAGCTAGAAACCAACAACTCAAGTTATTCCTACCCCATCCTCTAAGACTATATGTTCCTTAGCTTTTGGTCCTAAGACTACATGTTCCTTAGCTTTTAGTTCTACCCTTGGACCCTCCCTCTAAATAATTGTTCCCTTGACTCTATCCTATGCCCCATTACTCTCCCTACTACCTTTCTATTCCCCATCCCCTTCTATGTGACACCATATATTTCATCGAGAGAGACTTTGAAGGTTTAATATTATGCTTATTTGATAAAACAACCATTCCCCTTGACGTGGAAACACATGAGATCCGTATCCATACATATGTAGTTCCCTCCCCTCACATGATTTCCATTATGATTTTCATCTACCAAGATCATAGAATCGACCTCCACTCAGAACCATGTTCGATTTCTTTGGAAGCTACAATGGAAAAATTAATGACAGAATGATGAGAATCGTGTGGATGGACAAGAGAATTGGTGATAAATGCATCTCTCATCTGGCTCCTGCCCCATTCATGACTAAGTATGTTTTGTGGATTGATCCACCACCTTTGTGGCCCATTAATTTTGTTATAGCTCCATCTTATAATATCACATTGGCGTCCAGCCGTTCATCTTCTAGGCAGCTCTATGGAGAGCTTTGTCTTTGGTTTCAGGCTCTAACCTTTTGGATAGTGAAATTGTAAGCTTGACACTCTAGCTCATGTGAAATTTGGGGAAAGGGGCTCTCCTTTTCTCAAACCACCTTGGCAGCGCTTAGAATCTCCTCCATAGTTGGTCTCAATATGACCCAGGCTCCTTTGTGCAAAGGTAATTTTTGGTTCCTATTTTTTAATTTGGAAACTTGTAGTAACCAAGGATTAGATGTAAACTCCATCATAGTAGGCTCCTATCTCGACACTTTAGGTTCCAATCCAGGTTTCTTAGAATTGTTAGAGGCTCTATCGAACATCACTCTAGTAGTTTACAAGTCTTTCCTTTCAGAAGTTTTAAGGAAAGCTCTGGTTTAAGGAAAGCCTGAAAATTCTGGGTCCTTAGGTTTTTAGTCGATTTTTATCTACGTTGGTGACTTGGAAGGATGCTTATTTTCTTAGGACGGTGCAACGTATAATTGGGGTATCACCAATTGGATATTTTCCACTTCAATCCAGTCTCATTACCAATTTTATTTCATGGAAATGATAATATTTAGATAGATATAAAATTTTTAAGATTAGGGAGGAGTTGAAGTTGTTCACTATCTTATAATTTCACTTTATTATGTTTTAAACAAAGATTAATGCTCCTCTCACAAACTAGGTACATATTCCATAGAGGTCGTTGAATATGCATTTTATGGATAGTTTTTTTGAAGGTTTCAGAGGTAGGCATGAAGAGAACAAATAAAATTTCAATATAACTCACAAAAGTTGATAAACAAACCACCCATTCTTCCAAAAAAAAAATTATTTCCTCAACTTTATCACCTACATCACCTTTATCTCGCATGGAATATGTATCCCCACTCCTCGACGTTACTTTGCACCTCTCGGTGCAAGTGCTAGTATTACTTGATTTTCCATGCTTATGTGGAACATGGTCAAGAGAAGGAACTATAACAACAATGGATTTTCATGAAAACTTTATAATATTTTCAAACATGAAAGTTGTGATGTGTTACTAAGTTTCTTCATTATTTTATAGATCAATACATGTTAAACTGACTTTACTCCTTGACTAGCATTGCATTCAACATTGTGCACAAGTATGTTTTAAATGTATCAATCAAAAGTATGATTTTATCTATATTTGATAATGCAAGTTGAATACATCATACAATACATAGGAGCGCTATGGCTATGAAGTTCAATATGAAATAATATATTTATTGCTACTATTACTATTATATAAGGGTGCTCTTCTAATGGCCATTTATTAGCTATGTTAAGAAGGCTTTGTGGAATTTTTATTTACTATAAGATTATGTATAGTTGAGTTGTGGACAACTAAGTAGAATTTGGTAGGAAGTTTGGAGTATGTGTAATTCATAATGATCTTGTCTTCTCTTCATTGATGACTTTTCAATGTGTGAGTTTTGACCTAAGCCATTGCATTATCAATGTGTCAAGGCTCACAACTCGACCTATATGCCAACTACTTCTTATGATTGTTCCTAGGAACATGAATCCTAATTTTTGTAGGTTTAAAATTTATAACAAGTTTTCTCTATTATGGTCGAATTTGTGGTGGTTATCTCAAAATTTATTTAAGGTGCCATGGATCTAAATTTCTTATGAACTTTCAACACTATAACAAACTTTGGTGCAAATTGTTGATCAATTGTCACTTGGTTAGGGTTATAGATGTTAATGAAAATTTTGTGTGCGTGCATGAGAGTTGGGTGCAAATGCACAATGTTGTGTAGCATTAGTGTGATAAATATGGGATAGTGCAAAGTATAGTTTTTAAGGTTAGTTTAATTTTTCTCGTACCTAATCAACTCAGTCAAGTTGATTGTTGGTTGAACGGTTAATTGTTGGTTCAATGGACATAAGATCTTGTAGGCACAAATACCAAAGGGAAAAATGGATCCCATCATGTGGTACTCTTTGTAATTCTCCACCACTGCTACCTTCCATGCTTCCTCAAACTCCTCTCCAACCTCAATATCAATGCTAGTAGTAGCATGAGCAACAACACTACCCTTAGAAGAACTAGAAGAACGTGTTTTCCAAACTACACGAGAAATACTTCCCTCACGAGTCACCATGTGCCATGCTTGGTCTCAGTGGTTCTCTTCCTTCAACTCCTAGTTCAACTACCATATCTTCATTGGAACCAACACCCCGAACTCCACTAGACAACGATTCACCATTTTGTAGTAGTGATTCACCATTTGTACTGGTGACTCACCATGATTTTACAAGATAATATAATCTCGTGACAGATTTGCCAAAAAATTATATATACATATTATATTATTAATAAAATCGCCTTCCATTTTTCCTATGTATCATGGGGATTCGCCCATTTATTATATATATAAATTTAGGGGGGTTCTTGAAATTTTCCCTGCTCCTAAAAATAACAAAAACCCCAAATTTTAGGGTGCCTCCAATGAATCTACCTGATAAGACCGTTTTTATTAACAAAAAGTGGTTTGGGCGAGGTGGTCACATGCCGACCCCTCGCCTTAAGCTCCGCAGTTTAAATGTTTTGAAACTCCACATATGGCATGGAACCCGGAGTCAGAGTTCCAAAGACTATTTGAATTAACCGTCGCCTACTCCCACCATGTGACAGGTCGATCTAGAGGTTACAGTTGGATAACTCTTAAGCCCGCAACCATTGCATATGTTGCTACTGCCTCGCATCTGAATGCAACATTACCGCCGGAGGTTACGGTTTAGAAAACCATCTTGTTGTAGTTTTATGTCACAACGTGACATGTGATTGCATCCACTAAAACCGCTGGAGTGGACGTTGGTTGTAACCATAGGTTTGAAGTTTTGTTGCTACGGGTTTTTAACGTTTCATGTGACCACAAGCTTGGGGTGGGCAGTGGGTTGGGACCACTGGCAGTCCCCCCCCCCTTCAAATACAAAACTTTAACAACATAAGTTAACGCAGAAAACAATTTTGGTAAGAAATGTTAGTATGAATCTTTCGTTGGAAAAATACCACTTTAGTTACGCATAACAAATAGCCCTAACATCAATTATGGCTGCCAATATCTTTAGATCTATAGTTAGTTGATCCAAATAGAGCTGCACAAATCCAGATCTATGCATAAAAGACTTTAAGCAGTGAAACTAAAATGTTGCTCCATGCATCCAATAGATAAAACGAGAACAATATATTTGAAAGACTTTTTGTATTAAAGGGGCACCGAGGAAACCAAGAAAGGTGTTTCCAATTCTCCTCAATGGGATGGGTTCTTGAAAGTCCTTAAAATTTCAGATCTAAAACTTCTCTCTCTTGTTGGTGTAGAAAACCCAGACAAACATAGAACTCAAAGGGAGCTCACAAAGCAAATGATGAAAAATGTGACAATGATAATGGCTCAAAGTCAGACCAAGAGTATAGATTCAGAGTGATCTAATGCAATGAAAGGTGAAAAATGAATGGGAAAACCCTTCTATTTATAACAAAATATTAGGACGGTCTAGAACTTGGTGCATGAATAAAATATTATTAACCAAATTCTAGAACCACCTTTTAGGGATATTTTATTATATTTGTTGGAGGGAAAAGGATTTTTGACTTGGGTAAATTCTTTTATTTATAAATAATAAATAAATAAATGATTTATTTATTATTTTAAGGAAATGGTGGAAATATAATTAAATAAATAATTATTTATTTAATTATTTATAAATGATTTAGTCAAATTTAACTAGGAATATTATTTAAATAAGGATTAAATAACTTATTCCTAGGAAATAATCAAACAAATAAGGATTTATTTAATTGATTTCCTTGTTTTGGGTTAAATATGACCAGGAATAATAATCAAATTGATGTTTAACTAATTATTCCTTGAGGAAATATAAACAAATATAGATTTGTTTATTATTTCCTTTTGGGGTAAATTCCGGTTTAGACAATAAACAACTTAATAAAGGTGTTTTACTAAGTTATTTCACATAGCGAAAGTAATTTAACTTAGGGTAAAATTGGTCTTACATGGTGTACTTGGGTCCATCTAATGATAATAGGTTAGATAACCAAAAAATGGTGTAACAGATTGCCCCCCAACGTACGAGTGTTAGGAGCAAATCGTATGACCGAAGTACGTTGTAAGAACTCAATCACTAGACATCAAGAAGGAAGTCAGAGAGAGAAATGTAAGGTAGTATAATGAGCTAAAGGACTAGACCCTGAGGAGATGAGACTTACAGGTGCAACAAGTCTCTAGTTTATGAGATGGTACCTGTGCTAAAGGCGGCGGGGGAGGCATACCTATGCCCGCCGAGACAAAGTACAAAAGAATAGTGTGTCCAGTAAACAAGGAATCGAACTATAAAGTACATGCTGGCATAAACACAAGCCAGAAAAATAGAATTATGAATCCCACATACATGTTGTGCCTGGGATAATAGCCAGGACTTATACAAGAATATCTGAGTACATGAGATACAAATACAACCCAAATTCCCTCTATAAACGGGGAAGGGCTCGCAAAATTCAACTGATACATGCAAATCGAAAAGGCGCTGCAAGCGGCTAAGGCCGACATCATCAAATATAGGGAGCTGCATCAAAGGCTAAAATGAAGAGGTCATCTAGGCATGTGAGGGGCTACCTACAGGGCCACCCCCTCATGAGGGCTGAGACATCTCACACACACCTGGGAATCACCAATAGTTGCTGCTGCATCACTGGACCATCAAGTATACGGATCTCGATCATGCTGAAAGGAGTTGGAGTTGAGAAACAATCAAGTGAAAGGGTAATGAGAAATCCCTTTGCCTGATCCGAGGTACCAAACAAGTGTAGGAGTTGGAACCAAGGTACATTTCCCTCTAGACCTGTCTTCTAGAGTGAATAAGTTGATTTCGACAGAAGGATGTCCACCATAGGTGAGGCAATAAGGGATCCCCAACTAAGGCACGAGAGAAAATAGTAGAGCGACGAACAGAAAGACACTAATGATGATGATGAAATGGGGGATACTGAGTAGCGGATGGACGACTTCCCTTGTTAGAGGATAAAGGGCATGAATGGCTTGGCAGCGACTAACACAATATCATGAGGGATAGGGGACAATGGGACTGAAGGCGATAATGTGAGACACGAGAGAGGGACCGAGCAAAGAAGGATGGAGGACTATAGTGGGATACAAAGGGACTCAGGATAGACTCCATGAATGCGATGATGACTCAACTCGGATGCTCTAAACAAGGGCGACTCAATGGTGCTGCCACACAGTAAAGGTCCAATGGGGGACCATAAAAACATGAGTACAATAGGGTATCTCATGAAAAAAATCAACACGAACAAGGAAAAGTAAGGAGGCAAAGTGGTGCCCCAAGTACAAGTATTGTAAGTGAGGAAATTCGATTTGGAGGAGAGGTGAATAGACCCTTCATGGAAAAAATGTGTCCTGGTGAAGTATCAAAACATGAAAAACTAATAGATACCCATTTGAGTGCTCGTGGGGAGCTTTCCAACGGTGCATACGGTGTGTCAAACGGGGCTACGGTTTGGTCGCAGTGGGCAAAAGAAAAAACAGGGGTTTCTCTTCTAATAAGGCATTTTCCCTCCAAACACAATCATTTTCTTGTGTAACTGTGGTGAATGTGGAGAGGAGAGAAGGCCCTAAATCTTGTGGTGAGCGTAGCAGAAAAACCAACCATTGGAATCAAGATCCGTCAGTTGCAGGTAAGAGGCCTAATCCTACTCTTTGTTTTTGATGGATTAAAAACTTTAGATTAGGGTCCCAAATCTCAGGAACAGACCCTACCTCATCTTTACGGCCGGGTCACACTTTTTGGGGAAAAAACTACGACCTGGGAAGCAAGTTTGGGCCTGAAAAGTGCGACCTGTCCCAGGATTTGGCCAAAAAGTGCGACCTGTCACAGGGAGGTGATTTTAGTGCTGTTGTGGGCTGAGATTTAGGTTTTGTGTAATTGAATGCAGTTTTTCCTATCTATAGATTGAAAAAGATGATGGTTTTTGTGTAGAGATGGCAGATATACAGATCAAGTGGAGAGAGAGAGACCTGGGTACATTACGGTCAGAAATCCAAGCAGATCAGAGTGTCCATCGTGCACTAGCCAGGTTTGGGGTTCTGAAATTTGTGGGGAAACCTCTGATGAGAGCTAGGGAGCCCTTGTTGGCCCATATTGTCAGTTATTGGGATCTAGATTATGAGGTCTTTATAGTGGAGGGGCATAGGATTGAGTTGACAGTCCAGGATCTGTATTTCCTGACTGGTCTCCCGCCATTAGGGATGGTGGGAAATACATAGCCAGTGTTACCGTGGGGGCGTAACATCATGGAGTTCATTGAGTGACATTGTCGACCAGGTGTCCGAGTCAAAGGGACTTGTATATCGATTGGGGATCTAGAGAGGTTGGGACCGAAGTTATTCACCCATTGGGATTAGATGCTGTTGTACATAGACGACTATCCCTATAGTGGGATGAATTATTGGGGAGATCCAGACTTGCCGCTTCCGCTTGGTCGAGTATGGGGGCCTAATGGTAAGTGACAAGTAACTAATCTGTTATGTGCATGTTAAAGTTTGAAAATAGTATTTATGGTACTGATCCTCATACTTTTGGTATGCAGATATAGCTCTGGTGAAACCGACTGGATATATGGGATGACTTGCAGTAGCAGGAACTACAGGTGCTAGTGGATCGAGAATGGCACAGAATGAGGATATGACCGCGCTATTGGAGGACATTCATCGTAGATGTGAGGGGATGTTGACCGGTGTTTTGGAGTGGGGTTGGCAGGACTTAGACGACCAATACATAGAGCTATGTATTGGGCTACCCTCGGAATGGTGAGGTATCATGCGGCGCATGGCGATGGCTGGTTAGACTATGCGTGATCTACGAGCTGCGGGAGCAGAGCCATTGGCTCGAGATCCTCTAGAGAGTGATTAGATGTAGGGCAGGTGGTGCCCCCCAGTGTCTATGTAGGGGCAAGTGGTGCCCCCCAGTTTTTGAGTTTTGTTTTTTGTAACATGCTATGGGCATGTCATATGTTTCAGAGTAGATGGACTCTAAAAACATGTTATATGATATATATTATGCATATGCATTGTGTTGATGATTTGAAATGTTATTGTCTTGTGTGTGATAAATTCCATTCTAGAACATGGTTTGCAATTCTATCTATGTAGTGATTTTGACTTCTAGGTAGATGGTTTAAAGTAATGAATCTAAATTCACGTATCAAAAGTTTCACTCGTAAATAGCGTCTAAACAGGATAGGGTTTTGCACATGATAGACACCATTGAGTTGTAAGACAAGAAGCAGAAAATCTAAACGAACGTGTAGATGGAGGATGCGATGAGAGAGGGCATCGACTAAGAGGCCACGTACTGCATCATATTCGGCCTGATTATTGGTGGCATTACCAATGCAGACCCCATTAGAAAGAACGAGGGTATGCAAGGGGGTAAAGATGGCCCAAGCTGCCGAGGCTAGATTCTGGGAATAACGACTTGCCCCATCGGCATAGCCAATATAATGTGTGGATGAGAGGTCCGACAGAATAGTGTCACAAGACAAGAAATGGGAGGAGGGAGAATAATGAGGGCAACGTGAGTGTAGGGTAGAGATCAAACGACAACTATGGGATGGAGTAGTTTGGGTTGGATGGCTATGACTCATAGATCGACTAGAGGGTGATGTATGAGGGCTATGGGAGGAAAATCTAGAGCTCATGTTGCAGAGGACATCATAGATATGGATGGTGTCATCCTGGTTATGGGTGGGAAGGAAAAGGTCGAGGAAACCAAATGATGCTGCAAAGCTACCTAAATCATCAGCATGGGAATAAAGGCTCACATACGGATCGTCATGGGGGATGACAGAAGAACAAGTAAAAAGATGGTCAAAGGATGTAGAGCCCAAGAATGTTGCTGAAGGGGAATCAAGAAAAATAGATGGAGTGGATTCAGAGGGAATGTACTCCGAGGGTTGGACGGATGATGATAGGTATAGGAGGGGGGCAGCAGGTTTTGACATCTCAACATCAGGGGGAGGAATGTCAATGGTAGCAGGGGGATCCTCGAGTTGGCTTGACACATACTGCGTGAGGATGGGAGAGGCGGATTGATTTTATTCAATCTCGTACTCGCGAATGACCTCTAAAGAGGCTTGGTACTGCGTGAGGTGAGGACAATGGTGAGAATAATGGCCATGGACACCACACAAAGCACAGGGTTTGTTGGTGCGAAGCGTCTTTAGGTTCTTTGCGCTGGACGAGGAAGAAACAGAGGATTCAGGGACTGTAGATTCAGGGAATGCGACTTTAACCATGGTTTTGATATGGGGAAACTCGGGGCAAGTATGGGTGGCATGACCAACACCATAACACAAGGAACAAGGCTTGGTGGGTGGAAGGGGGGTAGGGTCAGGCGAGGTGGACTTGTCTTTGAATGCCCTTTTGCAAGCTTTTCCTTTCTTTCCCATAGTTTTCATAGCAGGAGGATGGTCTTGTTGAGGTGCTGGTGGCACTGTAGCGACGGAAGAGGCTAAGGGAATCAGTTGAACAGGTGTCAAAGTACGGTATGGTTTGGGGTGACTTGGTGGGGTTTTGGCTGGAGGCTAAAGATACCAGATGGGTATGCCCAGGGTCAAATTAGGGAGGGAAAGGGTTGCCATGATGGGAACCGAATAAGCTCTGGGAGGGGGAGCAAGGAAAGGTATCTGACCAGCAGGATAATGGGCAGGAGGGACAACTCCCAGATTGTTGAGACTTGGGGGAACTGACCCAGGAGGGTATAGAGGCTCAGGTGTACTAGCTGGATGAGAAGGTTCAAAAGGAAGAGGTTCAAACAGCTGAGGCGGAGGGCTAGGAGCGGGTTGTGGTAGGTGAGGTTGAGGTTGCTGACTAGCCAAAGCGGGCCGTTTAAGGTCAGCCTGAGACGATTGCATCATGAAAACATTTGATAAGCTAGGGTTAGAGCCAGGAGGAGGAGGAATACTGGGGAATGTTCCAAGCAAGGAGGAGTCTTTGTAGATGCCGAAGGGAACACTAGTGAAAGAATCGACAGTTTTCTTATTGGCTATAGAAGAGATGGTTGACTCAGGGGAGGTCTGAGATTTAGGCTCATGATATGTCAACTGGTCAATGGTGACAATATTTCCATTGTTAGGGAAAAAAATCTTGCGATGAACTACAGATGGGACAACAGACATGGCGTAGGTGTAGCTACGCCCCAAAAGAATGTTATAATCAAGAGGGGCGTTGATGACTTCAACGTCAACGCAAACCATCTTGCCTGCAAGGGTGATAGGGAAATTACGGAAGAGGCCAATGGGCTGGGAGGCATGTCCATCCCATGCATGAAGGGTGATTGTGGAAGGGGCCAGTTCAGGAGATCTGAGTTATTTCCAAACTGAAGTAGACATCACACATGTAGATGCCCCCTCATCAATAATACACCGAGATACATTAGCGTTCCAGATTTTTACTGGGATTTGGAAAGAAACGGAAGCAAGAATAGGAGGATGATCTGATTGGTGGGCATCAAAAACAATCAATTGGTCATCATTAGGATCTACAGCGCCCATGGAAGATAGTAGAGCCTTCTTTTGAGAAGGACATGACTGGAGGAGTTCCAGTGTTGAAATGGCAGTAGGAGACTATGCCAAGTCATCTACTATGCTATACGAATGAGTAGCTCAACCAGAAGCAGCATTTCAGTGTAATGGGCCCTTAGGAACCTTGATAGGGACCTCAATTTTGGGTTGAGGGATCTGCAAAGGACCATTTGGTGTCGAAAGAGGCTCTATAAGACCCGAAGAAGGTGACTCGGGGACAGACGGAGCGGGAGGCGTGGGGTACTAACGAGACCGAGTTTGAAGGTTAAGGTCGACGGTGAGAGGTTGGTCAGAAGTCATCATGAGAATCTGGTAATCAGAGGAACCAGAAGGGGAAGGTTGAGTGGTTACTAGGGCATGAGGCGGTTGAGTAGCCATGAATCCTTATTGAGGGAAAGGATTAGTAAACACGGTGGGTTGAGAAGTAGCCGCAGTGGGAGGAATAGTAGGGGAGGAGTGTTATCCCCGCACTGTAGCTTGAGACTCCCACATCTGCCGCATCTGTGGTAATAGGGGACAATCATGACTGTAATGACCATAAACACTGCAACACGAACAAGGCTTATTGGTGCGAAGAGGCCTGTCCGGCTTGGGCTGAGAGCCCTGTGGCTAGGTAGTAGTGTTAGAATCAATACTTGGAGGATTGGATCCACGATTACCAGGGGAAAATGTATTTTGATTTCCTTTCCTCTTTCATTGAGAAGAAGGAGGACTAGTCGCACCCTATTATGAAAATATGTGCCCTGGAGGGGGTAGTAGTTTCTAGTGCGGGGGTTGAGAAGGCAAGGGAGTTAGAGGTCCAAATGCTGGAGGAGCTGGGACACCAAGCTGTGGGTAAGGATAAGGGTTAGGATGGGCAACATTGAGGTAAGAAAGAGGGTGGGCAGAAGGAGGAGGCATGCCATATCCTAGATACATGCTACCTGGAGGGGCGAAAGTGCTGGAGGTGCTGGCCCCTCCCAGAGGGAAACCATAGACCATAGGAGGTTGAGCGTAGGTATGTGAAAGAGCTCCAATGATACTATCGGCAGAGTGAGATGCCCCCGGGGCGTTAGTGCCACTGAGTTTGGGGAGGTCAGGAAGGACGGTATAAACATAACCAGATTGAGCATAGATAAGGTCATATTTCAAGGCTATTTGGAGGGCGGATTCTTCGGTTTGAGGGAACTAGGATGCGACATCTTTTACAATGGGAGGTAAGAGAGAGCGAAGGAACCAGTACATATAAACCCGATCTTCAAAAGTGGGAGCGTGACATAATCTCCTTCTTCGCCGCCATTCCTTGACATGAGCGAAAATGTGGGTTGAAGAGGATTGACGGAAAGAAGTCAAAAGTTTTGTACCAGTGTCGTATCGGAGAGGGAGCTGGAAATAAGATAAAAAGGCTTAGGAAATGGTCGCAAAGGTGGTATGGGAAGGGGTGGCTTGATCAACATACCGTTTAGAAGCTTCGCCGATAAGCATGCGTTGTAACAATCTAAGACGGATGGAATCATCAGTAATGGAATTAGAGGAACACCACATGTGGAAAGATCGGATATGGTTGGAGGGATCTTCACTAGCAAGGCCTTTGAACTTGGGAATGTCATAAGGGAGCTTGGTTGGCATAGCAGACCAACTCACATCATGGTGGATAGGATCGTTGATCAACTAATTGAAATCAGGGAAGTTGAGCCCAGCCATATAAGGGAGCAAAGGGAAAATCGAGGTAGTTCCCGTGGTGGTTCCGCTAGAACCAGACCAAGCAGTAGGACTGGGGTTGCTAGTGTTAGGTCCCGAACTAGACATGGTGAAGGTAATAAGGGGAGAACCAGAAGTAGGGGGAGAACCCGAACAATCAAAAAAGGAGTCAGAGTGCAGAATCATGGGAGCAATAACTCGACGACGGCCGGAAGGAGTAAGTTGACCAACTGAAAACTGAGGGTGAATGCTAAGAAGTCTCTGGGATAAATGCCTTGGAGGCATAATGATGATGGGAAGAAGAATAATAGACAAGGGCAGGGAGGTGCAGAATCAAGTGAGGTCAATTTCGAAACAAGGGCAGAGAGGTGCAGTTTCAATTGATTTTAAAGTCTTTGCCAGGTAGTGTTAACCAGGCTCTTCTTCACTTAGGGTCAGTGTGTGGCGTGTGCTAATTTTAATTTTTAAGCCCAGACGTTTTGAGAGTAAAAGAAAAAGTGTGCTGCGTAACTGAAAATAAATCTGCAGAGAACAATAAATAAGGCTGAAATAACAGAAAATTAACAACTAACAATGCATCAATCTAACCTAAGAAGGTGGGTCTCTCAAAACTATTCTAAAAGAGGGAAACAATCTAATCAAAACACACAAAAAGAGGCCAATAGATCTAAGGTCGGGAGGGACAGGGATCTAAAGGAGAAATCTGCTGAAAAGAGGTGCATAAAACAACAAAGAGGTAGAGGCAAGGTTGCTGCAACAGAGGGGGAAATCAGCTAAAGGTAGAAGGGACAAGGAGGTGACCCTAGAGGTAAACCCAAACAAAACTATATGAGTTGATTTGAAAGGGAGAAGAGCTGATCTAGAGGGATCTGAAAATAAGGTATCAGATCTGAAAAGAAGAAGGCTGAAACTCTGAAAATTCAGATGTCTGAAACAGCTAAAACTCTTCCACAAAAAGTGGAGGGAACTAAAGCCTTAAGGGGAAAGATTTCCACTTAGGTGAGTGAAACAGATCCGAAACAGGTCTAAACGGGTAGAAACAGAGGCTGGAAAACACTGACAGAAGCTTCAGACAAACCTAAAAAAATTGCTGGAAAAGTGCAGAAAAACGTGCAGGTCGCAGGTTCTGACCTGTTTTCAGTCCAGGTCGCAATTTTTGGGAAAAAAAGTGCGCCCTCCAGTCCAGGTCGTAGTTTTTGGGCTGATAAGTGCGACCGGCAGATCTGGGTCTCTTGGCGGAAGATTTTAGAAAAAGTTGTCGTCTCAGCTGTAGCTGATGTCTGTCACCTGTGCAATAGGGCCAGAAACACACGAAAGTTAAAAATATTAATGTTTGAGGGTTTTAGAGGTGGAAAACACCATAAAAATAGGAAAAAAAAAACTGAAGAGAAACCCTAGGGTCTAAAATAGCTGGATATGTAGGAATATATAAAATGACAGTGGTCGCAAAAGAAAACCCGTGTGGAGTCGCCAATTGTTAGTATGAATCTTTCGTCGGAAAAATACCACTTTAGCTACGCATAACAAATAGCCCTAATATCAATTATGGCTGCCAATATCTTTAGATCTACAGTTAGTTGATCCAAATAAAGTTGCACAAATCTAGATCTATGCATAAAAGACATTAAGCAGTGAAAATAAAATGTTTCTTCATGCATCCAATAGATAAAACGTGAACAATGTATTTGAAAGAATTTTTGTATTAAAGGGGCACCTGAGAGGAAAACAAGAAAGGTGTTTCCAATTATCCTCAATGGGATGGGTTCTTGAAAGTCCTCAGCATTTCAGATCTAAAACTTCTCTCTCTTGTTGGTGTAGAAAACCTAGACAAATATAGAACTCAAAGGGAGCTCACAAAACAAATGATGAAAAATGTGACAATGAAAATGGCTCAAAGTCAGACCAAGAGTATAGATCCAGAGTGATCTAATGCAATGAAAGGTGACAAATGAATGGGAAAACCCTTCTATTTATAACAAAATATTAGGACGGTCTAGAACTTGGTGCATGAATAAAATATCATTAACCAAATTTTAGAACCACCTTTTAGGGATATTTTATTATATTTGTTGGAGGGAAAAAGATTTTTGACTTGGGTCAATTCCTTTATTTATAAATAATAAATAAATAAATAATTTATTTACTATTTTAAGGAAATGGTGGAAATATAATTAAATAAATAATTATTTATTTAATTATTTATAAATGATTTAGACAAATTTAACTAGGAATATTATTTAAATAAGGATTAAGTAACTTATTCCTAGGAAATAATGAAATAAATAAGGATTTATTTAATTGATTTCCTTGTTTTGGGTTAAATATGACAAGGAATAATAATTAAATTGATGTTTAACTAATTATTCCTTGAGGAAATATAAACAAATATAGATTTGTTTATTATTTCCTTTTGGGGTTTCCTGTTTGGACCATAAACAACTTAATAAAGGTGTTTTACTAAGTTATTTCACATAGTGAAAGCAATTTTACTTAGGGTAAAATTGGTCTTACATGGTGTACTTGGGTCCATCTAATGATAATAGGTTAGATGACCAAAAAATGGTGTAACAAGAAACATTGGATAACAAAGACAGTTGGAGAGCTATGTGCCAGAGGTCGCAGGGTCGAACCCCCCGAACGTCAAATAAATTTTGGTCAACCCTCTAGAGGACACATGGAAGCCTCTGGGCTTACCGTGTGTCACTCATATAATGGCCTAAATAAAACTTCGTATAGCTCCATCCAATGGCCTAGAAACAACCACGTGTCAAATCCTGGTTGGGTTTCAGAAAAGGGAATATTCCCAGTATATGCCACCTGTTGACTGTACCTGCATGTTGACTGGGCATCCCAATCACCTTGTTAGAAAAATTTTAGTTGTTTGAGAAAACAAAAATAACGTGATATATTCCTCATATGACATCGATTTTTTGAACCGTTAATGGTGCCAGAATCACAACGATGAAACATTTTCGGTTGCTCAGGTTTGGTACAGTTTTGAGCACTTCCAATTTTGAGCATGACACATGATTTCCTGATCACACCTCCCCCTTGGGAAGATTTTGGACCCCAAAATATCTCTGGATTACTTAAGATGAGGATGAGGATACTGTATCCCCACTCTTCCAACCTTTATCCACTGAAATTTCCCTAATTTCATTAATTGGAGCTTTTCATGAAAAGGAAATATTTTTCTTGATTCCGTCGACCATCTATTGCTGTCTTTGACACTGTCATGCTGCACATTTTCTAAACTAGCAGAACAACAATCTGAATTTGTAGTAAACATCTTGTTTATACTTTGGTCTATAATCAAAGGAAACTTGGAATTTTTCTCACCTTGCATTTTGTCCTTATGGCGATTTTTTGCTGCTTTTGCCTTGAACTTGTGTCGAATCTTAACCAAGTTTCTTCACCATTGTACCATGCCTTTCGGAAACTAGAAATTAAAATTTCTGAATCCTGTGCCTTCTTTTCCAAGTTTTTTTGTCCTCTCTTTGACCTTTGCAACTTATTGCACTCACACCTTGTTTTCCACGCCGTTCAACAGCAGTGTCGACTGCTACAACTGCTTGTCATATTATTTCGAAGACAACCTGCATTCAAACTGAAACAACTCATTACATACATAAGCATTTTTTTGAAAAGGATGATGTAAAACATCTCTTTGTTTAATCATCATCAATGTCAAGTTTTGTCTTCCATTGAATATCCTCTTCATTTTCCCTGCATTAACTAAAGAAGTGTCTAGTTTCTTGCGATGAGCTCTCACAATATAATCCTTGCCATCTTTGAATAAATCGTATTTTTTCTCATTGCGATGGAATATTTCATTCCTGTCATACAAGTAAGGACTGCCCAACACCGTACCTGTTATATCAAGCGGAACAACATCTAATTCAATTGTGTCAATGAAATGTGGAGTTATTGGAAAGCACAACATGCACTTCTTTGAAACCTGTAAATTTTCATCCTTACAAATCCAACCAAGTGGATATGGTTTCAGATGTGGAATGGTCTCAAGATTAAGTTTCTTGACCAAGTCTTCCGAGATTAATTTTTCTTGTGACCTACTGTCAAACAATGTGTCAGCCTTTGTATGTTTGGAAATGACCCTCACATGAAGCAGTTCAATTCTCTCTTCTTCATTTGGAGCTTGTATGTGACAGTTATATATACTAGAACTGGATTTAGTTTCAATCTCTTTTCCCTTCATGTTCTTTAGTCCCATAGCTAGGATTTTTGTTTCATCTCCTAAATCTGACCCTAAGTCTTGTTCAACTATTGCAAGAATTTTTCCTTTCTCCTTGGATTTTTGTCTGGATTTCAAACTTTTTGGTTTCGATGAAGTTTCCAACAATGGTCTTCATCATGGCAAGTTTTAGAAAATTTCTTACAAAATAATGTTCCTTTCACTTTTCTGATATTTTCATTTCTCCTTTTATTCCATTTGCATTTAAACTCATTTTCCTCATTCTCATATATGTTTTGTTTTCCCCTTGCCTATAAGTGTGTGGCTTGTACACATACTTCATCTATGCTTGTAGGGTTAAACATGAGGATATTATGTCTTAGGTAGGTATGTAAGCCTCCTATATACTTGAGCAAAGTTTCATGGCTCTACAAATATACCCCTAATAAGAGATCTCCTCTCCTAAATTCTTGAGTATAAACTTGCACATTTTGTCCTTTCAATTGTTTAAATATTTTCCAGTCCATTGTGGCTTTCTGCATGTGATCTAATGGATAAAACTATTTTTTTATTGCATAAATGAAATCAGTCCATGATAGAATAATCTTACCATTCTTCTTGATCTCCTCCTTTTTCTTGGATTCCCACCAAACAAGTGTTGCACCTTCCATTCTCAATGAATCTAGTTGGATTTTCGTATCATCATCATGAAAACTTTGGATTCTCAAATAGACCTCCCATTGCCTAATCCAATTATCAAGATTTTCTGCATTGACTTCGCCATTAAACATTGGCAATTCAAACTTAACATCAAGTTTTAGAAAAAGGACTTTTACCAGTATTCTTTGACTTGTATGGCTAATGTACTTAAGATGAAGTAGAGGATGATGAGGATGAAGATGAGGGTGAATATGGTGACTTTCCACTGTCTCCATTTCCTTAATTTCCCTTCTTTGATTTATCTTCATCATTGTGGCCTCCTGATGATCCTTGTCCTTCCTTGTGAAGTTTGGACCTTTCTTCTTCTAGTCTTTCATTCCTTTCTTGGTAAAGGACTCTAACCATCTCAATCAAGTCAAGAAATGCTTTTCTTTACACTCTTTCTTCCTCTTTGGGATCCATCTGTTCATGGATTTATCCTTCTCCTAGAGGCATGCTTAATGCTGCTTCTGCTTCTTTTGGAAGTGAGATAGGTGATGGAGAATGTGGCAATATTTCCCTCCTTTGTTGTGCCTCACTTTGAGAACCTCTTGCTTCCACCAATTTTCCTTCTCCTCTCTTAAGCTTGAGCCTAGGAAGCATGAAAACCTTTGCAAATACTTAAATAAATATTTGCACACAAAAACACCAGAGAATAAATTCTATCTCTGATACCAACCTGATCTGAAAGGAGTGTATTAGTTTGTTGTGCTAAGTGTCCTTTCAGTAATAAAAACATGTACAATTTGTCTCCATTTGTTTTCTTAAGGAATGAGTGTTTTTAACCATGAAACATAGATGAATTTGTGAGTTTTAAGCATGAAAATATGCCTAAATAACACTGTACAATAGTGTATAATATATAATAAACATCACAAATAAGTTTTATACAGTAGGCATGTTGAAGCAATTCACCCCTCCTGGGCTACATCTGCTGGTCCAGCTCCCAATCACATGTCCCTCTTTGTCATTATGCTCAAAATTGCAAAATACATGTGTTTACAAGCCTCTAATGGTTGGTTTCTCTACACTAGTGGCTCCATAATTTTCAAATTAGTCTAGGTAGACTCTTGTTTCATCCAAATTGATCGAAAATTGACCTCCCAAAGTAATATCCGAATATCAGCTAGAAAAACTCCACTAAAAGTGGAGACTGCACTTAATTGTTGCTAAAAATAGCAAAAACCCCAAATTTTAAGGCACCTCTATAGACTCCACTGGACAAGACCATTTGTATTAATAGCAAGTGGTTTGGGTGGGGTGGTCACATGCCGACCCCCCCGCCTTAAACTCCACAGTTTAAATGTTTTGAAACTATGCATGTGACATGGAACCCAAAGTCGGAGTTCCGAAGACTGTTTGAATTAACTATTGTGTACTTCCGCCTTGTGACATGTTAATCTGGAGGTTACGGTTGGATAAACCTTAAGCCCGCAACCATCACATATGTTGCTACCACCATGCATGTGAACGCAACATTACTACTTGAGGTTACGATTTAGAAAACCATCTCGTTGTAGTTTTATGTCACAACATGACATGTGACCACATCCACCGAAACCGTCAGAGTGGATGTTGGTTGTAACTTCTGGTTTGAAGTTTTGTTGCTGCGAGTTTTCTAATGTTTCATGTGACCACAAGCTTGGGGCCACCAGTGGGTTGGGACCACTGGTGGTCCCCCCCCCCCCACCCCCCCCTCAAATATGAAACTTTAACAACATAAGTTAATGCGGAAAACAATTATGGTAAGAAACATTGGATAGAAGAGGTGGTTGGAGAGATATGCAAGCATGCCAGAGATCGCAGGTTCAAACCCCCCAAACCTTAGATAAATTTTGGTCAACCCTCCTGAAGACACGTGGCAGCCTTTGGGCTTGCCACGTGTCACTCCTCTAATGGCCCAAATAAAAATTCGTACAGCTCCATCCAACGGCCCAGAAATAACCACGTGTCAATTCATGATTGGGTTGGACAAAAGGGAATATTATCAGTATATGCCACATGCTGACTGTACCTACATGTTGACTGGGAATCCTAGTCATCCTCTCACAAAAATTTTAGCTGTTTGGGAAAATGAATAGAACTCGATATCTTCCTCATATGACATCAGTTTTTCGAGCCGTTCGCGACGTCGGAATCGCAACGACGAGACATTTCTAGTCGCTTAGGTTCGATATAGTTTTGATCACTTTAAATTTTGAGCATAACACATGATCTCTTGATCAAACACCCACTAGCAGAGGTTCCAACTATATCGAGTTGTCAAAGCAGGCCAACTCCTTCACTAGGTAAAGTGGTTCACCAGGGACCAGGTTCAACAAACAATTCCTCACTTCGTGGAGGCTTTGCACGCAATGGTGGCCATTTCTTCCTAAGGGGGGACGAATTATCCAAGTGGATATTGGTGGCTACCCACCTATTCCCACAAAATCTTGGCGTTTCATCTCATGGGGTTAGATTTTTGGTTGTTTAGGGTTTTCCTATGTTGTTCAATAATAAAAAGGCACTTGAGCCTCATTGTAAGATAGTTCATAGGCCTGTAGCCGCCACATGTATTCTTAGAGATAAGCTACCAATGCCCTATATAGTTTATTTACAGTGTCTATAAGCATATTTCAGTTATTTGATATTAATGAAATGAAGTTTTATTTATGTTGCATCTCTACGTTTATGCGTATTTATGTATGTTATTGTGTTCTTGCATTGAGACAAATTCTCTAAGTTTGTTCACCAGAGACTTAGATTGAGACAAATTCCTTAACTTGTTCCACAAAGCCTTTGTTGTAGCTTCTCGAGATACATTCAACAATACAGAATATGAGATACACAACTATATTGTGCTATTTTCGTTCTGATACAACTTCACCTAATATTCATGTAACATTGTCGTTGGTTTGATACGTGTATCCATTGATCTTTATCCACCAGTAGATCCTCCATCTTGAGCTTCCACAACTCAAAACTCTGACCATTAAATTTCACGATATCTATCTTTCCACTATTCACCTTCTTCTTTCACTGCAAGAATCGATCCTGCATATCTACCACTAAACATGTTCTACCACATGCCCGAGTAAAACCCCTCAACAACAAAGGCATCCCCTTGAAGCTGAAACAACTCTAATACTAAATGTAGATTTTAACCCTGTATAGAAATTACCTACAGACTAATTCTTAAAAACAGAAAATAAACAATGACGAGAACATAAACATGAAACACATATCCACAAATATTTTCCCTTGGATCCAAAAACCAGGACAATTTTTTTTATTTTTCATTATATTACTTTCAATGTTACAATACATATATATACATTCTAAAGTATTCATAAAACCAAATCCATTAACCCTGGATTAAAACATAACTATAGCTCCCTTGACCAGATCTACAAAATACCATGGACAAAAAAACATCATGCCCAAAACGATGTGCAAAACCCATGCAGAAAACCATAGGTAAGTCTACCAAACTAATTTAGGGTCCACATTTTTTTTCACGGGGTGCTTTCCCAGACTCCGTGTAGGAGGGCTACTGCCCTGCTACAAACCCCCAGACAAGGGGTACTACGCCCAGTGCAACGAAGGGGGGGGAGTTGCCCCCCCTCTTACCCCTCGCTTCGCACGTGGGCATAATCATGTAAATAATATAACACACACCCAACACCATGGAGTTTTACTTGGATTTTGGAGATTGGTAGTACCCTCGTGATACTGTTTTGAGCTTAAATAAGCATCATCCATATTAATTAGGGTTAGGTGTGAAGGTTTGATTTCTTATAAGGAAGGATAAGTCATTTGGGGAGACATCTACAAAGTCAAATTATATATATGGTTGTGACTCCCTCCTTTACTTGATAATACAAAAAGCATCATATTTTCCTATACTTGTGTTATACTTATGCTCTTGTATTTCAATGCCATTTTGACTCATTGAATAGAGATATTGGATTTTGTTAGGAGGATATTGTAGTTTCTTTTCCTGTTTTAGTCATTGTTGAAGGTTATTTTTATATCGTGTGGAGCTAGAGTTGGAGCTTACAAGAAAGGAGAAGAGGAGGAATTACTATAGATTCCAGGTAGGTATTTTTTCATTATTCTAATCTCTCTAAGGAAAAAATAAATCTTTTTGTCCATTGTAATTATAGATAAGACCACTAGATCTAGGGATTTCATTTTTGTCTGCAAAAGTGAATTTTCCATCTAAAAAACTAACAACTATACCAGGGATCGATATTTCCCTTAGTGGTTTCCTTGGCCTTAACATCTTTTCACCTCTCAAAGTGACCTTAATTGACTTATTCAGACACTATTTGACCTCAAGAAAACATATTTTTGAGCTTGGTAGGGTTTATTGTGTCATTTTTTGACCAAATTAGCCCTAACACATACTATGTTCTAAGAGAGCACCCCAATGTACTTATTTCTTCTATGTACTTGAATTTTACTATACTGATTCCTATTCTTCACTTGTGTTGATTCTGTAGGGTGAAAAAATTTGCATTCCTTTGCCTTGCTCCTCATTCTGCATTGGTCTCTGAGTTTTTCTCTCTCTCTCGAAAGTCCTTATTATATTTTCTTTTAATTTTATTATCCTTTGATGATAATTTCATTGGATTTTTCTTTTTTCTTATAAATTAGGTCTTTTGTGAACTCTTTTCTTAATCGTTGATTAACTTGAAGAAATTTATATTACAGTCATATTCTGTGTGATTTCTCTTATTAGTGATCTAGTTGCATCTTAATTTTCATTGCATTTTAAGGTTAAGAGGAAAGAAAAGGAAAATTTCATTATTTGCATCATAAAGGGTTTTTAATTTAAATTGGAAAATTTGTATTAAAAATATCAACTATGGAAGATTTGTTTGCTGCATTAATGTGTGTTGCATTATTATTTGTTTCATCCCTCTTGTCGATATATTTTTAGTGAAAATAAAAGAGTTCTTAGTATCATGTTGTATTTCATTATAGGGAATGTAGGTGAACTTGTGGCGAGCCTTGAAACTGAAACATATTTAAATAGCAACTCTAAAATTTAGCGAATCAATATAGGGAGCATTTGTAACATTCAACGAAAAACATAGAGTTCTAGGATAATGACGTGTTCCAACATCTTTAAACATAAGAGCTTTCGTTCTTTGTTTGCGTTACATTATGGATGTAGTTGACATTCCACGTATGTAAGTATATCAGATCGTTATCCACATACTTTTGGGTATATTAGATGGTGCTCCATGTTTGAAAAGCATACCATACTACTTCTTATTGTACATGATGCATTAGAGAACACCTTCATAGATTACGCTTCCATGTATCTGTAGGTATATTTTGCAAGTCCCCTATAGGTTGCTATCCTGCCATAGGTAACTGAGTGAACCCCCTTGTATAATGTGATACATGAACACAACATTTGGGGATATTTTTTGCCCATACTAAAAATGATATTCCATAGTTCAGAGTAGCTTGGTAAACCCATTTGCCTAATTACCTCTAAAATTTATAAATTACGGAGTTATTATTAATGATGTTCATATATATATATATAATTTTTTTTTTCCTTTTTTGTCTTTTTATTTCTTCTACTATTTTTGAAATAATTTTTTTTTTTGTATTATTATTAAATAAAAATAAAAATATTAAATTAAAGTAGTATTTCTGAAATTATATCAAAATAATAATAACACATTATTGTATTCATTATTTAATTGAGGATGAATTTAGTAATTTCTTTTTTATATTATTTTTTAATATTTACATTGATTTTTATTAATTATATAAGGTTTATTTTGATTGATTTATTAATTATTTTAAAATTCATTATTTCGTTGTTTTTCATCTCTAAAATATATAATTTCATGGTGGGATCAATACTTTCTTTCATTCATGTCTTTATGATGAACCACACTGAGTGGTTAGAAATGTGTCCACAAAAAAAATGAAATGTGATTTACTAGAAGTATTCTCTAATTTCTCTCATATTCAAGTTTATTAATATAATTATAATATATTAGAAATCAATTTTTTTGGTTCTTTAATAAAGAGATTTAATTGTGCCGAGAAGTGCTGTCAAACCCAGTATGGGGGAGATGTTGTAATCTAATGTTTAACATTTTGAATTCAAAATAAAATAAAAAATAAAAAATAACCTATAAAATAAAACAAAAAATGCCTTTTGGTCTAATAAATAAACAAAAACAAAAATAATCCTATAAAAGTAAAATAAAAATGGCCCATGGTATTGACTCATGGTTTTGAGAACCCATTGTATTGAAAGATGGCATTCATGTGGAATATACCCTATTTAAAGTAGTAAGTTAAAATATCCTAGATCTATTTTAACTTTGGATCTTCCAAGCACCGATAAGAGAACAAATCTCTTGATATCCAAACCTCTTTGAGTGTGAAAAGAGATTTGATGCATCTCCATTTGGTACATTGTTAAGATAGATCTAGGTTGATAATTGTACATCCAGAGTTAAGATGGATTTAGGTTTGTAATTGTATATCGAGAGTTAATTGTACATCCAGAGTTAAGATGGATCTAAGATAGTAATTGTATATCTAGAATTAAGATGGATCTAGGCTGGTAATTGAGTGGAGAGGTGATCTCCACCCGAGTATGGTAGAGATGATGGAAAACTTAAACCAACTTAAATTTATCTTAGCTTTTGATCTACCAAGCCCCAAGAGAAATCAAATCTCTTATCTAATGAGTTAAGAAATGATTAATTCACTAAGTAAATATTATTAATATTATTAATTAATTTAGCATTGTTCATTAAATATGTAATTAATTATTAAGTGCTATAATATAATTATTAAATATTTAATTAATTATTAAATTATATAATATAGTTATTAAGGAATAGTCTAACTATAGTTTTGTTTTAGAGAATGGAAATTTCCACAGTCATAAATATAATGTTGAGAAATTTTGGAGAACTGTGTAGATTTCTCAGTGAATAATCTACACAGTTCTCTAGAAATTCTTAACATTATAATTTTGTTTGTTTTTTTTAATATAATAGTAATATTTTTAATTTAAATATTTTAATATAGAAAAAGTTCATAAAATTAAAAATAATATTAAACTATTTCAATTCTAAAATTTAATTATATAAAAAAAAAATAATAATTCACATATAATTTATGACAGGAATGTAAGTAGTGTGTGGGCCAATATCCTTCTCTTCTTTTGAATAGAAAAATGACAGAAAAAGTCATGATGTAATGTCACTACATCAACAACATACACATCTAATGATTGCTACAAGGCCTTGTGTCTCTGTTATTGAAAAACTGAAGGACCCGTGTGGATTATTCTGACAATGCACAACATCTCAGTGAACTTGAGATTATTGTTGAAATATTAAACCCAACTGCAACTGAGCAAAAGGAGGATGGAAGATAAAAATAAAACAACAGCAGTTTTATTTTGGTTTGATCTTCACTCAACCCACACATTCAATTTTTGTTTAAACCCTGCAAAATCAAGTTTTCTGTTTAAAGGCCGTAGCCTATTTCTACAAATAAATCCATGGATCAATCCACACCATCCTGCATTTTTAAACTTGCACCTACCACATTAAAAACCCTCCACCAACCATATAACTTGCCGCACGTTTATTTGAATTTTGAAACCCCATGTCACCGTTGGTGGTCCCCACCACTGCCAACGCAACATGCCCGTAGCCAATCAAAATCGTATCACACCGTTTGGGTGCACAGTCACCAAGTCCTCAGATGGATGTGATAAACCATTAAATGTTTTTGCATAAATTTTTCTGAAATCTACCATGTCAAGGTCTTCCAACCAATAGCAGTGCTATCACATCGATTGAAGTCCAGTCAGCCAGGAGCAAAATTGGATGTGATGAATTATTAAAAGGATTTTGTTTTAAAGTTTGAAATCTGTGAAATGCATTTTTATAAGGTTTTAAAGCTTTGGTTAAGGATTAATGTTTTATTTATATGTGCATGATGTAAGTTTTAATTCGTTAAGTTTTAGACTTAGGGATATATATATATATATATATATATATATATATATATAAAACAATAGTGTGAAATATATGTAATGTAGAGAGTGTTATGACTGTGATATATATATGACGTGAAAAAAAAAAGAGTGTGCCTGAAGGCAGTAAGTGAGACTGTGTAAAAAAAAAAAAATGCAGTGACTATGTTAAAGAAGAATCAGAGAGCAGAAAACAGTGTGTGGCACTGTGTTTTGTAGCAGTCAAAGAAAAGGGACTTCTGCATTGTAATCCAGAATTGAAGTTCTAAGGAGAATTTTTTTTGTAACAGTTCAAGCTTTTAATAGAAAGAGAGTTTTTCCTCCATCCATATCTGTCCAATTTTTTTAATCTCTGTATTTGAAGAGGAACTATATTTTCCTCTCTATTGTTCAGAATATTTATAAATTCCAACATGGTATCAGAGCTAGTCCAGGCTCTTTTCATTTGCCAAAGAAGCTAAAGGAAGAAGGAGTTTTTGAAGCTTTTAACCAGCAGTGTAAAATATCAGCAAAGCCAGGTATTTGCCAAAACAAAGTTTTGTGTGTTTTTTTTTAAAGAGTGTAGTCCAGAGAAGTATTTTATAGATAGAGTTCATCTCTCAGCAGTGAAAAGGTTTAGTTAAGAAACACAATCCAGTTTTAAGCATAGTTCAGTAAGCTAGCAATGGCAGGATCCAACACAAGCATGATTATGGGAAATACTCAACTCCCACAGTTCAATGGGAAGAACTATGAATATTGCGAAATCACAATGAGAGCCTTGTTTGCCTCTCAATATTTATGGGAGCTAGGTGAATATGGTATAGAAGAACCAACACATGAACAAGAATTTAATGCCTTAACACAAGAAGAGAAAGACTTGCTGAAGAGTAATAGAAAGAAGGACTCAAAAACCCTCTTCTATCTCTATCAAGCATTGCATGAAAGTATATTTCCAAGAATTGCAACAACAAAGAGGTCCAAGGATGCATGGGATACCCTCTAGATATCCTATCAAGGAATGGAGAAGATAAATACAACAAAGCTTCAATTAATGAGAAGAGATTTTGAAGTCATTTTCATGAAAGAGTAAGATACAATAGACTCGTTCTTCACATTGTTGATTGGGTTGGTTACCCAAATGAGATCTTATGGAGAGACAATAGAATAGAGAAGAATAGTGGAGAAATTATTGAGGAGCTCACCCTCAAGGTTTGATGTGATATGAACAACCATTGTAGAGATAAAGAGTCTCTCGTTGCTTAATGTTGATGAGATTCATGCATCATTGATGACACATGAACAAATATTGAGCAGAATAGTAGAATCATATTTGGAGAATGCCTTCAAGACCCAAATGTCCATTGGAAGAGGAAGAGGTCAAGGCAGATAAAAATACAAAGGAAAATGAAGAGGCATAAGCCAAAACAAATGAAGAAACAACCCTGCAAATACAAGTGGAAGGGGCAACAATCAAAATCAGAACCAAGGCCAAGGTAGCAGCCCACAAGGTGGACAAAATCAAGCACATGAAGAAAGGTATGATAAATCCCAATTCCAATTTCATTACTGTAAGAAGTATGGCCATTATTCCAATGAATGTAGGAAGAAATAGAGTGACATGGGTAGTACACCCAATGTTAATTTTACAAAAGAAAATATCAGTCAAGAGAACTTGTTTTTAGCATGTAACATGGCTGAAGAGAAAAATGAAGATATATGGTTTCTAGATTCAGGATATAGAAACCATATGACTGGAATTTTTTTTTCCATGATTGATGAAAATGTAAAGTATCAAGTAACATTTGGAACAGACAGTAAGGTCTCTGTCATGGGGAAAGACAGAGTGAATTTTGTGACAAAGAAAGGAGAAAGGAGATCCATATTAAATGTATACTATGTGCCTGGTATGAAGTGTAACCTTTTGAGCAATGGACAACTCATTCATAAAGGCTACAATGTATTCTTTGAAGATGATGTATGCACCATCATGGACATACCACCAAGCAAGAAGAGGATTTCACAAGTGAAGATGATAAGAAACATAATGTTTCCTCTCAAGATGAGAGCAGATTTGAAGAAAGGAGATGCAATGGTAGCAATGACACATGAGACATTCCAAAGAGAAGCAAAGGAAGAAACTGGTTATGGCATTTGACATTTGGACATCTCAAATTTGGAGGTATGAATTTTTTGCATAGAAAGGGTATGGTAAAGGGATTACCATTGACTGAGAATCCAGACAGCCTATGTGAAGGCTACATCTTAGGAAAACAACACAAAGAAATATTTCCATCAGGAAAGAGCATAAGGGCAAAGGCACCCTTAGAAATAGTTCATTCTAATCTGTGTGGACCAATGGAAACACCATCATTAGCAGGAAACCACTATATGCTGACATTTATTGATGATTACACAAGAAAAACATGGGTATAATTCTTGAAGTTAAAGAGTGAAGTGTTTGAGAATTTCTTCCACTTTAAGGATCTTGTTGAGAATCAAAGTGGGCAGCATATAAATTTTTTAAGAACTGATAGAGGAGGAGAATACATCTCCAAATAATTTCTATGTTTTTGCAGAGAAAATGGGATACACACGAAATTTACAACAAGGTATAAACCACATCAAAATGGGGTTACTGAAAGGAAAAACAAAACCATCATGGACATGGTAAGAAGTGTGCTGAAGGAAAAAAATTTGCAAAATGAATATTGGGCTGAAGCTGTACATTGTGCAATATTTGTGTTGAGTAGATTCCCAACAAAGAGTGTTATGAATAGAGTTCTGGAAAAAGCATGGGGTTTTGGTTGTGTGGCTTATGAACACATTCCTGATCAGCTAAGGAAGAAGTTGGATAATAAGGGGGAGAAGTGCATATTTGTTTGATACAATGAAGAATCCAAAGCATCCAGATTGTATAACCCATCCACCAAGAAATATATGATAAGCAGAGATGTACAATTTATTGAGGAAGAAGCCTGGGATGGAAGCATTGAGAAATCAATGAATGTGAAAAGTTGTTTGTCTCATGATGAAGAAGATGAAGAAATGGATAAAATACATCCCTCATTGGCAGCACCACCTCCACCAACACAAGGACATCAAGGGACACCACAATAAGGTATGAGAACACCCTTGAGAAGTGATGACAGTGCTTCTCCAAGCACATCACAAGGAGAAGATTTGAGTTCTTCTACAAGCACAAGTTTAGCAAGTGAAAGAGGAACCAGATTCAGAAGTCTGAATGAAATTTATCAGCAAGATGAAGGTATGAACTCTTTATTTTTATTATATTTTCATGTAGAAGATTCTATTCATTTTGAAGAAGCAGTAAAAGATAATAAATGGATAGATGTTATGGATGAAGAGATAAATGCCATAGAGAAAAATAAGACATGGGAATTCGTTGATCTCCCAAAAGGTAAGGAAGTTATTGGAGTGAAATGGGTTTATAAAACCAAAAGCAATGCTAAAGGTAAGATTGAAAGGCACAAGTCCAGACTTGTTGTCAAAGGCTACAAGCAGCACCAAGGAAGACACTATGAGGAAAATTTTGCACCAGTTGCAAGAATGGAAATAGTAAGAGCACTGTTATCCATAGTATCACAACACAAGTGGAAAGTTTACCAAATGGATGTGAAATCAACATTCTTGAATGGAGTATTGATGGAAGAGGTTTATGTTGAACAACCTCTCGGCTATGATAAAGAAGGCCAAGAGCACAAGGTATGTAAATTGAATAAAGCTCTGTATGGGCTGAAACAAGCACTGAGAGCATGGTACAGTAGGATAGATGCCTATTTACTCAAAAATTGGTTTGAAAAATGTGAAGGAGAACCCACATTATACATCAAGGAGAAATATGGTAAGATGCTCATTATTGTTTTGTATGTTGATGATGTGATATTCACAGGTAATGATGCTTACCTCATTGAGAATTTTAAAACAGTCATGAAGGATGAATTTGAGATGACTAATCAGGGATTACTGAGATACTTCTTAGGCATAGAAGTAGAGAAAAATGAAAATAATATTTTTATCTCTCAAGCTAAATATGTGAATGAAGTTTTGGAAATATTTAATATGCAAGATTGCAAGGAAGAAATTACTCCTATAGTGATGGGATTGAAGTTAAGCAAAGAAGACAAAAATAAGGATTTTGATCCAAGTTTGTATAAGATCATAGTTGGAAGCCTCATGTATTTTACTGCAACTAGGCCAGATATTATGCATGTTGTAAGTTTAATTTCCAGATTCATGGAAAGGCCAAAGGAGGGACATTGGCAAGCAGCAAAAAGAATTTTGAGGTATGTGAAAGGAACAAAGAGGTATGGTATTTTATACACCACTTCAATTTTTTTTGAATTGATTGGATATAATGACAGTGATTAGGTTGGAAGTATAGATGATAGGAAAAGCACCTCTGGATATGTTTTCCATATGGGATCAGGAGCCATTTCACGGGCTTCTAAGAAACAACAAATTGTGGCTTTATCAACAATAGAGGCAGAGTATGTGGCAGCTACAACAACAACATGTCAAGTAGTATGAATGAGGAGAATGTTAAGAAGTTTGTGTCATGAACAGGTAAAAGGCACAACAGTGTATTGTGATAATAGCTCAGCTATAGCTTTATCCAAGAATTCAATGTTTCATAAGAGAACAGAATGCATTTATGCCAAGTATCACTACATCGGAGAGTTAGTGAGAAATGGAGAAATATTTCTGAAACATTGCAAAAATGAAGAGAAATTTGCTAATATATTGAAAAAACCATTGGGGCAGAAAAGTTTTAATTACCTAAGAAAATTGGGTATGTATGAAAGCAGTAGTTGCGTTTAAGGGGGAGTGTTGAAATGTTAAACCCAACCGCAACTGAGCAGAAGGAGGATGAAAGATTGATTCTGATGGGAAAAGGATGTAGCAGCAACAATGATTTTATTTTGGTTTGATCCTCACTCAACCCATGCATTCAATTTTTGTTTAAAGCCTGCAAAATCAAGTTTTTTGTTTAAAGTCCGTAGCCAATTTTTGCAAAGAAATCCATGGATCAATCCACACCATCCCGCATTCATAAACTTGCACCTACCATATTACAAGCCCTCCAGCAACCATATAAATTTCCGTGTGTTTATTTGAATTTTCAAAACCCACGTCACCATTGGTGGTCCCCACCACTACGAATGCAACACGCTTGTAGCCAATCACAATCGTATCGCACCATTTGGGTGCACAGTCACCAAGCCCTCGAATGGATGCGATAAATCATTAAAGGTTTTTACATAAAGTTTTTGAAACTCGCCACGTTAAGGTCTTCCAACCAATAGTAGTGTTATCACATCGATTGAAGTCTAGTCAGTCAGGAGAAAAAATGGATGCGATGAATTATTAAAAGGATTTTGTTTTGAAGTTTGAAATCCGCGAAATTCATTTTTATAAAGTTTTAAACCTTTGGTTAAGGATTAATGTTTTATTTATATTCACATGATGTAAGTTTTAATTCGTTAATTTTTAGACTTAGGGATATATATAAAAGTTTTATAATATCTATATATATATATATATATATATATATTATAAACATAATATGTTTATAATATATATAAAACAACATTGCGGAATATATGTAATGCAGAGAGTGTTATGACTGTTGTTAGGTCCCTATATTACTATTTTAGTCCCTTATTGTTATTAGTGTAGCCCCCTTATTGTTATTGTTGTACCCCTGTAACCCCAATATCGTTATTATTGTGCCCTTACATTATTATTGTTAGGTTGGCTAGGATTATTTTATGCCCCCATGGACTCCTATATATAGAAGGAGGTTTTGGTCATTTGTATCATCCAAGAATTGTTCATTTATTTAATGTATTGAAGGTTTCCCCCTCGAAGTGGCTGATTTCTAAGGCGCTAATCTCTCTTTTCTTCTATTTTGGAGCTGGTTTCACAACATTTAGTATCAAAGCTTCAGATTCTAGGGTTTCACTACTCCAAACAGGTCATTGTGGAATTTTTTCTATAACTTTTCTTCTATGAAGGTTAAAAAGATGGAATATTTCAAGCATGAAGCCAAAATATCGAGGAATGTCTTTGCAAAATTTCAGAGCTTGGTTTGAAATATTTTAGGAGATTTGGTCTGTCGAAGTTAGGGCTTTTTGCAGGCTCCTAAATTTAACCTAAACATGTCATCGTGAAATTTTCTCTATAACTTTTTTTCTATGAGGTTTCAAAAGCTCAAGTTTTCACAAAGAGAAGCTAAAAGCCTGAGGAACATCATGGAAAAAATTTAGAGATTTATTTGCATTATTTCGGGAGGTAGGGTCTGCGTAAGTTAGGGATTTTCCAGGCTTCCAAATTTCATCTGAAAAAGGTGATCATGGGAAAATCTTCATAACTCTCTCTTTGTGCATCATATTAGAATTCTGTAAAGAGTGGCTGCAAGTACATGGATTGTAGTTTCTTTTCTATCAATAACAGAGCCGAAGGATGTTGGAAATATGTTTCCTATGTCCTAAGATATTGTAATGTTGTCCTTGATGGCAACTCTCTAACACAGGATGTAGTATATGACTTTTTGGAGAACCTCAAAAGTTTATCAAAAGAATTGAGTAGAAGATTGGATGATTTTGATATTGCAATATCTATACGCGGGTTTGTAAAGGCCAAGTCGTGTATGTATGTGGATAAACACGTTCCAAATCGCGTATGCCTTGTGCACTCAAAAATTTTGAAACCAAGGGGAATTACCATGGTATTAGCCCACAGTATTGAGCGCTGAGTTGTCTATTTGATTGTGGTTTTGACTCATGGTATTGGTAAAAGTTATATCTATATAAGGAGAAGAAGATCATAGTGCAAGGTGTGCATGAGTAAGGGTTTCTAATGAATAATTTTCTCTGAGGTATATCTGCATGGGATGAACTCTGTTTTAATTGATAGATTTGAATCTATGATGCACCCATGGATACAATGATGGTTCAGGATATTTAGATCTGAAATGACTATGCTCTTGTGTGATCAATTGAAGAAATGATTAGATCTCTGACCTCGCGCAATTTTTTTGAATACAAATGATGAAATCTAGGTAAGTTCTATGGTTCTGGTTCATTCTGCAAAGTTTACATTTATAGATCTATACGCTAGTTTGTCTTAGTAAAAGTGCGTACATACGCGGGCTTGCTTCAGAAAAAGCGCGTATGGAAGTTTATGGTTTTATGAAGCTTATTGCAGATGTTTTTCTGTGATTCCTGCTATTTGTCTGTTGATTTTCAATGAAGTCTTCTTAAAGATCTGGGTTATTTGAATACTGTATATGATGGTAAGTTGATTATGTACAAATCTAAGAAATGAGAGAATAAACATGGTTGATGGTGACTAACTGATGAAGGGTTATGCATTTCTAAAGATATCTGATTGAAAGCCTTAGATTTGGATTTGAGACTAATTACATTCTGAAAAACAGTATTCACAGAGCTATCTACGCGGAGTTGTTATGAAGGATAACGCATATATACGTGGGTTCAGTAAAGTGAAGTAGCGTATGCATTTTGAGTTGATGAATGTTCAGGGTTGAGTTTGTATCTGCATATTTATTATGAATTCTGGGTTATTTCTGAGTTCTGGTCTCATTGTTCTGATTGAAGTATTGGGTAAAGTATATGATTGTTGATGTTTATGAAGAGTTGTGTTGATGTTGTTTGATCCAGTATGAAAATTGATGAAACATGGTTTGCAATGGTTCTGAGGGTTGAAGACTTCAGTATGGAAGTAGAAGCTTCCTACCAGTAGAAGTTGGTGTTCTGTTCAGGGGGTTGAGGCTCCCTTCCAATAGTAGGTAGAAAAAGAGAGAAGGTAGTATCCTTCTGCAGGTAGATGCCTACGTATTGATATGAGTCTGCATCAGTACAATATTGTAAAAAAATTTCCATATAATAAATATTGAAGACAGTGGCGACAACCATGGTGGTTTTCTCCTGAATTGGGTTTCCACCTTAAATACTGGTGTTCATGTGTGTTTCATTTGTGTGATGATTTATACTACTGTTACTACTCATATTTACTAATTATCTAACATATGCATGACTGTTAAACTGATTTAAAGACTATTCCTAAATTTTTTTCTAACGTGTAACATTATATTAGTATATGCTAGTTTCTTTTAGCATTTGCGCGTGTATATGTGAGTTGGTTTCATAAAAGACGCATATGGAATTATATAAAAGAAAAAGTTAAAATATATTTAGCAAGCTCTAAAAACTTATTCACCCCCCCACCCCTCTCAGTATTTTTCCAACAATTGGTGTCAGAGCAGGTCCTTCTGAAGAAGCTTAGCCGCTAGAAGGAAGATCAGCCGAGATGAGCAATCAAGATGGGACACCATCTATTAGGTCTCCTCTCTTAAACAGAAACAATTTAATCTTCTGGAAGACAATGAAAAGATCCTGTCTTCAGTCTCTTGGAGCATATGTATGGGCTATAGTTGAAGGAGGTTATCAATATACAGCCTCAGTTCCAACATATGCAACGACAAGAAAGAACTATGAAACCAATGCAAAGGCAGTCAATGCATTAGTGGGGAGTCTAAATGAATCAGAATTTGTCAAAGTCATGCAGTTCAATACAGCAAAAGAGATATGGGACAAAATCATTCTAAGCTATGAAGGTGATACAAAGGTAAAGAGTGCTAAACTCGAAACTCTCAAAATTCAATATGAAAATCTTAGGATGCATAATGAGGAGAGCTGTGCCAGTTTATTTTTAGGTTTGGATGATATTGTAAATCGTATGAGAAATTTGGGTGAAACCATAACTAACACTACTATGTTAGAAAAGGTTTTAAGATATCTAACTTCCAAATTTGTTTCAAAAGTGTCTACTATTGAAGAGAAGCAGGATTTACAAACTCTTACTATTGTTCAACTTCATGGTATTCTAACTACTTGTGAATGAGAAAAGGAGGTCCATGTGAAGTCAAAGAAGTTGTCTTTAGAGCTGCTGCAAAAGGAAAAGAAGTACATGAAACAAAAGGATCAAGTTATATTTCAGAAGAAGAAGAGGTAAATTTTGTAAAGAAGCTACAACTTGGCACTGGAATGTTCAGAGGTAAGCTTCCTTTTAAATGTTTTGCTTGTGGAAGAATTGGTCATTATGCTGCAAAATTTCCTCATAAGGAAATTCATGAAAAATGAAAGGAAGAAGAAAAAGGAGATAAGAATTATTTTATCAATAGAAAAAGTTATTATACTCATGAAAATAGTGATGGGTTATCAAATAGTGAAGGAGGAGAATCTGATCAAGATGTTAGACTTATCATGGCATTTGAAAAAAATTCTAGTGAGTCTAAGGATACCTTTATGGATGCCCTAGAAGACAATTATTTTCTTGAAGAAATCAATCAACTCAAAATATGTTTGGAAGAAAACAAAATATCCATAGAAACTCTAAAGAATTAGCTTGTAGAAAAGGAGAAACACAATGAGAAATTGGAAAGTGAAATAGTAAGTCTAAGAAAAGAAATTGAGAAAGTGAAAACTTTGAATCTTAGATTTTATAAAGGATCTGAAACCTTAGATGAAATTATCAAGGTACAACATTCTCCTCTTTTAAAGACAGGTCTTGGATATGTCGGAGAATCCTCTCAGTATTTAGCACCAAACTATCTAAATGCAGCTACATCCAGCCTACAACATAATTTCTATCACTTAGCAAGGGAACAAAGAAACTTTACAAGTAAATCATAACCACCTTAATACAAATAACAATAATAGAAATATCTTTCAAAGAAATACCAATCAACAGGTAAAAACAAATAGAAAGTTCTATGATTGCAGAAATTTCTTCTTTAATGGACAATGTTTCTCATGTCATAATTTTGGTCATAAAGCTGTTCAATGTGTTGCATACAAAACCATCATGACCAGAGAAGCAAGAAAGCAAAGAAATGAGACCAAAATAAATAAGAATACATATAACAAAATTTCTCCTCTTCAAAATGAAATTGAATGTGATTATTGCAATAAATTTGGTCATGAAGAATATGAATGCAGGAGTAAACTTCAGCCAAAAGAGCATATACCTTCAAGTTCCAAGGTATGGAGAAAGAAGGACTTACATGTTGAGAACCATGGCATAGCTTTATTTGCAGAAGGAGAATAAAATCAATGGTAAATTGATAGAAGCAAGAAAGCAAAGAAATGAGACCAAAATAAATAAGAATACATATAACAAAATTTCTCCTCTTCAAAATGAAATTGAATGTGATTATTGCAATAAATTTGGTCATGAAGAATATGAATGCAGGAGTAAACTTCAGCCAAAAGAGCATATACCTTCAAGTTCCAAGGTATGGAGAAAGAAGGACTTACATGTTGAGAACCATGGCATAGCTTTATTTGCAGAAGGAGAATAAAATCAATGGTAAATTGATAGCAGATGCTCAAAACACATGACAGAAATAAACTTCTTTCATACAATGCTCTATAAAGAGAAAAGAATGTTACTTTTGGAAATGATACTCTTGCTGTCATTAAGGGAAAAGGTTCTGTTTTTCTAAAGGAAAAGGTGAAAGCTAACAACGTTATGTATGTGGATGGCTTAAAACATAACTTTTTAAGTGTAAGTCAAATGTTTGATCAAGGAACTAAAGTTGTCTTTAGCTCAAAATAATGTGTGGTACGTGAAATTGACACAGGAAAAACAATAATAAAAGGAACTAGAACACCAAGAAATTTGTATGTATTGAAAAGTTGTAAAGAAAAATGTTACTTGGGTAAATCTTTAGAAAATTGGTTATGGCACATAAGATTGGGGCATTTGAGCTTCTCTCAAATCAGCAAATCTAGCAGACTCAAAGCTGTTCGTGATCTTCCCAACATTACTTTGCCTGAAAGTACCATATGAAAATCTTGCCAATTCGGTAAGCAATTCAATGCCAAAGAAGGATCAACAAGTAAGCCTTTTGAACTCATTCATATTGACCTATGTGAACCTATGAGGAAAAAATCACCCTGTGGAGAACAATACTATATTCTGTTTATTGATGATTTCTCTAGAATGTGTTGGATTGGATTGCTAAAACACAAAGATGAAGAATTTGAAAAATTTCAGATCTTCAAAGCCCTGGTTGAGAATGAATTAGATCTAAAAATAAAATGTCTTATATCTGACTGAGGAGGTGAATATATATCAGATGAATTCTTTGATTTCTTGGAACAACATGTCATAAAAAGACAGTTTTCTATAGCTGGTACCCCACAACAAAATGGCGTATCAGAAAGAATGAGTATAATAGTTCAACAAATGGCTCGAGCTATGCTTGATGATTATGGAACACCTAATGCATTTTGGGGAGAAGCAACACATACTGTTGTAAATATTCTTAACAAGGTGCATTTTCATGTGAACAGTGATAAAACTTCATATGAGCTCTGTATGGTAATCTTCCCACTATAAAGCATTTTGGAGTTTTTGGAAGCAAATGTTTTATCAAGAATAATGATGAAAAACTTGGTAAGTTTGAACCTAGAGCAGATGAAGGAATATTTCTTGTTTACCATTCTAGAAGAAAAGCATATAAATGTTACGATAAAAGACTTCGAAATATTGTTGAATGCATCTATGTTGTAATTGATGAGTCTCTCTCAGCTCCAAAAGGGGAAATACCAACAACAAATGAAGATGATGATGATGTATATCTTCCTGCATCAAATAGCAAAAATATAGAAGGTGAACCCAATGAAGCAACATAAGAAGATCTATCTGAAAAGGATCCATCCAAGTATATTCAAAAGAATCATCCATAATCTGAAATTTTTGGAGAAAAGGGATCACGTGTCCAAACAAGAAGAACTCTTGTAGGATCTTCTAGCTATTTGGAATTTCTATCCACTATTGAACCACATAATGTAAATCAAGCTAGCAAAGATGAATGTTTGATTCAAGCCATGAATGAAGAAATTGATCAGATTGAAAAGAATCGTACTTGGGAATTAGTTCCAAGACCACATGATAAAAATGTTATTGGAACAAAATAGATATTCAAAAAAAGTTAAATGAAAATGGAGATGTTATTAGAAACAAAGCTAGACTTGTTTGTAAAGGGTATGCTCAACAAGAAGGTATAGACTTGGAAGAAACATTTTCTCCCTTAGCTAGACTTGAAGCCATAAGAATGTTTCTTGCCTTTTCAAGCTTTCAACAATTCAAAATTTATCAAATGGATGTTAAATCTGATTTCCTCAATGGCAATCTAGAAGAAGAAGTTTATATAGAACAACCCGAAGGATTCATTTTGGGAAATGTTGATAAACTTGTTTGTAAACTTAAAAAGGATTTATATGGTCTCAAACAAGCTCCAAGTGCATGGTACTATCGTCTTGACAAAAATATTCATCAACAAGGATTTTCAAAGGGATCTGCTGATAGCAACTTATACACAACTGAAAATGATAAACTATTGATTGTAGTAGTATATGTTGATGACATCATTTTTGGAAGTAATGAAGAGTCCATGAGTCAGACATTTGATTATGTTATGCAACAAGAATTTGAAATGTCTTTACTTGGGGAACTAACATTTTTCCTTGGCTTACAAGTGCAACAAGCAAAAGATGGCATATTTTTATCTCAAACAAAATAACTTAAGAAAATTTTGAAGAAGTATGGGATGGAAGACTACAAACCTGTAAGTACACCAATGGTAACTGGGTGTAACCTTAGTTCTCATGATGATTCTCCCACGGTGAATCAACCAGAATACAGATCCATGATTGGAAGTCTTCTTTATCTAACCAGGACAACACCAGAATTTATGCATGCAGTTGGGATACAGTGGACGATTCCAAGCTAATCCAAAAGAGTCACACCTTCTGGCTATAAAAATAATATTCAAATATCTACAAGGGACTCAAGACTTTGGTCTATGGTACTCAAAGAATGTTGATCTCACTCTTCATGCTTACACAGATGCGGATTGGGCTGGAAATTTTGATGATAGAAAAAGCACTAGTGGTGGTGCATTCTATATGGGGCCCTGATTGGTATCTTGGTTCAGCAAGAAACAAATTTCTATTGCCTTATCTACAACAGAAGAAGAATATGTGGCTACCGCATCATGTTGCACACAAATACTTTGGATGATGCAGACTTTACAAGACATTCAAATCAAATGCTCACCTTCCATCTCCATTCTGTGTGATAATACAAGTGCCATTAGTATCTCAAAGAATCCTATTATGCATTCCAAGACCAACCACATTCCTATAAAGTATCACTTCCTACGTGAACAAGTGCTTGAACAAAAGGTTAAATTGGAGTATTTTCCCTCCAAAGAACAAGTTGCTGATATATTTACTAAACCTCTACCCCGGGAAGCATTCGAATATCTCAGATAGAAGCTAGGAATTGTCTTTATCTCTCTGATAAAATTTGCTTAATTTTAGAAGATTAAATTCAATACGTGGGTTCCATAAAGGAAAATTGTGTATATATGCGAGTTCCTATGCATAAAAATGCGTATAGGTTTTGTTGACATAAATTCTCTGAGTCAGCATTTTAGAACAACTATGATACTATTGGGTAATCTTTGCTGTTGTTCCAGTATTCATCCTTTTGTATCATTCTCTGATATTTTTCTCCTTGATGAAGATGCTTTGATGATTTTCTGTTGAAGGTGTTCAGGATGAACAAGCTAAAGGGGAGCACTTGTCTTGTGGAAAAGGATGCATTTTTGGCATTCTGATTGGTTGCTGTGTTATGATCTCATGTTTGAGATTATTTGGTTTTGGTCATAAATACTCACATCTGTAATTTGATGAAAAGGTCATATCGAGACCTATGATGTAAAATTGTTATATTTAGTCCTGTAAGGGCTTTTTCAAATTTGTAAACCCACTTGGTTGGGTAGTTAAGCCAAATATGTAATTCCACTTGGTTGGATCATTGATGTATGTATGAGTCCTTGGTGATATGAAAGGTTATTGAATCATGTGCTTCATTGAAAATAGGTCTGAATATTCGGCATGAACTCAGGGGAGCATGGTCAATTCACGGTACAACAGATCAACAAAGAACGAAAAACATTGTTTTGATATTAATCTGCCCTTTTCCCTTGATGTCAAAGGGGGAGAATATTGTGGGTGTTTAAAGGTTATGCTTCATGAATCTATGATCATGGTTGCCATCATGTCTAAAGGGGGAGATTGTTGGCAATATGTTTCCTATGTCCTAATATATTGTAATGTTGTCCTTGATGGAAACTCTCTGACATAGGATGTAGTATATGACTTTTTGGAGAACCTCAACAGTCTATCAGAAGAATTGAGCAGAAGATTGGATGATTTTGATATTGCAGGATCTATACGCAGGTTTGTAAAGGCCAAGTTGCGTATGCACGTGGATAAACAATTCCAAGTCACGTATGCCTTGTGCGCTCCAAAATTTTGAAAGAAAGGGGCATTACCATGGTATTAACCCAAAGTATTGAGCAATGAGTTGTCTATTTGATTTCGTCCAAAGAATACCATAGGATATTGTGTGGTTTTGACTCATGGTATTGGTAAAAGTTATATCTATATAAGGAGAAGAAGATCATAGTGCAAGGTGTGCATGAGTAAGGGTTGTTAATGAATAATCTTCCCTGAGGTATATCTACATGGGATGAACTCTATTTTAATTGATAGATCTGAATCTATGATGCACCCATGGATACAATGATGGTTTAGGATCTCTAGATCTGAAATGACTATGCTCTTGTGTGATCCATTGAAGAAATGATTAGATCTATGACCTGGTGCAAGTTTGTTGAAGAAAAATGAAGAAATCTGGGTAAGTTCTATGGATCTGGTTCATTCTGCAAAGTTTACATTTACAGATCTATACACTAGTTCATCTCAGTAAAAGTGGATACATACACGGGTTTGCTTCAAAAAAAGCACATATGGAAGTTTAGGGTTTTCTGAAGCTTATTGCAGATGTTTTTCTGTGATTCCTACTATTTGTCTGCTGTCTGTCAACGAAGTCTTCTTGAATATCTAGGTTGTTTGAATACTTTATATGCTGGTAATTTGGTTATGTACAAATATTATCAATGAGAGAATAAACATGGTTGATGGTGACTAACTAATGAAGGGTGCTACATTTCTAAAGATATCTAACTGAAAGCCTCAGATCTAGATCTAAGACTGATTACATTATGAAAAACAATATTCACAGAGCTATATGCAGGTTGGTATGAAGGAAAGCGCGTATATACGCGAGTTCAGTGAAGCGAAGTAGCGTATGCATTTTGAGTTGATGAATGTTCAGGGTTGAGTTTGTATCTACATATTTATTCTGAATTTTGGGTTATTTTTGAGTTCTGGTCTCACTGGTCTGATTGAAGTAGTGGGTAAAGTTTATGATTGTTGATTTTTATGAAGAGTTGTGTTGATGTTGTTTGATCCAGTATGAAAATTGATGAAATGTGGTCTGCAGTGGTTCTGAGGGTTGAAGCCTTTAGTATGGAAGTAGAAGCTTCCCGCCAGTAAAAGGCGATGTTCTGTTCAGGGGGTTGAAGCTCCCTTCTAGTAGCAACTGGAAAATGAGAGAAGTTAGTAGCCTTCTATAGGTAGATTCCTACGTACTAATATGAGTCTGCATCAGTACAATATTGTAAACAGTTTTCCATATAATAAATATTGAAGACAGAGACGACAACAACAGTGGTTTTCTCCTGAATTGGGTTTCTACGTTAAATACTGGTGTTCATGTGTGTTTCATTTGTGTGATGATTTATACTACTATTACAAATCATATTTACTAATTATCTAATAGATGCATGACTGATAAACTAAGTTAAATAATTTTCCTAATTTTTTTTCTAATCTGTAACATTATATCAGTATACGATAGTTTCTTTTAGCATTTGCACATGTATACGCAAGCTGGTTTCATAAAAGTCGCGTATGGAATTCTATAAAAGAAAAAGTTAAAATACGTTCAAAAAGCTCTAAATACTGATTCACCACACCCCCCCCCCCCCTTCTTAGTATTTTTCCAACAAAGGAGGAAACAGTGACACGTGACAAGTCGTACAAGTTCGCTTCACTGAACCAGTCCATAATTAGATCATTGTGGGAGATTGGACATAAATTTGTCTTGAAGTATTCAAATCAGGTCAAACCTGTGGCATTTGAAGGAGGATTCCGAGGGCTACATCAGGGCCAAATTTCAGATATTGAAGATATGAAATCATAGAGATAATTCAGTTTTAATATCGAGCTCCTCAAAAAAAAGAAAAAGGTGAGTATTTTTTTCTGAATTGCATAATTCTTGTGTAAAAAAATAGTTTGAAGTGATTCCAAGGGCCTATTGAGCATATATTTCAGTATTGGGTTCTAAAATTCCCCCTAAAAAGAATTCAACACCCATTAATACTTCATAAGGCTCTACTATGACTCATGAAGATGAAGAAATGCAACATGAGATATCGAAATTACAAGAGAAAGTGCACCTTTCGCAAAGAGCAACAAAAAATGAAATGGAAGTTTTGAGGAAAGGCATGGAAGCTAAGATGGAGAGTTTGAAGAAAGGCATGGAAGCTAATATGAATGGTTTGGAAGTTAAAATGGATGGCATGGAAGTTGGAATGGAAGCTAAGATTGATGAAAAAATCGAAAACATGAAGCATGATCTAAAAGTAGACATCGAAGGTTTGGCAAAGTTGATACAAGAAATGTTTCCCAATGGCGAAAAGATAGTAGAGGAACCTCATGATAAAAACAAAATAAATGCTAAATGTGATATGATAAAATATAATGTTGGATGGAAGAACCACCATATTCCAAAGATGGATATGAGGAATTTTGATGGCAAGGATCCCGTAACATGGATACTACAGATGGAGCAATATTTTTATCTCAATAATGTGCAAAACACACAAAAGGTACGCATTGCAACTTTACATTTAGAACAAAATACATTTGTATGGTATCGATGGCTTTTCTCCCGTAAAAAAATTGTCACTTGGTCAATTTTTACGAAGGAAATGATAGCACATTATGAGGATACAAAGAGCAACACCTTCTTTAGCCAATTGATAAATCTCAAACAAAAGGATTCAGTGGTGGAGCACATTGAGGACTTCCAAAAATTGAATATAAGGGTAACTGATATTCCAGAGGAACACAGGATTGATGTCTTCATAGGGACTTTAAAGGATAACATCCAACATGAAGTTCGCATTTGGGAACCTGATTCATTGGAGAAGGCATTCAGGTTGGCAAGAAAAATTGAATGTAAAATTATGGCGACAAGGAAGCCTACCACTCACATCTATAAAGATGGAAGTGTTGCTACTCCCAGACTTCCACAACCTACAAGGTTGACACCACAACAATTGGAAGAAAAAAGAGCAAAAGGGCTTTGCTACAGTTGTGATAGCAAATACACTAAAGGTCATAAGTGTGCTGAGAAGAAATTATTTTACATAGATTGTGAAGAGGAAGAAGAAAATGAACAAGAATCTTCAAAAGAATAGGATATACACCAAGAACCAGCCCTAGAAGAGGAAGAAATGAGTCCGACCATATCATGTAATGCATTGGCAGGAATTACCACTCCTCAAACTCTCAAGATAGAAGGACATATGAAGAAGAAAAAGGTAATAGTGTTGATTGATTCAGGTAGCACCCATAATTTTATTCATTGTAAGGTAGCCAAGGAATTGAATTGTTTCCTATACCCAGCACCAGAATGTCAAGTGATGGTTGCAAATGGAGGAACTATAAATTGCTCTGGAAAGTGCCATAATATCCAGATACCCATGGGGGAATATGTATTGAGTATTCCAATTCTCACCATTCCAATGGGAGGTGTTGATGTTGTACTAGGAGTACAATGGTTACAATCTTTAGGGATGGTAGCTTTTAATTTTCAAAAAATTTTATTGAATTTTTTTTCAGAAGGAAAGGAATTCGAATTACGGGGTATCACGGGGAAGCTGGGAAAGATAATAAGCTCTAATGTCATGACAAATCTTCTAACTAAGAAAGAACAACGAGGCGTAATTGCACAATTTTGCTCACTAGAAGTTCCAAAATTAAAATCATCTATTTTTGCAGATCTCCAAAAAGTCTTCGACAATCATTCCAAATTGTTTGAAACTCCCGAAGGATTCCCACCTATTCATGATCATGGTCATGCTATTAATTTGATTCCAGGAAGTGTTCCTCCAAACATTAGGCCTTATAGATATCCTTATGTCCAAAAGAGCGAAATTGAACGTATGATTTCCTAAATGTTAGAGGCTGGTATAATTCAACCTAGTTAAAGTTATTTCTCTGCTCTAGTAGTATTGGTGCACAAGAAGGATGGATCATGGCACATGTTTCCGGATTATAGGGAGCTCAATAAGCTCACTGTAATGATAAATTTCCCATTCCTGTGATTTATGAATTATTGGATGAATTAAATGGAACAATTTATTTTACCAAGTTGGATCTTCATTTAGGATATCATCAAATTAGAATGAATACTAAAGATATTCCGAAAACAACATTTCGAACTCATGAGGGTCATTATGAATTTTTGGTCATGCCTTTTGGCCTTACCAATGCACCTTCTACATTTCAAGGGTTGATGAATTCCATTTTCAAACCCTTCCTTAGAAAATTTGTGCTATTATTTTTTGATGATATACTAATATACAATGGGTCTTGGAAGGATCGTGTTAAACATGTTGAAAGGGTCATGCTCAAACTATTGCAGGAGAAACAATTATATGCAAAACCATCCAAATGTTTCTTTGCAGTACAAGAGGTGGAATATCTGGGTCATATTGTATCTCACGAGGGTGTTAAGGTAGACTCTAACAAAATTACAGCCATTAAGGAATGGAAAGTCCCCACAACCATAAAGCAGTTGCGAGGATTTCTCGAGTTAACAAGGTATTATCGCAAGTTTGTCAAGAATTATGGGAGAATAGTAGCACCTCTAACAACATTATTGAAGAAAGATGCATTTTCATGGACTCCTGAAGAAACTAAGGCCTTTGAACATCTTAAAGAGGAAATGTTCCTAGCACCAGTCTTAGCCACGCTAGAATTCACAAAACCCTTTATTGTGGAATGTGATGCCCTGAGAAATGGAATTGGTTTTGTTTTAATGAAAGAAGGAAGACCCATTTCTTTTGAAAGTCGTCCAATCAAAGCAAAGTATTTACAGAAAGCTATTTATTATAAGGAAATGTTAGCAATACTACATGCACTAAAGAAATCGTGACCTTACCTAATGGGAAGACACTTCATGGTAAAAACTGATCATGATAGTCTTAAACAATTCTTGGAACAAAGAATATCCTCAGAAGAGCAGCATAAATGGGTCACAAAGATGTTGTATTATGACTTTGAAATAATATACAAAAAAGGGAAGCTAAATGTTGTTGCAGATGCACTCTCAGGAAAGAATGAAGAGGTGGAAGAATTTCTTTGTGCCATTTCTATTATCCAACTAGATTGGATAACCAAAGCAAGGAATGAATGGAAGAAGGACAAAGAAGTGCAGACACTCATTCAAAATTTGTAGCAAGATCCTAGTACATCTAATACATTTAGTTGGAAAAATGATTCCTTATGGTAAAAAGATCGCTTATATATTTGTAAGAATTCCCAACTAAAAGAAAATATTCTTTTGGAATTATACACTTATCCTTTAGGAGGACAATCAGGATTTTTAAAAACTTACCACAGGGCGAAGAAAGAATTTTTTTGGGATGGCCTTAAATCTAATATACAAAAGTTTGTGGTAGAATGTTTGGTTTGCTAGGAAAATAAAGTTGAGACAATTAAGACCCAAGGTCTTCTACAACCTTTATCCATTCCAGGTCAATGTTGAGAGGATATTTCAATGGATTTTATCGCAGGTTTACCTAAGTCTGAAGGAAAGAGTGTCATCATGGTGGTAGTTGATAGACTTACCAAGTATGCACACTTTTGTGCATTATCTCATCCATTTAAAGAAAGTACAGTGGCTAATACATTTATGGACATAATTCAAAAGCTACATGGAAACCCAAAGATTATTATGAGCTCCCATTTTTACTGGAAATTTTTGGACGGAGTTATTTTCTTGTTTGGGTACTCAATTAGCTCATAGTTCATCTTATCATACTCAATCCGATGTTCAAACTAAGATAGTGAATAAATTTTTGGAAGAATATCTTCGTTGTTTTGTGTCTGATAAACAAACACAGTGGGTCAAGTGGTTACCTCTCGCTGAATTGTGGTATAACACTTCCTTCCATATTGCAGCAAAAATGACCCCATTTATGGAACTTTATGGATATCATCCACCGTCCATCACATCATTTTTAAGAGAAAATTCTAAAGTTCAAGCAGTGGAATATCACATAGAGCATCAACAATAAGTTCTCCAACTCTTAAAGGATAAGCTAGATTTGGCACAAAATTGAATGAAACAACAGACAGATCAACATCGGAGCTAGAGAAGTTTTCATGTAGGAGACTAGGTATTTTTATAGCTACTGCCATACAAACAAATTTCCCTCAAGCAAGCTAAGAAGGATAATAAATTATCTCCAAAGTACTATGGTCCTTATAAGGTGTTGCAAAATATTGGTACTATGGAATACAAATTGGGGCTTCTTGCTTCTTCATGAGTGCATCCAGGTTTCCACGTTTCATGCTTAAAGAAGGTTATAGGTGAAAATATTCTAGTTCAAACAATATTGCCAGAACTTGATGAGGAAGGAAACATCAAATAGGAACCTGAAGTGGTTACGGAAACAAGAACTCGGCAGCTACGAAATCAATCAATTTCAGAGTATCTCATCAAGTGGAAGAACTTACCCACTAAAAATTCTACATGGGAGGATGAAAATTTTATACAGAAGCATCCAAAACTACTCAAGCGTTGAGGAAAACACTTTTTTGAAGGAGAGGGGCATGTTAGCTCCCTATATTACTAGTTTAGTCCCTTATTGTTATTAGTGTAGACCCCTTATTATTATTGTTGTACCCCTATAACCCCAATATTGTTATTATTGTGCCCTTACATTATTATAGTTAGGTTGGCTAGGATTGTATTGTGGCCCCATAGACTCCTATATATAGAAGGAGGTTTGGTCATTAGTATCATCCAAGAAGTGTTCATTTGTGTAATATATTGGATGTTAGGTAAACTTGACTCAGGATAGAGTCAATGTTGACTAGTATAAATAGTAGTGGTTTTGGTGCACATGGTATTGTGCACCCATGGTTTTCGACCCATGGTATTCAATGTAATGGGGCCTATAAAAGGCTGAGAATACTTCATTGTAATGTAGGCCTGGAGGTGAGCGGTGAAGGCTCACTTGGCTAGATTGGCCAGGGTTGTGGCCAATGGTTAATGAAATTTCATTGGTTGGGTTTTTCCCCAGAGTTTGGGGTTTTCCCGGTTAAATATTTGTGTTAATGTTTATGATTTCTTGTTGGCCTCTTTTATGTTTATTTCTCTCAGTAAATTCTTTATTATTTCTACCTTAATTTCTAACAACTGGTATCAGAGCTAAGTGTTGGCTTCAGAGGGAAGTTTTCGAAGCCAAAGGTTTTATTGGCCTATGAATGAAGATACGATTTGTTGCCCCGATGCAGATATGAATATAGAACGTAAGGGTTTATAAGGCCTGGAGGTGAGTGGTGAAGGCTCAGTTGGCCAGATTGGCCACGGTTTTGGCCAATGTTTAATGAAATTTCATTGGTTGGGTTTTTCCCCGGAGTTTGGGGTTTTCCTGGATAAAAATCGGTGTTTATGTTAATGTTTTGTTGCTGGTTCCTTTTATGTTTTATTTCTCTCAGTAAATTCTTTATTATTTCTGTCGTAATTTCTAACATTGGAGGTTTCCCCCTCGAAATGGCTGATTTATAAGGCCTTGATCTCTCTTTTCTTCTATTTTGGAGCTGGTTTCACAACAACTGTGATATATATATGCCGTGAAAAAAAAAAGAGTGCCGAAAGGCAGTAAGTGAGACCGTGTAAAAAAAAAAATGCAGTGACTGTGTTAAAGAAGAAGCCAGAGAGATGAAAACAATGTGTGGCACTGTGTTTTGTAGCAGTCAAAGAAAAGGCACTTCTGCATTGTAATCCAGAATTGAAGTTTTGAGGAGAATTTTTTTTGTAACAATTCAAGCTTTTAATCTCTGTGTTTGAAGAGGAACTATATTTTCCTCTCTATTGTTCGAAATATTTAGAAATCCAAACAATTATGGAATAATGAATTGAGATGAAAAAGCTTGGGCGACAGTATGTAAGGTTCCGCAATAGCTTAACATTACTTCTAAGTAAGGTCTAACAACTGACTGCATTAGAGAAGTAAATAGATGATCGAACATGGAAACTCACAACGAGTGAGAGCAACTGTGAGGACGACTCGATCATCAACGCCCATCCTGCATTAATAGCTCTATCCATCCATGACAACAAAACAAGAATACCATCACCAATGAGAAGGATATGATAATTATCACCATCGCTAACCAAAAGAGCAGATTTTTTTTATAAAAATAAATGACAAGTTTCAGGGATTCATCTCATTCATTTTGATTTAGAATCTCGGTTTCGAATCTTTCATTGGGGTTCATCATCAAGATATAAGAATGTATGAGGATGAATTTCACTAGAGAGTTCTAGAAGTAGATTCTAAATCAAAATAGATGGAATGAATCTTAAATATTTATTAAAAAATAGTAACATTCTAAAAAAATTAGTAATGTATTTTAGAAACATCTTTTTTTTTATGTTTCTCAAAAGAAATGTGTTTTAAAGTTTTTTTTTTTTAAATAATAATAAGAATTTTGGATAACCCTTAATTTATAAATAAGAACTTTTCATAAATGTAATTAAAAGGCCAAGACTAGATAGGTTAATTACAATAAGTTTGGAATACTTGAAGTTAGGTATTTTGAGAGTGTTTAAGAAGTTAAATACAATATCAACTATAATAAAAAAACAAAAATAAATATACATATTTAGATGGTTTTATTAAAAATATTGTAATTTAGTATTAAGAAGATGTGGTAAAAATACTTCACTCTAGATTTGTTATTGATATAACTATGCTAAATCAAAGGGATGTGAAAATATTTCATCCTTACTCTCTCTAGAAAATAATATAATTTTATGTACATATGAAACAACTTAATTTTTTATGAATTTTAGAGAAACATAAAAAGTGAAAGAAAAAAAACACACTTCATATTAAGATGCATTGTTCTGATAATTTGAAAAAATATTAAGTAATATTGAGGTGTATTAAAAATATATTACTAACCAAAAAAATAATGTTAATACCTGAAGATGGATCTCCGTTGGGATTAGAAATATCGATCATTGTTTATGATACTTTAGATAATCCTGATTGTGCAATTATATATATATATATATATATATATATATATATATATATATATATATATCTTCTCATGGTTAAAACTTTTTAAATAGTCTTAGTATTCTACACTTTAACCCCTTTTCATGTTTATTAGGATTCGAATTTAACCTATGGCCCAACTTAATTCTCCCTGCATCCACATCTGACGATTGTTTTATGATACTTTAGATAATCCTCTGCAATTATATATATATATATATATGATTTTAAAAGAATTCAAAAATAAATATTCTACATTTTGAACCCTTTTCATGTTATCATGATCCGAATCTAAGCTATGGGCCCAACTTAATCCTCCATGCAACTACATCCCATCTTCAAAGCCTCCTCGCCTGCAAGGCCGTGAATTGGCAAGAGTTAATCCTCATTTACAAGGCAAAATTTAATCCTCATTTACAAGGCCAGTCCTATCCGAGAAGCAAAAAGTTGGTCTTCCGTGAAACCACGTCCTTGTCCTCTCCTCAAAGCTTCAACATTTGCAAGGCAATTAAATGATGAAAGCAACCCGCAAAATACTCTAGGTCCATCATAACGAAATGCCTTCGGTGTAATTTCAATAATTTTTTAAACTTAAATAAATATTTTAAATAATTAGATAATTATGAAATTATGTTGCATGTAATTTTTTGGTATTAGATTAATAAGTTAATTTGATTTGAAATAGGCTTTTCAGAATTTTAATTTAATTATTTTTAAAAATTGATAGTAATGATTTAATTTTTAATATGATGGAAAGTTAATATTTATTTAAAGATAGATATGTTTTTTTGTTTTTCAATTTAATTAAAAAAAGATTATAAAAAAAAAGACAAAATAAAAAACATATAAAATACTATCATTATTAAATGAGTTATGATTATTAAATGAGTTATGATTATTTAGATATGTTATATTGATAAATTATAGTATTGGTCTTCCTTATTGTAACAAATCTCCATAGTAATGTGAAGGTCAATCGTTACAATTAATAGTTTTGTTAAATGTATATATATGTTTAATTCATATACTGATCTTTTTTATAATTCATAATAATAAATAGGACAACTATATAAATTAAACCAACCTATACCTATTTCAACCCATCATCAAATCTCTTGAGGATTAAATCTTTTGATAAATTTAATATTAAGATGGATATAGGCTAGTTTTAGTGGTGGAGTCACACAAAATTTATTGAACATCTAATTATTTTGATTATTTGAAATGTTAAATATGTGAAATATTAATATGGTCATTTTAATTTTATATTTACTTAGTTACCTTAATTTGTTGAGATGACAAAACTCTCAACGATAAAAAAATGATTAAATAACATTTTTGAATGCAAAAAAAAAACAATGTAATAGTTTGAATGATAGAAAATGTGAATAATAAGGATGTAATCAATTACTAATACTATTTATTGTGATCAATCTCAAACTATTTTCTTCTATTATTGTTAGTTTTGCTATCATTTTATATAAATCATATAAAAGGGTACATTGAAATCATAGACCATTCAAATATTTAACTCAAGCTATTGTAGTAAACACCATACCTTGTCTCTCTTCCTCACTTTAACACTATTATTAGCTTTCTCCAAAGTCAATCATTTTGGCTTATGGAGTGTTAAACCCCCCAAGTAAGTGTCAATGGTAGTTGTTTTCTATTACCTTGTTTGAATGCAAGGCAACCAACAATGTTGAATGATGGGAAATGGGAATAATATGAATATAGTCAATTATAAATATGTGAAGGTAGTCAATTACAAATAGCTTATATAGTTTCAAGAAGCAAACTTTTCAAATAAGTGAACATTTTATTTAAGATGAAAATTCAAGAATTTTATTTATGGTTGAATTATTGTAACACAAAAATCTATGCACATCGTTAATAATTTTTTTGTACTTGCACTGAAATCAATGCACACTATTAATCTAATTACCTTGAAATTAATATACATTATACATCTATTTACATCAAATCATAAATCGACATGTACACTGAAATCGATACATCTAGTGCAAATAATCAAATGGGATTCCAAATCGACATCTATATTGAATAAATGCATCTAATGCAAACAATAAAATAGGATTAGAAATAAACATATACACCGAAATAAATGCATCTAGTGAAAAACAAAAATATTCATGGATTTCTAAATCTAAATTATTTTATCTTTTGTAAAAACCTTACTTCCTCTTCCTTTATGGTTAATAATTTTCAATACTATATAATATTATATAATATTTGTATTTATCTCTATGTATCTCTTTATTCTTCCCTTTCTATACCCCCTCCACTTTTCTGTCTATATTTTTCCCTCTTCTTCCTACTATACATCCCTACTTTGTCTGTATCTGTCTCTGTTATATCTCCTTGACACATCCATATCTCCAACCCCCAAATATGAAAAAATATTTCTATCGCATATTTGTCCATCTTGTCCCTCCCTACTCTATGTCTCTCCCCTTTCCCTCTATTCCCCCTCTATATCTATATCTCCCTATCTCTCTCTTATCTCTCTCCTTATTTATCTCTATCTCAAACCCCAAACATACACAAACTCTCTCAATATATATATATATATATATATATATATATATATATATATGTATATATATATATATACTTCTCTCTCTCCCTCGTCTTATCCCTCTCTCTCTTCCCTCCCGCTCTCCTCTCTTCCTCACTCTCTCTCCATCACTCCCTTGTCACTCCCTCTCTCTATATCCACCTTTATCTTGCTATGTATTTCTTCTTCCCTCCCTCTCTCTTCCCCTCTAAATCCATCTCTCTCTCCCTCTCTCCCTCCTTCTCTATCTCAAGTCATCTCTCTCTTCCTTCTTCTCTCTCCCTTTCTTTCCCACCTCCCTCTATCTCTCCCCACATAATTCTCTCTCTCTCTCTCTTCCCTCAAACTCTATCATTAGATCCCTCCCTCACCCCTTCTCTCTCTCCCTCTCTCTTCCATCCATCTATATTTCTCCATCTCTCTCTCTCTCTATCCCCCTTCTCTCCCTCCCACTATGCTCTCATTCTCTCTCTCTTTCCTCCTCTCCTCTTTCCCTCACTCTATTATCACTCCTTCTCTCTCTCAACCTATATATCTATATGTAGTTTTTCTTCCTTCCCTCTCTCTTACTCTCCATACCTTTAGCCATTTCCCTCCCTCTCTCCTTCTCTCTCTCTAGTCCTCTCTATCTTCCTTTCTCTCTCTCCCTTTCTCTCCCACCTCCTTCTCTCTCTCAATTCCTCTCTATCTTCCATCATCTCTCTCACTTGCACTCCTACCTCCCTCTCTCTCCCTTCATCACTCTCCCTCTCTCTTTACGCCCTGTTTCTCTTTCACTATTCTCCTACCTCCCTTATTCTCTCTCTCTCCCCGTCCCTCCACCATCCATCTATGTGTCTCCCTCTATATCTTCCCCCCTTCTCTACCACTCTCTCCTCTCCTTCTTTGTCTTCCCTCTTTCTTAGCTCTCTCCCTAATATCATTCCATCTCTATATTTTCACTTCCTCTCTCCCTCTCTCCACCTCTATCTCTCTATGTATTTGCTATTATCTCCCTCTCCCCCCCCCCCTCCAAATCCATCTCTCTCTCCTTCCCTCTCTCATTCTCTCTCTCAAGTCCTATTTCTCTTCCTTCCTCTCTCTCCCTTTATCTACCACCTCCATCTCTCTCCCCCCATCACTCCCCCACTCTCTCTCTTCCCCATATATTTTTCACTATCTCCCTCCCTCTCTCCTTCTCTCTCTCCCCCATAAACATTCATTTCTCCATCGATCTATATTCACCTTCTATCCCTCACTCCCTGTCCTCTCCTCTTTTTCTTATGTCATTCTCTCTTATCTCCCTCACTCTATCTGCATCTCTCCCTTATCACTCCCTCTCTTTCCACCTTTATATCTGTATGTCTTTGTTCTTCAAACCCTCTCTCTCCCTTCAACTCCATCTATTCTCCTTCCATCTCTCCCTCTTTCCCCTCCCCTCTCTATTCCTTCCTCTCTCTCTCTCTCTCTCTCTCTCTCTCTCTCTCTCTCTCTCTATAGCTATGCTTCTATCTCCCTCCCCTCTCCTTCTCTCCCCTCTCCCCTCTCTCTCTACCCCTCTCCCTCTCTTTGTCTCTCTCTTTTTCTATCTCTCCCCCCTTCATCCATATGATTGAGAATTGTCACTATGTGTAATCAATAATATATGTAACATCTAGTATAATAATTTTTATAGTGGATATTATTATTATTATTATTATATATTGGATAATAATAATCAAAATTATTTATTATTATACCAATAATAATATATAAATATATAACTCGTTAAAAAAATAATACTATGTCAATTTTACATAATATAATTTTTATAATGGAGATGATTATTATTATAATATATTTGATAATAATAATCAATATTATTTATTATTATACCAATAATAATATATAAAGAAATAACTCGTTAAAAAAAATAATACTTTGTCAAATTTACATTATAGAGAGAGAGATTTCTTCTAATCAAATTAGTAGTTGTGTACCTTATATTTTACATTTTGCATTATATTTTACATCACATTAGGATTTTACATTTTACATTTTAATTTTTTATTCTGAAATGAGTTATGATTTCTGGGTATGTGGTATTGATAATCCATAGTATTGGCCCATGGTAATCTAGGTAAATATCCATGGTTAAAAATATTATTATATTGTAAGTATTTTTTTTTTTCTAAGTTAGGATAATTCTATTAGATCATATGAAACATAATGTTACAAGTCGCATCCTGAGGAATGAAAGGGTTCAATCCAGAGGAAAGAGTCCATAGATTTCTATCAGATACTAGACTGCCCCTAATGTGTAAACCAATACTTAGATGTCCAAAAAATACTCCTGCCCATAGCGGGAAACCAGCAGGAACAATTTGCAGAATTGTACAACAAAACCAAAGATAAGCATTTTTAAACATGTGCAAACCACACAGAGATGAAAATAAAATCCTATGGATGACCTGCATGCTTGTCACTGGAGGCTGGTAGCTCTTCGAGGATCCTACACATGTAGCCATCCTCCTCCATCCCCGTGCTCAACGTGTGTGCTTATGGTGGCTGGCGTGTTGAAGTAGGGAGGCCTGAGTTCACCGCGGTGGCAGAAGGCTGAGGAAAATCAAGGTGCAAAGAGAATCCACTAGAATTTAGGTCCAAACTACCGCCCACGTCCAGATTTGGGCCGCCACCTCCGTTTCCTTCAGAACCACTTGAGTCACTGCTGCCACTGGTAGCACTTTGCACCGGAAAGGCATTCAGTTTGCGATGGGTGAAAGCAGGATCAGGGGAGATGGTGGAATTACGAGCGCGTTTTTTGCTGTGAGGAGTGGAGAATAGCAGATCTGGAGCTGGGAGTTGCAGGGAAAGATGAGCTTTCACATTAACAGGGGGAGAACTATCAAATTCATTCTAGTCTATGGAAAGGTTCAGGTCACGGCCACGGGAGGGTGAGAGGGGAGGGCAAGGAGGGCAAGGAGGGCAAGAAGGCTGGCCATGCCCACCATCTCTCTGGCATCTCTGCCTGTGACGCCAAGGCATAATTGTCGAGGGGGGCAAGTCTCCTGACCAGAGGGAGATGGAAGTAGGCTTCCTGGGAGGGAGACGACCAGAGAGCACTCCAGTCCTGGAAGAGCGAGAGAAATCCACCTGAAGCCGAGGAGCAAGAATAGAGAAACGCATCGAGAGCGAGCAGGTGAGGCGGAATGCACAGATGAGAGCCAAGGTGGTGGTATAAAGTGCCATGGATGGCAGCATTAATGTTATGCCGACTTGGTGCGTCGACGATAGGGTGGCAGAGGGTGAAGTAATGGCACCCTCACGCTAGGTTTTATTATAGAGCCCCTTCCAATGTCTGAGCACATGGAGCCGCCGAGTGTCCTTCCTCATAGCAGCCCCATGGCACCTCTTCCCTCTAGTTATCACTCGCATGCGGGGTATTATATTGTATGTATTAAGTTTGTATGTGCTTATTAATTATATTTAAATATGGTTATGGAATCATTATTAGTCCATGCGAAGGCATGAATATAGAAAGTGATTTGTATATTGAATCGCTATTAATTAAGCATTGACCAATGTAAATTATAATGTTGAACTCTAAAAATAAATATTTAGTTTTTCAATATTATTAAAAAAATTGTTTTTCAAACATTTGGTTAGACCAGAACTTTAAGGTCTTATTGTAAACCTTGCACATTATAATTCCATGTGAATAACTTCCTTGCATATTTTATGCCATATTTATGGATATGGTTGGATTTTTGTGTAGTGATGTTTTATTTTATGTTATTCAAGAAAATCATCCAAAAATAAAATCCTTGAAAATAGCTTATATATAGGTAAATAACATATTTACTATTAATTACTTCCCACCATAATTTAAGCAAGTATTTGCATAAAAAATGGATAGGAATAAGATGTAAATAAATATACATACTATGAGTTCGTTCCTGCCACTATTTATGTTTTCATGAACACTTATGCACGACTAAAGCTATAAATGTGTATACTTAATAGTGGTTACTACCCACCAAAATTTATGTAAGTTATTTTATTTGAGGAAGAAATTTACTTATGGATTTCACATCTGAATTTATTAGTCCTTGAAAAAACAAGACTATAGGATGATTTTCCTATCAATCAATATTAATTTTGAATTGACTAATATAACTTAATATTATTTATGTAATTGTTTGTAGAGCATTAATTTAGAATTGACCAATATAACTTAAAATTATTTATGTAATTGTTCATAGAGTATAATTTATAACTTGAGTAGGAGGGACTAAGCTTCATGCAAAACAAATTTACAATATAACAAATTGAATTTTATTATTTTTATCACTTTTAACTTTTTATTATTAATTGAACCAACATTTAAATATTTTTATACTAGGCTCTATATTACTTTTAACCTTTTATTATTTTTTAATTGAGCTAATATATCAAGATTAAATGTTAAATGTTTACAACATTACACCACTAGAACATCACCCGCATATTGGGATGTAGAGGCCTCCTAAAACATCACCCCATACTCAAATGTAGACACCTCATGACTTGTAAATGTCCATAGACATCAATCCATAAGCATTGAAACACTTAGGTCATGGTATTTCTAATGTTGGAAAAAATTAAAAAAATCATAAAAACTTACTAAACTATAACTTTATTATTCTTATATATATATATATATATATATATATATATATATATATATATATGTATGTATGTATGTATGACTTAAACATTTAAAATAACATGGAACAAGATTCTTAACCACAAATATTTAACCCACTATACTATATTTAACCCACTATACTATGGAGATCCTTAATTTGTAAATAAACTTTGTTACAATACCATGACTTATCAATACTACATGCCCAAAAAACTATAATTCATTTCACATAACACTTGTTCATGTGTCATTTTTTTAATTAATCAATTTAATTTAATGAGCTAAAATGGCATAACTACTTTCTAGATAAATCTCAACTTTTGATTTCTGTATACTACTATAAATAGCACATATATCAATCCATAATAGGGATCAAAATACTTTGATACATTTCACATAGCTAAAATTAAAAGAATATTGTATACTACTATAACAAGCACTGTTGGAAGTAATGGAGAAACCTAAAATTAGATTATTGTTATGATGAGGATAGGTTTGGGAATCTAATCTTAGACCTTATATCCTAATATCTAGGGAGTGGTTGAAACCATCCCGTTAGTGTGAAAGCCTATATATTTGGGGCTCATCTGACTCAATAGTCAATCTCGTATGAGTGCGTGTACACTCTCCAAGTTCTCACTTTGAGAGCCATTTCATTCACTTAATAGATTAACGATTTTTAAAATGGTGTTGGAGCATTAGGTCGAAGCGCTGAGTGGACCTATATGTTGTAAGGCAAGTTTTTTCTGTGAGTGGATCTTCTCGGTTTACATGTATAGGCAGAACATATCAGCACAACAGATGCGAGCTGCGGATCATGAACTTGCAGATTGGTGTTTCTGTGTGATGGGCCTGCTCTAAATAACACAGTGTATTAGAGGCTTGTGTTGTGAGGTTAATTCCTTGGAAGCGGAGAAGATTCATGGAGAGGTAATCTACAGCAGGATCTGTTGTAGGATCAGAGGAGGCTGAGCTGGTGTGCCTGCATTCCATCACTTCTAGCAATCCTTATTTCAACAATTATGATGTGAAGCAGTCACTACATTTTTGAAAAAGAAATATTTGCAAGAATTCACTCTCATTAAGAAAATCGTACAGGAGGAAAAGGATATGATTGAGCCCTCCCTTATAGGAAGATTTTTAATGCCTGTGTAAGAATTGACTAATGGAATTGAGCATCATTTTTTTTATCAGAATAATTTTTTCAGAGGGCATTCATGGTCCGGGAGCCACTGTACAATAAGTGATTTTCATTTGAGGGCGCAACCAATTTTAAAGAAACGACGTATTTTTTTTTCTTTCTTTCTAGAATTTGTTGCAGAATTATTCTTCATGCTTGGTGGTGACAAATGCCACATATTCCATAATCACCTAGATCGTTGGAGGACGTGTTGTGTGGAGATAGCTGCGTGCGTGGATCACTGCGAATCCGAGATGCGATCCTAGTGAACATGAAAGAGTTGATCATGGATTGTTTTGGCACCGTTGGCACCGTTCTCGCATTAAGCCTACTGCGTAAGGTTGTTTGAGGCTCGACGGTGGAAGTAGTTGGTAGATCGAGTTGGTTGCGTTGAACTGTGATGCGATTATGGTGTGGTTGTGCCCTTAATTCCATTCAAAACTAAAAATTACCGGAATTGTCGATCCACGTTATGAGGCTGAGTTTGCGTGGTGATCCCATGGTACGTGGATTGCAGTGGAGGTTCGTTGCTAGTCCAGTGAGGCTGGTCTGTGGTTGCGTGGATATGTAGAAGCATGGTCAAGCTATGGCAAAGGCAGTCGGTCGCAGAGGAGGCCGTCAACCATCTGCGTGGCCTGTGAATTTTCTGCAGCGTTCGTGTTTGGAGTGGACAAATGCTGAGCAATTGCTACATTTCTCCAATCTATACGCAGAGGCCAATTCAGTAGTTCGGTTGGTTGGAAAGAAGTTATTAAAAAATAATATAAATTTATTTGTTGCGTTCTTTCAGAAATATGTGTGATATGAGAAATTTCTAATTACATGCATCAAAATTGGATATCAATAATGTTTCCAGGTTTTTGAGAGGTTGCTTGTTGCTCATCGCAAGATCCAAGAGCATTGAGACATGTGTGGCATAGAAGCCACTGTCTACAAGGTTTTATTATTGAAGAGCTTCCAATTATTGAAGAGCTTCCAAAGGGAGAAGATTCTCGCCTTCATGTTAATGAGGTTGTTGGAGCTCATTAGAGGACTGAGTGGAGTCGAAATCTCGAAACGAGATAAAGCGAGATAAGTTGGACTTTAAAAACATGTCTATATTTTTAGATATTTTTTATTCTGATGATAATGATTTTCTCATGTGGACATTTGGAGGCGTTAGCTTGGGTAGCATTTTTGAGTTTGAAGAAATTTCAGAAAAATAATGTGGTTTTGCTGATGACCACGAGAATCAAGAGGCACAATTTGTTGTGCAAGATTCTGAGATTGAAGGCTCACGAGTTGATCTTCAGGAAGGATGTAAAGAGGGAAAAAATGGTGAAGATCAATTGGACGAGCCACATGAAGCCGATTGCAAAGACTCTTAAAAAGAAGACAAAGCTGGAGAGAATTTAAATTGTGACGATCTCATGAATATTTCTATGTGTGCAGACGTTAGCAACAACAACAAGGAAAAATCAATGAAGTTTGAAGAAGAATTGAAGTTTCTTGAAGCATGGCTTGAAAAACCATGTATTTATGAAATCACATACATCAATCCATAATAGGGATCAAAATAATTTGATACATTTCACATAGCTAAAATGAAAAGAATACCATGGGCCAATATCATGGCTTATTAATCACACATACCCAAAAAACCATAACTCATTTTAGATGACTTGTTTATATGACAATTTTTCTACCCACCTAATAATTATTGATAGTTAAATGAAAATTTTTAAAACTTTATTCCAAAATAGATATGTCTATTGATGTAATGATAATTTGAAACTAAGTTAATTTATAATTAGATTAAAATTATGTTTATTTTTTGTAATGTGAAATGTATTATAAATTGTTTTGATGCATATCATAAATTGATACCTATCAACATTTGCCATTTAATTTATATAAATGTACTAATAATTTATATTATTATTTCAAACTTGTTGGCCCGATATGAAAAATAAATATCATGTACGATCAAGTGGTCTCAGCTCATGTAAGGAGTTTTTGATCAACCATGGACTAAAGGGAAGTATCACAACCTGCTCACGCATTCTCATTATGACTGATTGTGAACAAGCTAAACATGAAATATACCATGGATAGTCTACTCTTAGGATGAGAGACTCCATTCCGTGAGTAATAGAGTTTGACATGGATACTATCTCACAAGAATATTCTAAAAAGTCATATATTTTTAACTTAATATGTATAGAAACTTCATATTTTCGAGAATTTACATTTTTATCTATATTATAGTGTTCTTATGTAGGATTTCGCAACTATTTTAGGACATACTTAACAAACTTTATTAAAAAATAAATTTCACATGGACTCGATAATTATTTAATTTATTAGCTTCATTTCTATATTCATCATGCCGTTTTCTTAGTATATATACAAATTTATTCACAAGAAAAATGGCACACAAATATACGCCGTTGCACAACATTGCGGGGTAAAAATTTAACATTTTGTTAAGGAAACATCCACATGAAAGAAAAATAAGGGTTTATTGCATGAGAGATATTACAGTCAAGCTTGGTTACTCAATCTCCTCATCTCTCAAAATCAACATATGAAGTATGTATTGTTATAATAGTTTTGGTAGCCATCTTCATCTCATAAACTACCTTTGTTAGAATCCACAACAATATTTCCATTAGTAAATTAGTTTTACATTTACATTTTATTTTAATGATTATTGGCATATTTTAACAATCTCCATCTTGAAAAGGACTTCCCTAATTCTTTTTCAAATTTCTATCAGATTTTATTGCAAGCCAAGAGAAGTTAGACATCATCACAAATTCTCTATCAACACAAGTTTTGTAAATATGATTACATAATTTTCTTGAGTGTGGACCTTTTACATCACCTTTGTTGATAACCTATATTACAAATGGTAATTTACATCAATATGTTCAGCCTTTCTATGATAAACAATAGCAACTTCATATTTTAGGTGAATTTAAATTTTTATTTATATGATAGCGTTCTTATGTAGGATTTCCTAACTATTTTACAACATATTTAACAAAATTTATTAAAAAAAATTTCACATGGACTTGATAATTATTTAATTTATAAATCTAGGACATCATATAACCTCATTTGTGTATTCATCGTGCTATTTTCTTAGTCTATATACACATTTATTCACAAGAAAAATGGCACACAAATATATGCCATTGCACAACATTATGGGGTGAAACCTTAACATTTTGTTAAGGAAACATCCACATGAAAGAAAAATAAGGGTTTATTTCATGAGAAATATTACAATCTAAGCTTGGTTACTCAACCTCCCAATCTCTCAAAATCAAGATATGAAGTAGTTATTGTTATAATAGTTTTGGTAGCTATATTTAGCTCATAAACTACCTTTGGTAGAATAACCACAACAACATTTACATTAGTAAATTAGTTTTACATTTACATTTACATTTTATTTTAATGATTATTAGCATATTTTAAAAATCTCCACCTTGACAAGGACTTCCCTAATTCTTTTCCAAAGTCCTATCACCTTTTATTGCAAGCCTAGAAAAGTTAGACATCATCACAAATTCTCTATCGACAAAAGTTTTGTAATTATGATTACATAATTTTCTTGAGTGTGGACCTTTTATGTCACCTTTGTAGATAACCTATCTTACAAAATGGTAATTTACATCAATATGCTGAGCCTTTCTATGATAAACAATATTTGTATCCAAATGCAGAGAAATTTGATTATCACAAAATACAATTACATTATTATACACTTTCCCAAGTTCACCTAGAAATCCCTTCAACCAAATTTCCTCTTTGCAAGCATGTGAGACAGCAATGTAATATTCATATGGGGTGTATAAAGAAACTATTTCTTTATTCCTCGACATCCAACTGATGGATTCCCCTACAAGAGTAACGACATATCTTGAAGTTGACATTCTATTGTCCAAATAAACTCCAACATCTGAAACAACATATCCATAGACATAGCCCATGAGGGGAAGCTTAATTGGTGATAATCTTGTTATGAAGTATTAATATGTAAACCATGAGATTCAAGGTTAAAATACCCAACGAAAAAACCATATTTGTAGATATAATAATGAGAACCACTAAAGGTGATACAATAATTATTGGTGCCTCCATGACCTTAATGACAAATCCCATTGCATGTGAAATATCTAGTCTAGTGGAAGCCATCACATACATCATAATTCCTAGTACATTAGCATATGGTACATGGGACATATAATCCTTTTTTTCTTAATTATTAGGACATAAGCCTAAGGAGAGCTTAAATTGGGAAGCGAAAGGGATGTTAACCATTGTCACATTGTTTATTTTGAAATTCTTAAGTATTTTCTCTACATAATTCCGCCATAAAAACCCGATCTTACCATTTTCTTGTTTATGTGTATCTCAATTCCTAAGATTTGTTTGTAGCTATTATATCCTTCATATCAAACATGTTATCCATCTGAGCCTTCAACCTATTGATCTCTTCCACGAATTTAATTGCAATGAGAATATTTTCAACATACAACACTAAGAGAAGAAATATTCCATTCAAGATTTTAAACTGCACACAATGATCATGCTCACTTATACTAATTATGACTCATCAAGAAGGAATAAAACTTCTTGTACCACTACTTGGGTGACTTCTTAAGGCCATGCAAAATTTATTAAGCTTGCAAACTAATAATTCATTGCGACTTTGCACAAAAACTTCTGCATATTCCATATAAATCTCCACACAAGAATTATTTTGTAAAATATAATTTCTATAAGTCCAGATTAAGTGAAGAAACTACCAAGATAATATGAATAGATATAAGTTTAACAATTGGTGAAAATATTTCATGAAAATATATACCTTCCATCCGAGAGTAACCTTTTGTGACTAGTTTGGTGTTATAACTTTCAATATTACCATAAATGCCTCTTTTCAATTTGAAAACCGATTTACATCCAATATCTCTTCCATCTTTTAGAAGTTCTATGAGATCCCAAGTTTTTCTTTTCTTTTTAATACATATATCCATACTTTTCTAGAGAAATCATTTATAAATGAAAAAAATATGATGATTCTCTAAAACAAATAGTAGGGGATGGCTCCCAAACATCTAAATGAATGTAATTAAGGATAGTACCTTTAATATTATCATTTCCTGCTTTAAATTTATGTCAAAATTATTTTTTAAATATACAATGTTTTCAAAAAATTAAATATAGAGGTTTCAATTTTGAAAGTAGTTTGTGGTTTATCAATACATGTAGCCGATTTTTTCCAATATTAACCAGTCATTGATGCCACAAACAAGTGTATTATATCGCCTCCTTTTGTTGCTTCAATAATTTGAGTACTTCCATCCAACTTGTAAAGGTTCCCTTTCTTAGTATCCTTCATTATTACTAAAGCACCATTTGACACATTCAATGCTTCATTTTGACCTATCCACTTGTAACCACCATAATCCAACACTCCTATTTTTTTTTTTTAAATTTATGTACATGTCTCACATTTGTTAGTTTTATCACAATATCATCAAACATATTTATTTTTACACTCCCAACCCCAACAATATTACAAGATATATTATTACCCATGAAGGTACTTAATATTGCAACAACAATGCTACAACTCCAAAGGGTCTTGAATTTAATTGTCAACGTAAGGTTCATAAAAACTTAAGATGGGTTGACATTATATGTGCATCAATAAATATATCTTCCTTCATTGAATTTTATGTAGGTGGAAGTACTAATATGAGGTCTAGTTGTATAGAGGCCAATCTAACTGTTCTATGCTGCAGGAAAACTAAAATTGCAAGAAATGACTAGCAAGAAGAAAGAAATCACCCAAACCTAAGTTGTTTACAATAACATAGGAAAATATATTCTATCTGCAATTAAATGAAAGCACACCTATAATATCTCGCAAGGAAATAAAATACATTGTTGAAATGAAAGCTTGCAAATAGTCAACCTTAATTTTACATGAAAGAACTAATTTCTACAAAAAAATGAAATAAAAACATATGCTTGGTCTCTATTCCTCTAAATTCCATTCTCAGGGTTCCAAGAGTGTTGTAATACATTAAATAAGGTAAAACATGATTTGGTTGCAAATTTGAGCGAGTTTTGGAGGTGAGTTGTAAAATTCTACATGAGTCCATATTTTGCTACAAGAGAAAATCAAGAGAGTAGGGGTACATGATAAATTCAAGTTTGGAAGGAGAAGAAGCTAAGGAAAATATAAAAAATAATAAAGTACACATGTCCAAAGAATCACATTAGCTTATGGTAGGGTTAATATATTAAAGTGCAAGGCTGTAGGGTTTCCTATAGTTTTAAAACATGAGATAGTGCAAAAACATCAAATAATGAATGATATAAAAAAATAAGCAACAATAAATAAAGTAACCAAATTCATAAATAATAATTCTATTTTATCAAAGTAACTACTACAAATATCATCAATTAATGTGAAGGTACTTTGCAAGAAAAGGATGCTCATAAACTATCTAAATAATCATGCAGAAAAGTAATGTTTAGAGATAAATTGCAGAGATAAATAAATCATGAACATAAATGGTACAAGAGGAATCTTGAGTACTTGGGGTGGGCCCTGACCCAAGGAATCTTAGAACCCCTAGAAAAAATTAATACTAAGAGTTGAAATCCAATATCACTTCCATTAACTCAAAAGTTGTTTGTACATGGAAAACGTTACAAAAAATTGAACTCTAAACTTCTTTTAATGCTCTAATCTATTTTTCCACTTCTCCTAATTGTTCTACTAGGCTAATTGATCCCTCTATTTATACAAGATGGGTATGGGGAAACACCATTGAGAGGAGAAATTATTTTCCTCCAAAAACCTTAAAAAAATGGATCATGTTTCATAGGTCACCACACACCAATAGGAAAGAGTATTTATTGTCCTTAACCAGCCAAGTTGGAAATATTCTATAGCAGGGAGTATGCCCCAAAAATATATCTGGTTGGATCTCCTTAAAATCTATGAAAAATTCGTTTAGTATCCTACACAATATTTGTTTTAGGAACATAAAGTATACAAATCTCTTTGATCTTCCTAATAGCTCATTAAAGTAGGAAAGTGTTATTAAGTGCAAAAATGAAGGTTTAATGTAGCCTTTATGTTCTTTTGAGTGGTTAGATGGGCCTTATGTTTTATCTATTTGGAAGGCCCACCAACCCATAAGGACAAAAATCTGCCATCAACAACTTCGTATGTTAAAAACTAAGGTTTGTACTTACACATATCATGAGATGCACCAAAATATAATAGCCAATTTCAATAATATTTAGCAACATTACAAATAAACAATACTTCATCGATCATACCTAAATTCAATCCAACTGGATTTGCCTTCTTTTTTGAATTTTCCTAAGATTAGTATATTTTTCAACAGTCTTTCCTGAGATGCAGTGATTTTTTTATAGAACAAACAACTCATTTTACTCTTTTTTCCTTTTGATTTTGAATTGGGTGTACGTGTTAATTATCTCCCTTCTCTCTGAAGCAACCTCTAACCACCATTGCCTCTCATGTTGAGATTTCAATGCTTTATTTCCTTCTCACCTTTTCAAACAACATAGCTCCAACACAAACATAAAATTCAAGAGTATTTGTTGTGCTTAAGATGATGAATATTAAAAAATGGTCCCACGATTCAGTTATCAAACATAATAGTGGAACTACTTTATCTTTTCTATCAATTTTGTCATCTGTACTATTCAACTACAAAGAAGAGTGTTAAACACATTTAGATGATTTGAAATTTTCTTACCTTCTTTCATATTCAAGCTATATGATGACTTCTTTAAGTAGATCCAGTTCATCAAGGACTTCGTCATATATAGACTTTCTAACTTGATCCACAAGCCTGCCATTGCCACTTCACTAACGATGTTGAATAAATCATCATAAAAAAGACACAACCAAATTGTATTGAGGACTCTCACATGTAGGTCCTTCCATTCATTATCAATAATCATCACAATCTTCTTTTTCTTTCCACCTAACACCTTATGCAAACTCTATTGTACTAGCATATCCCACATTTTTCATTTAGAGAGTTCAAAATTATTTTTATCCTTAAATTTTTTACTTCAAATTTTGCATTTTCCATTATTAATTACACAAACTCTTTTCCTGAAAGAAAACAAATTCTAAATTTGTCTGCAAACCCACTTTCACAAAATTGTTCTAAAAACTCCCTTTTTTCACGGAATTGTTCAGAAAACCATGTTTTTCATAAAAAATCCATTAATTATATTTCAAAATGTGTTTTATAAACCCCGCTCCAAAAATATGTTTAAAAAAAACCCCTTCAATATAAATCCTACTTCAAATATAAATATGAGTTTTATTCAACTTCTTTCAATAAAATTGAACCTCCAAAAAAATTTAAATAATTATTATTATTATTTTTAACTAGGGTTTTCTGCAAAAATTCATTGCTTGAGTTTACAAAATAAAAAATTTAAACACTATGAAATTTAAATATGGTGTACCTGCTTTCTTTATTGTGGAAAATTCGGTTTCTATTCAGGTACCTTCAAGAGCATACTCAACTTGAACTGACAGCTAGGGTCTGGAATCTTACTCTTGAGTTCTGCGTGGTACTATATTCTTTTTTTCTCACGACTGTGTTTTGACTCATCCCACTGGTGCTCGTAGACTCGGCTAAGATTTTTTTGGGTTCGTAGTTTAGCTCTATAGTTCTCTCAATTTTGACTCTCTTTGGATTTTTGTTCTATGTTTGCATCTTCTTGTGCAGACAGGTTTGCGAGGTTTGGGTTTCACCATAAGGGCCCTAAATTTTGCTATCTCTTAGGTCAAAGTAATTCCTTAGGCTCTCATACTGCTTATTATTTTCCATATATATATATATATATAGATATAGATAGATAAAAGACATACAAATATACACCACTACACAACATTCACTTGGTAAAACGCAAAAAAATATCAAAAAAACATTTTATTATGAGAGAAACATTACAATTATGTTTTCTTACTTAACCCCTCATATCTCAAAATCAACTATGAAAGAAATACCATTACAATAGTCTTCCTAACCATCTTTTAATTCATAAACTACCTCAAAAATATATAAATGAGTGAATTAATTTTACATTTAGATTTTCTTTTAATGATGATTGGCATATTCTAACACATCATTCATGAGAAGCCATTCTTAATTTTCCCACAGTTTTTAAAATATATTATCCATCCACTTGCAACATGGTGGTGTCACGATGTGGACGGCATAAGGTTGGAATATAATGTCCACATGAAATGATTATTACCATGTTATGCCATGCCATCGTACCAATTTATGAAAGCGAGCGTTATTTCTTTATTTTTTTGAACGACTTTGTGAATTCAAACGACTCCAACATCCTTTTGTGACATAACCAAGAAGTGAGCAATAATGGCTTTACGATTTAAAAAAATTATTTTTTATTATATTACGATCAATAGTCATTGGAATAGTTAATAAATAGATAAATTTAATTTTTTAATTTAATATTTTAAATTAAATATTTTTTTAATTAACTTCATTTTTCAAAGATTTTAAATAATTGAAATTTTAAATATCAAGTGAATATATTTATTAAAATATTTACATTCATTTATTTATTTTAAAAATAAAAGTAGTGTCTTTCATTTATATTATTTTTAGGAGCAATATAGTATTGAGTATTAATAATTGATATAATAATAGAATGTGAATAGTACTATATATATATATTTTGTATTATGTTGAGTGTGTTGATTATTTAATAAAAATATATATTTATAATAATTTGTTTAAAAATAGAAGATGATGAAAATATTGATAATATTTTTTTTAAGTGAAGTTATATATCTATATATATATGAGAGAATTTTGTTAAATTTGTAAGATAAATCATATACAAAAAATTTATATAATATTGAAGATGATGATAATTGGTGCCAGGATACTGGGTTAAACAGGTCTTAGCATATAAAAACTCAAGTGCTACCTTCAACATTAAAATTATTCATTAAAACCACAAATGTGTTCAGCTCAAAAATATATATGAAAGGAAAGAGAGCCACTTAACTAAAATACTGATATAAAAACATAAAAAAACTCTTTGGCCAAATATTACAATGGGCGGCCTCTTGGCTCTCAGCCCTTCAAACCATTTCTCTTACTCTCTTTGTATTCCTCACTCCTCAATTACTCGCCTGTTCTTTCCCATTCTCACAATTTACATATTTATACATAAATATGAATTTATTCCACTCCATAATTTCCCCCACACAAATCTCAACTTAAAATCTAATTTAGATTTATCTTTTTTTGGACTCAACTAAGTCTCTTTTATGGAATTCCTCATCCCTAAATTATCTACCTAATTCAACTCCACTCATATCCTTAATTATTTAAGGAATATTTACAATAATCCTCACATTTATATTTTCTCTCCTAAATTATTAAAATTGAGAAATTTAATTAATAAAATAATTAAAATATCTCACCCCCTAAATCACACAAATGATTAATGAAAATTTAGCTTTGATGCTCCTGCATGAGACTCACCATGTAGAGAAGTTTCCATAGACTCCTGTCTATGAGGTCCGTCGCTTTTCTGTAACAATGTGACACCCACAAGTCCTGATGACTTGCTCCCTCCACGATTCCAAACTCTGTTCTGCCGCTGGTCCTTCAAAGTATCAACTCGATTTGATAACTCATCACTCACTTTATTGATCAGATTCCATCAGCTTCTCCAACACTTTCTTTTTCCAATTTCTCGGAGTAATTCCTCTTTGTCGAACTCTTTCGTTTCCAACTCAGATGAACTGTCAACTTCTTGCAATGGAAAAAATAAAGAATTTCTTCTTGACCATAACTATAGTCATTGATTGCTTTTATAGCAACAATTTCCTCGTCCAGTGTTGTACCTGCATTCACCAATAAACTGTTAGTTTTAAAAATATAAGACCTTTTGGTCTCTTCTTCTTCTGGTGACATTTTAATTTGTTGCTCTGGCATTTTCTCCTTTATTAACACATCAGTATACTGATTCAAATTCTTCAAATAATTCTCAAGACTATCAGTTAGTGTTTCTTCCACATCAACTATTTCAAGGATGTCTCTTTTCTCTAGTTCATAATAATGAACTTTTTGATTCTCATTCAGCTCCGACTTTGTGACCTGAACACTTATTCTATGTTTTTCTAGCCTCTTCTCAAGAATACTTAATTCCTACCACAAATCTGTCATTTCATTTGAAAAATTCTTTGTACATTATTCACTATCTTCTTCTTTGTCATGAGTCAAGTTTCCTTTTGATACTATCTCTTCATTCTTCATCAGAATAGAATTCTGATCCTCTATCTCTAAAATGGGTTTAGTTTTCTGTCCATCATTCTCCCTTTGGCCTTTTAATAAAATCAATTTCTGACTGTCATTATCAATAAAAAATTCTTCATCATACGAAATAACTGTCTCACCTTCACTAAAACAATTTCTTTCACAAAAAAAGGAATTTATGAACTCCTTTTGTTGTAATAATTCAATTTAATATTCATATGAAAGATAGTCATCATCATATTTTGCTTGGAAACTTTCAGCCTCACTCAATACAGTTTCATCCTTTCTCTGGCAATCCTCCCGAGTTTCCCTGGTTTCAGCATCATTACATTGTAAACTTCTGTCAGCAAATTCATTAAAAAAATACATTTGTTTACCTCCTTGGAATATCTCTTCAACATTTCCATTTTGCTTCTGCTCCATAACAGCTTCAGTTGGCTGTCTTACCCCAAACAAGAATTCATTTGTGATTTCTTCCTGCTGCAACAAATTAGTACCTTCCTCCTCTGAAAGGCATTCTCCTTCAGACTCCATCTCAAGAGTTTCATTCTTCTCTGTAACAGTTCCATCAGACTGCTCACCCTCTTTCGCAAATCCTTCAAACATACATAAACTTTTAGATTTAAAGATGTAAGGCTTCATAGCCTCGTCTTATTCTCTCACCAACACATCTTCAGAATCTTCTGAACTGTCCCAATAGTTCATGAGATATTCCCCATTGATCTCTTCACCCAGAGTTTCACCTTGTTCTGGGCCACAAATGGAAACATCCATTTTTAACTCAGCCTCTCTGAGTTCTTCACACCTCAACATTTACTCGGGCTTCCTCAGTCCTTCTGCCAAATGTATGTTTACATGCTTTTCCCTCTTTGCGTGTAGTCTCTGCCACTTTAGATTCTTTCTCATGGTCCAACCGTGTGTCTGGTCTTTCACATTTTCCTGTAACAATTCCATTAATAATTCAGGGTGAAATGTTATCTCAGCCTTCTTCCGCTCATAATCTTCATTTGTCAACTGCTCACACATATCACTTAACTTGGCATTTTCCTTCTTCTTCCCTCTGTTGTGGTCTTCATCAGATCTTCAGAAATGACTATCAATAGTCATCTTTTCCTCTTTTGTGAATTCCATTTGTTCACAAGTGGATTTTGTTCAATCCACTTTTCAGCAATCCTTCCCACTTTCCATTCATCAATGCAAGCTTTCCTCCTGCGCTTGGATTCTATTGGTTCTCTGTCTTGGATCCAATCTCTGGATAATTCTCTTGCTTCATTTTGCTGCAAACAACACTTTAGTAATGCATGTGTTACAATTTCCAATTCTTTTGGGTGTCGGGCTCTACCGATCATGAACCCAATTACATTCATACTTTTTACTTAACTTACGACTCTTTGACTTCAAACTTAGACCAATTCTTCATCTTGGATGAAAATAATCAATCTTAATTCAAACTATCCAAACATTCATTTGACTCTAACATCTGTTTTGACTTCAAGCTTTGCTCCAATAATTATGATAGTGCATATTTTGACTTAATTCAAGTTTACAATTCTCCAACAACATACACCCCTAATACATTTTAAGGATGTAAAATATTCATTCTATTGAATGCTTCATTCTTATGAAAAATTATCAGTTTGCCCTTATCATTTCACATGACATCGAAGTCTTTAGTCGAAATGCAATTCAGGTTTTTCAAGATTGATTTTAAGGTGAAAATAAATAAAACATTTAGTATTCAACGTTCAAATATACCTTCCTGAATTATCATACCTCATGCTCCTGTTACGGTTATTAATAAACCTTTCTCTCTAAAATCTCAACTCTCTAGTTTCCATTCTTCCGATCCATATTTTTCATTGTAAATACTCACATGCCCATAAGCTCGTCATCTTAATGCAAACATTTCCCTGCAATTTTATGCACAATACATCATCAATTCACATATCTTCACCTGTGTACAAAGAACATGTTTTTAATTTCTTCGGTGAATAATTTACAACTCGTACATCACCTTCATTATGAATAACACCTCCTAGATACCGCCACAAATATTTTAAAATATCAAACAATTGTGTTTACAATATTAAAACACAAATAAAAAGAATTTTTCCATTTCCAACAAACTTTGGTCCAAAATGACATACCAAAAACTGTGAAGAATACAAATTATGCATATATATTTTAATTATGCATATCGCCATGTATATCAACCAAATTCTCATTCAGAAGCTTGTTCATATCCACCTTCAATAGGACATTTCCTCTCTTTTTAAATCATGGTTATAAAAACCCAAATAGTAGAATTAGCGAACCAGGATCAAATTCCTTTATCAAAATTATGTTCTGAACCATAATTTTATATCCCTTTATTTGATCCATATATATGACTCCTCATAGTGTCACCAAATACATATTTCTGTCCATTAATATCCCGAATTGAATTTTGGAGAGACAATTCATTTAACAATTTGACTTTGGATAATAACCCAAAGATGCCAACCACACAAATATGGCCACATTTTATTTCAAACGTACCCGTTTTGCCGTCGATCATTGTACATCCAACAGTCATCGCCAAACTCCACCTTTCAAACCAGTACCAATCACTTAAAACAAAATTCTTTCAACGGAAATTTCTTTGAATCCTCGTGCTTTTGATATGGAAAACCCATAAAGGATGGTCTGAGATTCAAAACCTCATTCTCAAAGGCTTCTATTTATCAACCAAGAATAAAATACTAGCAAAGCTTATAATTTTCTAGAGTCTTTTATCCATCACCTTTTACTTCATAACTTTGAAGCAGTACAATCACCATGACTCCAAGGTTTTGTGTTTAGTGTCTTAATAGACTCTAAGAAATTTGGAACCACACACTACTTACACCATCATATAGGAAACGATTAATAAGAAAGTGGATACCATCTTGCAATCCTGTGTTATGGTTAATGCAAAAAGGAATTTATATTACTATTGTACAACCAAAACCCAACGCAAATGAGAACTTGAAATTGTTGTTATACAGTCATAACCCAATTTTATGCAAATTAACATTTTTCCTTTCACCAAGTGATGAACCCAGAGCTTAAGGGAGTCGTTCAAGGAAGTAAATATTTTTCGCCTAAAATGGAAGGCCTATCTCCAGCTATCGTTCTAGGGTCGAACAACAGTTGCAGCTACCCTTGCAATCCTTGACAACAATTAAAAATCTCTAGAAATTTTTTTCTGATAATAACAAATAATTTACTAAAGAAAGCCAAGAAGGAGAGCAGATAGATAAATAAATAAGATGTCCATCACAAATTCAAAAGGAAAAATGGACAATTCACCTCAATTGACAATTCTTGCCTCCTTAGCTTCATGTATAGTACTATCACTTGTTCCTTCCAAGAAGAATGTTTGTGAGATTCGACAACTTGACAGAGGAGCCATTGTTGCATGCTGTGCTATCGATGCCCGCATCTACACACTTGGCCGCACTGCTTACTACTGCTCCTTCACATAGACTCAAAAAAAACAAAACCCACACACTGTTACTGCCTTCACAATCCCACATAGACGAGTTGTATCAACTCAGTTTATGCTGGCCACAAAAAATATCCAGCCATAAACCACGCCACCTGTGGTATCTATTCTTTCATCTACTGCTTGACACTGCCTCCACACAGTGTGTTAAGGCCGAGGCCTTGAAAAATACGCCCCCTTCCACCTATATTATCATGACTCCATGGTTCTATGGGAATGTCCATGTAGCCTCAAAAAAATGTTAAACTGCACTTCGTTTATTGCATACCACATAGCTTCAATGCTTCGTTGAGCAGATATGCTCCCACACTCCACGCATGCAGGGAGACACAAGTTGAAGGTTCTTGATAGGTTCTAGCACTTCGTATTCTCTCCAAAAAATTTAGTTTTTGGCGTTCAATAACTGTATGGGACTCATCACAAAGAGTTACCCAGTATCAATCAATGAACTAGGAAGGCTCATCCTCGATCTTGATTTTCTCCTTCAACGCCCACATATCTCTTTGGAAATCTGCAAACAAATCTTCTCAAAATTCTTTTCCACGATCAACAAATGCAAATGGTCAGAAAATTACTCCATAATAGACACTCTTCCACTATCAGCAAATTTCATTCTTCCATAGCTCTCATAAGAAGTTTCTATTCCATTGAGCAGGCACAGATACTAAAATGATGCCAGGATACTGGGTTAAACCGGTCCTAGCATATAAAAACTCAAGTGCTACCTTCAACACTAAAATTCTTTATTAAAACCACAAATGTGTTCATCTCAAAAATACATATGAAAGGAAAGAGAGCCACATAAATAAAATACTGATATAAAAACATAAAAAAACTCTTTGGCCAAATATTACAATGGGCGGCCTCTTGGCTCTCGGCCCTTCAACCCATTTCTCTTACTCTCTCTGTATTCCTCACTTCCCAATTCCTCGCCTGTTCTTTCACATTCTCACAAGTTACATATTTATACATAAATATGAATTTATTCCACTCCATAATTTCCTCCACACAAATCTGAACTTAAAATCTAATTTAGGTTTATCTTTTTTTTGGACTCAACTAAGTCCCATTTATGGAATTCCTCATCCCTAGATTATCTACCTAATTCAACTCCACTCATATCCTTAATTATTTAATGAATATTTACAATAATCCTCACATTTATATTTTCTCTCCTAATTTATTAAAATTGAGAAAAATAATTAATAAAATAATTAAAATATCTCACCCCATAAATTACACAAACGATTAATGAAAATTTAGCTTTGATGCTCCTGCATCAATTATTAACATCTACAAAGATCAATATGGTCTATTAGTAAGATATTAGTTGAATTTTTTTAAAAATTTATTTCTATGATCGAAAAGAAGGGACAGAAGTCTTCCTAGATCGACATTGTTTTGTTGGCTTAACAACTCAAGAAGTTTGGTAGTGTGACAAATATTTTGACATAGTTTTGTTGGCTTAACAACTCAAGAAGGTCGGTAGTGTGGAAAATATTTTGAAAATTAGAACATATATGAGTAAGAGTTGGGCAATCCAGGAGATAATGTTTTTCATCTTCAACCCTCTTTTAGCCCTAGCTCCATTTCTATTGGACCCTCTAGATTCCATTTATTTCACATCCACATGTTTTTCATCTTCAACCCACTTTTAGCCCTAAATCCAATTTTATTGGACCCTATAGATTCCATTTGTTTCACATCCACCAAATCATAGACTTTTTTAGAGGGCCATAGTCCAATGGATTTGCAGATCACAACTTGATTAGCATTTATCACTTCATATTTTGGATCTTGCACAACTTTTGGCATACACTGCCCTAAATTTCTAGCTTGCCAAGGTGCACATAGTGGATGTTTCACTATTAAACTAGAATCTCCACTTCCCCATCTATATTATGAAAATGAACTAAAAAATGAAGAGATTGAAAGGAAATAGTAGTGGATTCAGAATCACTATAAAATTAAGCAACACCCCCTAGGAAAATAATTAAATATTAAATATTATTGATATTATTAGGTAATCTATTATTGTTAACTAAAATGTCTAATTAATTATTAAGTGATAAAGTACTAATATTAAAAATGTTATTATTAATTTTACAATGATTAATTTTAATAATACTATTTAACTAGTAATATAATAATTTTACTATTCATATTTATAATAGGTTAAATGTTATTCATAATATTTTTAATATTAATGTGATTATTGATAGTGTTGTTATTATTAAATAGAATTTATAATTAAATAATGGTGTATGATTCTTAAAGATTAATTAGGTCAAATTTATTAATATAATTATAAATTGTTATTAGTATTTTTTTTAACGAGTTAATAAAGAGTTTTAATAATAATTATTTATTTTAAAAATTAATTAATTGATTATTATTGGTATTACTAATTAGTTTAGTGTTTTTTTTATAAGTTTAACATTAGTGAGGCTACATCATAGTCATGTCCAAAAATAACACCTAAATAAGAAAAATGTCATCTATCAAATGTGCTTAAAGCTAATGGATACTCTTCTTCCCAGATCAATAAGGCCTTTCGCGCTTGCCTCCATCCCCGCCCCAAACCGGATCTGGTACCCCTCCCTTAGCCAAGTAACCCTCCCTTACATTCATGGAGTTACTGATCAGTTTTCTAGAATTCTCTCTAAAATGAACATCAAAACCTTCTTTAAACCCCATCGAACCGTGAATGAGCTCTTCAGGTCTGCTAAGGACAAAAGTGACCCCCTGTCTTGCTCCGACATATATGAGATCCCCTGCTCTTGTGGTAGGTCTTACATAGGAAAAACGGGCACTTATCATACAAAAACTCAGCGAAAGAACTTTATAGGGAGACACCTACCATAACTGTTTTCCCACTCTACTAGCCATCTCATCTGCTTTGATAAATCTAAAATCCTCACTTCTGTCCCTTTCCATTCCAACTCGATCTTTAGGGAAGCCCTTGAAATTCAGAAGCATCCCAATAAATTTAATCGCGATGACAGGTATTATTTAAGCCAATCTTGGAAGCCCACCATTCATTTTCCGTCTTCTAAATGATCATAAATTCCCCCTCTCTGTTGCCCTCCCTCTTTATCATTTCTTTCTCTCTTCTCTCCTCTCATCTCCCCCCTTCATGTCTTTCCTCTTCCATCTTTAATTCTTTTCAATTCATTCTTTGGCTTTCCTTTGATAATTTCTTAATGGACCTTTTTCCTCCCTAATAATCTATTTATTTATTTATTGATATGCTTTTTTATTCTTAATTTTTATGGTCATTTTATTTTAAAGATTTTATTTGTAATTTAGCAATCTCACTAATCTATTTAATAATTTAATTAATGATCAATCATTCCCATCTTCTAGCTTCATCTCATAAATTTATATAAATGTAAATAAATATTCATTAAAATCTCATTTCACTTACCCCTCTTATTATTATTATTTTTAATTTAGACCCTTTTCTATAAATATTCATTGAACACCCTATCCTTTTTTCATTCATTTTATTATTTTCAGATTTTAAAATTAAATTTAAATTTAATTTAATTCTTTTATTCAAATAATATTTTGAAATAAATATTATAAATCTTTCTTTAATTCTTCAACTGTCATTTCCTTATTATTATTTCAAAAAATTTTAATATCTATTTCCAAAATTTTAATATTAATTAACTCAATTAATACTCTTAACCCATTATTCTAGAGCTCACTGAGCCATCAACAAAGTTCGCCAGAAATGTCCTTTCTCTAAATGAAAATTCTATTCACAAAATAAAAAATAATATTAAATTATTCCAAATCTAAAAATAAAATTAAGAAAAAAATAATTCACATATAATTTATGACAGGAATTAAGAACTGCGTGCGTCAATGACAGGTATCCGCCTCTCTTTTATTTTTCCAACAAAACACGAGAAGAGTGATCATGATGTAACGTCACTACATCAGCAACAGACCCATCTAACGAATGCTAAAAGACCTTGTGTCTCTGTTACGGAAAAGCTGCAGGACTAGCCTTGTGGATTATTCCGACAATGGACAACATCTAAGTGAAATTGAGATTCTGGAACATTGCACTGACATGAAAAGCTTGAGCATCTTTATATAAGGGTCTGCGATAGCTTGACATTTGTTCCGACTAAGGTCTAACAGCTGACTGCATTAGACAAGCAAACAGATGAACGCCCAGTGAGAGGGACTGTGAGGACGACTCAATCATGAACGCCCATCCTGCATGAATAGCTCTATTCGTCCATGAAATCAAACAAGAATACAATCACCAATGAGAAGCATATGATATTTAACATTGTTAACCAGAAGTGCAGAAAGGTTCATTCTACAATCAAAAAAAGTTTGTTTTTTTAATAAATAAAAATAAAAAATATTTTAAATAGAAAAACAATGTGCATTATAATATAAAAAATATGTGAAAAATATTTCAACATGAAAATCTATATTATACTAATTTATTTCTATATCAACTTAATATATATCAATAATGTTGTACAAAAAACAAATTCACTAATTATCATAGTTACTAAGTTTGGTAATACAGTTCGATTCGGATTACAATACGCCAATTTTAATACGGTTCCAAATTTGTTCCTATTTTTTTTTTATTTAATTTGATTTATGAAACGGTTCTTGAAATCTTATTATTTATTGGAAGAAATTCGAATAGCCTGTAACGACTAGGCTAGATAGAGTTCGAACAACTTGTAACGATGAGACCCTAAAGAACAACTTTTGAATTTCCCAAAATGTAGAATATATACACTAGCCTAGGTCCATCTTAATTCCAGATCTATCAAGCGCCGAGAGAGATCAAATCTCTCGAGGTGCAAACCTTTTTTTTGAGTGAAAAACTTGAGGAAAGTTTTGCACCTCGAGAGATTTGATACCTCTCTGCGTTTGATAGATCCGGAGTTAAGATGGATCTAGGCTGTGCGCTGCCAAGGAAAATCTATGGAAGATATGATTAGTTTTATCAATAATATGTAAATATATCAAATATTAATATAATCATTTTAAATATGATAAATATTTCTGAGATTAACTTGGTCATTTTAATTTTAAATTTTCTTAGTTACCTCATTGAGATGATAAATATTGTTAATAACTATAATGATGAAAAATGATGAAATATTTTTTTTGAATGCAAAGTGACAATAATAGTGTTGAAAGATAGCAATTGTGAATAATAAGAATGTACTCATGTTACAAATAGTCTTCATTGTTATCAATCTCAAACTATTTTCTTCTACTATTCTTATTGCAACCCTTGTTAGTTTTGTTATCTTTTCATAACGATTATATGAAAAAGAAAATTTAAATCGTAAACCCTTTAAATCTTTAGTTCGAGCTGTTGTAGTAAACATGATACGTTGTCTCTCTTGCTCTCCAATATTAATAGGTTAAATTACTATAACACAAAAATCAATGTACATTGCTAATAACTTTTTGTTCTTATACTAAAATCAATGCATATTGTTAATCCAATCACTTTAAAATTAATGTACCATCATATATCCAATTACATCAAATCATAAATCAACATATACATTGAAATCAATGCATTTAATGCAAGCAATCAAATAATATTAGAATATAACTTCTACTTTGAAATCAATGTACCTAATGCAAGCAATCAAATAATATTAGAAACCAACATCTACACGGAAATCAATGCATTTACTCAAAGCAATCAAATAGGATTAAAAATCACCATCTACACTGAAATCAATGCATTTAGTGCAAACAATCAAATAGGATTACAAATAACATTGAAATCAATGCATCTAGTGCAAGCAATCAAATATAATTATAAATCGACGTCTAAATTGAAATCAACACATCTAGTGCAAGTAATCAAATAGTATTAGAAATCACCACCTACACTGAAATAAATGCATCTAGTGCAAGTAATAAAATATCATTAGAAATAAATATCTACACTTAAATCGATGCATAACAATCAAATAGGATTATAAATCACCATCTCCACTTAAATCAATCCATCTAGTGCAAGAAATATTCTTCCCTCTCTCCACCCTACATCTATATCTCTATCCCCCTCAATCTCTTGTTTTTTGTCTCTCTATCTCAGCCCCCTAAACACACACACACTTGCACTCCATATATATCATTCTCTTTGTCAATCACCCCCTCTCCCCATCTCTCTCTTCTTCCCTCTCTTCACCTTCCATCTATATCTCTATCTTCCCCTTCTCTCCCTCTCCCTCGCTAATATCTCTCTTTCCTCCTTTTGTCCTCTTTCTCTCTCTCTCTCAATCTTCCTTATCACTCACTCTCTCTCTCTAGAAACCAACATCTACCCTGAAATAAATGCATTTACTCAAAGAAATAAAATAGGATTAGAAATCGCCCTCTACACTGAAATCAATGCATTTGGTGCAAACAATCAAATAGGATTATAAATCATCTACATTGAAATCAGTTCATCTAGTGCAAGTAATAAAATATAATTATAAATCGACATCTAAATTGAAATCAACACTCAGTGAAAGCAATCAAATTGTATTATAAATCACCACCTACACTGAAATCAATTCATCTAGTGCAACTAATCAAATATATTTAGAAATAAATATCTACACTAAAATCGATGCATCTAGTGCAAATAATCAAATAGGATTAGAAATCACCATCTCCACTTATATCAATCCATCTAGTGTGAGAAATATTCCTCCCTCTCTCCACCCTCCATCCATATCTATATCCCCCTCCATATATTCTTTTTTGTCTCTCTATCTCACCCCCCTAAACACACGCGCTCTCGTACTCCACATATATCAATCTCTTTTTCAATTACCCCCTCTCCCCATCTCTCTCTTCTTCCCTCTCTTCACCTTCCATCTATATCTCTATCTTCCCCTTCTCTCCCTCTCCCCCATTAATATCTCTCTTTCCTCCTTTTGTCCTCTCTTCCTCTCTCTCCATCTTCCTTATCACTCTCTCTCTCTCTCTCTCTAGAAACCAACATCTACACTGAAATCAATGCATTTACTCAAATAAATCAAATAGGATTAGAAATCGCCATCTACACCGAAATCAATGCATTTAGTGCAAACAATCAAATAGGATTAGAAATCATCTACATTGAAACCAATTCATCTAGTGCAAGTAATCAAATATAATTATAAATCGACATCTAAATTGAAATCAAAAAATTCAGTGCAAGCAATCAAATTGTATTAGAAATCACCACATACACTGAAATCAATGAAAGTAATCAAATATCATTAGAAATAAATATCTACACTAAAATCGATGCATATAGTGCAAATAATCAAATAGGATTATAAATCACCATCTCCACTTATATCAATCCATCTAGTGTGAGAAATATTCTTCCCTCTCTCCACCCTCCATCCATATCTATATCCCCATCCATCTCTTCTTTTTTGTCTCTTTATCTCACCCCCCCAAAACACACATTCTCGCACTCCATATATATGAATCTCTTTGTCAATCCCCTCCTCTCCCCATCTCTCTCTTCTTCCCTTTCTTCAGCTTCCATCTATATCTTTATCTTCCCCTTCTCTCCCTCTCCCCCACTAATATCTCTCTTTCCTCTTTTTGTCCTCTCTCCCTCTCTCTCCATATTCCTTATCACTCACTCTCTCTCTCTCTCTCTCCACATTTCTCTCTCTATCTATTTCTTCTTACCTCCCTCTCCCTCCCCCTCCAAGTCCATCTCTCTTTCCCTCCCTCTCTCCACTCTCTCACATCCTCTCTCTTCCTTCCTCTCTTTCCCTTTCTCTCCAATCTCTCTCTCCCTCCCTCTCTCTCTCTTCACCCACCAAATATGTTACTATATCCCTCCCTCTCTCCTTATATCACCTTCTCCCCCCTATCTCCATCTCTCCTTATTTTTCTCTTTATCTCAGCCCCAAACATACACACTCTCTCTCTGTCTCTCCCTTCTCACTCCTTCTCTCTCGCCACTTCTTACTCTCTCAAGTCCTCTCTCTCTTCCTTCCTCTCTCTCTCTCTCTCTCTCTCTCTCTCTCTCTCTCTCCAATACTCTCTCTTCCCCCATCCCTCTCCTCCTCCCTCTCATCCTTCTTCTCTCTCCCTTTCTCTCCTACCTCCCTCTCTCTTTTCCCTCCAATCCTCTCTCTTCCCCCATCTCTCTCTCTCTCTCTCTCTTCCCCCATCTCCCTTTCTTTCTCTCTCTCTCTCTCTTTCCGCCCTCTCTCTCTCCAACTACGTTACTATATCCCTTCCTCTCTCTACTCTCTCTCTCCCCCCCTTCTTTTCCATACATCTTACTTTGTCTCTTTATCTCACCCCTAAACATACACACTCTCTCTCCATCTCTGCCTTATCACTCTCTCTCTCTCTCCACTTCTCTCTCTCTCTATTTCTTCTTAGTTATGTAAACTAATGAACATAAATATTCATAAATATAAACCACATTATGGAATAAATATGAAAAGAGGTTTTATTTACTTACCATACCTCTGATTTACTTATTTTTATTTATTTACCATACCTCTTTTATTTACTATGGTATTTGGCCCATAGGCTTGTTATATAATTAAATTTTTATTTATAATCCTACTTGATATATTGTTATTCATTTACCTTACCTCTTTATACCTCTTTTATATATATTTATTTATCATACCTCTTTATACCTATTTTATATTTATTTATTTATCATACTTCTTTATACCTCTTCTATATTTATTTATTTACCATACTTATTTTATAAATATGGTATTTGGCCCATTGTATCAATATTAATTTGTCCCATGGTATTTGTCCCATAGGTTTCATTTAAATAAAACCTCCTTTTAAATTTTTTTAAATATAAAAAGGTTTATGGATTAAATATAAAAAGAATTTTTATTTATTTACCATACATCTAGTTTATATATATTTTTATTTATTTACCATAGCTATGGAGTAAGTATAAAAATAGGTTTTATTTATTTACCTTACCTCATGTTTATTTATATATTGCAAAGTTGATGGGGAAATATTTATGTCTTTAAATATTTTAATTTATCCATAGAATATGGGTTTTCTTTTTAAAGATTCATTTTACAAATATTTGATGAAAATAAATATTAAAAGATTTTCGATTTTGATTGTTTGTGTTGAATTAAATCTTTTCCTTTGATTTAGGAAATGGTATTGACTTTAGTAAAGAGTAAAGATGTATACAATTTTACTTAATTTGGAAATTCAATGTAGTAATTTTTTTTGTTAAAGGTAAGTTTATGATCCATTCAAATTCACGTATATAATTTACTATCCATTCAAATTATATAAATAATACATAGTTGTATTTTAATAGTTAATCTCAGCCCATTATTAAGTTAAAAAAGTTATATATAATCTAAATATTCAAGTTATATAAAATTCAATATTAGGTTAATGCTTTGGCCGACATTAGAAAAAGTAAAATTTATTATTTTTTGAAAACGTGACATACGTCATACCACCTGAGACCTCATAACTTTTGGTTTATCAAAATTTAACTTTATAATTTTAAATATATTCAGCCACGTATGGATTCAAACAAAGACTTTAATTTTTGGTTTCTCAAAATTTAACTTTATAAATTTTGGTTTATAAAAATTTTATATTAGAAAGTGTGATTTTTTTTTTATATAGAAAGTATGAAAAATAGTAATTAATATATTAAAAATTAATAAAAATTTATATTTAAAAAATTACAATTATTAAAATATTTTTTATTTTTAGATTTCATTATTAAATTGGACTCACATTAGAAATAAGTACAGAATAATTCGTTAAAAATTTGAACCATTTCATAGCGATGTATGGGTATAAGGGTACCATTTATTAATAGAAATGGAAACTAATTGCAATCTAGTTGAAACTAATTGGAAATGAGCACGTGAAATGGAAATTGCAGTGCACTAAATGGAAATTAATTTTGAGCTTAGAAATTTTTTAATTCGATTGTTTTTTTTTAATAATTTAAAAAAGTTAAATAACTTAGAGAACCTGAAAAAAAATCAAAGAGGATGTTTTGAATATTTAATTTTTATATACATGTTAATTACAAAAAGTATAAAAATTGAAATCAAAGAGAGATGTAGTTTTTACTTTTAAATATTTTGAAAGTATTTATATATATTAAATGAAAAAATAGATAAGATATGTAGTTTTGAGTTTTGAATATTTATCTTTTAAATACATATCAATTATTAAAGGATTTCATGATACATTTAGTTTAGAGTTTTGAAAAGAATAAAGATTTTGAAGATAACATATAAGTGTGGTTATGATTTTGGTTACTATATTGTAGTTTTAAAATTGCTTATATTGATTAAAATTATCAAAATTTATTTCAATTTCAAAATATATAGGAAGAAAATAAAGAGTAACATGGAAAAAAAATATGTATTTAAATTTTTAAGATGTATATTGCCAAAAATTTTCCGAATTAAAATTTTTTTATTCGAATTTTTATCGAATCGTATTGAATTCGAATCCAAATTAGAATTCGAACTTGGTAACTATACTAATTATCAATAAAATATTTTAATATGAATTAATATTCACATATACTTGAATTTGAATTTTGATGTTGAACAATTTTATTCAAGGTAACGATTGGGGACCATTTCTCCTGAGATTTGACGAGACCAAGATGAACCCTAGGTTTTCTGTTTGCAGCTCTCATCGATACACCGTCGTTAAGATTAAGACCTCTACTGCAGATCATGGAGTGAACAGATCCAGTAAGCACCTGTCTCAAATCGGGCTCTACGACAAGAGCAACCATGTTGTGAAAATAGTGAAGGCTACACTGAGCTCTTTGAAGAAAATAGCGATAGCCACCTCTTCTTTCGCACAAATTTGGCAACATCGTGTGAGATCATCACGAGTGCTTTCAAACAACACGAGAGATTTCATGATTAACCTGTCGTCATTTCTACGCAGCTCCCCTCTCGTCGACACTGCGACCTCTTCCAAGACACAGGAGATCCAAGTGTGCACGAGAGGATGGGATGAACCATCACCGCGAGATACTCTGTATAACACTACTGTATGAAAAAGACCCTACTCTGAGATGTTTTTGAGGAACCCCTTATAAAAATACCCCAAAAATATGTTTCTAGTGGAGGTTCCTAGAGGAGGTTGGCAGGCGGAGGTTTTTGCAGATGTATTTCGTCCGGTGCTCTTATCACCAAAAAAATCACTGGTGTGTTCAAGCTGACATAACACCAGTGCGGTTAAAAAATTGGCACACCGAACACCGTGCGCTTTGTACACACCCACTCGGTGCGTTGTAATTTTGTAGAGTACTGGTACTTTACATAAATTCCGCACTAGTGTGGAATCAAGCAGAAGCACCGGGGCATCCACAAAACACGTGCACCTGTATATGGTTAAATAACAAAAATAAGGGCAAAAAAACTGCATAAAATGTTGGCACACCGTAAACCGTGCACTCCATACAAACCCGCCCAGTGCCTTTTATTAAGGAACAACATCAGTGCTTGTCAACTTGCACCAGTGTCTCATAAAAAGAATCTACAAAATCATGAAAGCGCTGCGGGAGACGGAATGAGTAAACTGCACGAGGGCTCGCATAAATTCCGTGCACTAGAAAAGGGTTAAAAAAACAAAATTACGCCAAAAAACTGCACAAATCATTGGTTCACGGAACCAACGTTCTCGGTGCATCTTATTACTATAGAGCACTAGGTGCACTACTTCTAAGCCACCCGGTGTCTCATAAGCGCACAGGAACAAAAGCTGCCCAGTCACGAATGATTGAAATGCACGGGGACTCTAGTCACACAGCGTCACCCGAAAAGGAGTTAAAAAAACAAAAATTATGGCCAAAAAACCACAGAAATCATTGGTTCACGGACAACGTTCCCGGTGCGTCTTATTATTGTAGAGCACTAGTGCGTTACCGCTAAGCCGCCCCGGTGTCTCATAAAAGCGCGGAATAGAAACTGCCTGGTGTGGAATGACCGAAATGCACTGGGGGCCCATTAATGCTGCACACCAGAAAAGGGTTAAAAAAAAACAAAATTATGGCCAAAAAAAACCACAAATCATTGGTTCACCGAATAGCATGCCCAATGCGTCTTATTACTATAGAGCACCAATGCATTACCACTAGGCCACCCCGGTCCCTCCTAAATGCGCACGAAAACAGAAACCGCAGGCGGCGACCAGTGCAAAACGCACACGTACGCATACAATAAGAAACTCCGTGCACTGAGAACATGGTTAAATAAAAAAAAACATTACGACTCAAAAAACGGCATTTTTCACTTTTTGTAGTACTGCGTAGCTCTCAAGCACCGAGTCATAGTTATCCTTGTTTGAGCGCATCGACATCCAGGTACTCCCATTGCACTTATTGCACGCATTGCTATTGTGCATTGCCCCTAATCTCCAGACTTGAATTTTATAAAGCGGTGGACAAAATTTTCTTCTTTGAAAATTGTACTGACCAATATGCCTCCTCGAAGGGTAAAAATATGTACAAGTATTTTTCTTGTTTTTCCATAATGTAAACCTTTTATGCGGATTAAATTTGAAAAAACCTTAAAATTAACCATTAAAAATTGCTAAACATGCAAGCAAATGTCGACAGTCCTAAAATACCGCACCGATGACTATGCTATGGTGGCAAGAGAGGCGAGTAGTGCTGACTTAGTTATAAGCCCCGAGGTAGATAGTGAAGTTACTGCATCTTATCAGCCTCCTAACACTTCACGTAGTGGCACTATTACTTTCAACACATTTTCTACGGAACATTGCCTAAGTGCTTTGATATCACGAAGTTGGTGCAAAGTATCTAGTGCTCTCGTGCGGGTGATGTACATGGGACCGGTGCATAGACTATGTTTTGGTGCACCAACCCTGTTTTATTTATTTTTCAAAAATTAGATATATACCTATATTTAAATACATGTATCATTTAATAAAAAAATTGTGTTTAATATGTCAATCATTCGAGACGTGAAAGAGAGAGAAGAGGGGACAGCAACCAATAACAATAATGAGTGGAAAGCGAGTATAACACTAGTACATTTGGTCAAAATTACTATGCTTTAGTTCCAACACTTTTGATGTACGTTGTTGAGAAATTTCCCAATTTTTATCAATTTTCCAAATCCTACACATAACCATGTACGCTATACCGATGTTTGGAGACAAGTGTTGGATTTGACTGACGTTTGGAAAAGAAGTGTCGATCTGCGACGTTTCCACAAAAGTGTCAGTATTCACGACGATTTGGAGAAAATGTGTCGGTCTTGGCGACATTACTGAAGAAGCGATCGATGCGAGCATTCATAAACAAGTGTTTCCAGATTATGGGACATTTGTGAGAAATGTCATAGATGCGATGGTTCGGGTGAATATCATTACCTGCAACGCGATGTAGAACTCATTGATTTGTGACGTTGACAAAGAAGTGTCGATATTGCGCTTGTAGAAAAGGGCGATTACATAGGTTGGAGAAAGGTGTCATTTTAAGTACGCGGCATAGAGAATGGTCGATTTAAGTATATTTGGGAAAGGAAGTGTCAAATCTTCCACCTATTAATGCTCAACTGAAGAATGGATCTACTCACCACTTTATGATAACAACATAACATTTTTATTCTCTTGTTTTGTCTAGTTGTGTTCTCTTTTATTTATCTCAATCAGAATTTTATCCTTCTCCATGGGTGAGAGTGCTTTGTGTGTGCATGCACTTTATTATATCGTGCGTGAAGTGTAGTCTCCTCCACGAGGATGTTTGTATTTTCATTAGGTCATTGAAATTGTCTTTGGTTGTGTGGGTTAGTCATTTTTGTCGCCCCTCTTCCTTCTTCGCTAGGCTATAATTGGGAAACAAGCTGTCAAGCTTCATTCAAATCTCAAGAAACATCCTTCCTAAAAATTTGGAATATGTGTCCTAAATTCTCAATTCTTTTTAATTATAAATCAAAATATATGAAATAATTACAATGAAGGGGAATTTTCCCTGGGCTGTCAAGAAAACCTGATCTCTGAATGCAACTATTACAACCTAATTGCATCCTTTCTTGCATAAGTTACTACTATGCATTCAACTTTCATAATTGATGGTGCCATGACCAACTACCACTTACTCATCCATGTTTTAGCTCCATTGAGCAACTTGATTACATATTATTTAGTTGACACATTTTGTTTAGATATCCAATCTAATCGTCATCTAAAAATATTTGACAATTGTTTTATTGTCATCCTCAAGTCTTCGATTGTAGTAGATATGAACATCACTTGTACCACACAAATATTTTAGTAATCTTTTGACAACAAATTAAGGTTCTTTACCAGTTTTTGTCATGTATATGCTTAATACTCCCACTATATGAGCAATATTCAGTCAAGTGCAGACCAATGCATAAATTAGAATAGCTGCAAAAAATGCATATGAAACATAAGCCATGTCCTCTCTTTCTTCTTGGGTCTTTGGAAATTGATCAACAATCAGTATTTCCTTGACATGAATTGGTACCTTCACTAGTTTAGTACAATATACATGTTGAAATGCTTCAAGGTTGTCACAACTTACTTTCTCTGAATTACCAATAGTTTATTCACTACGTAGTCTTTTGATGATATCCATTCCAAGAATGAAACTTACAATATTGAGATCCTTCATGTCAAATTTGGAGGATAGTTACATCTTCACTTTCCTGATCGCACCCATGTTGTTTCCAACTAGCTAGTAAGATGCTATCAAAATACAACACTACATGTATGAAATACCTACCTTTCGACTTGAGATATACATAGTGATCAACTTTGCTTCTAAAAAATCCCAATCCCTGGATATACATGTCAAAATTATGGTAACATATCTTAAGTGATTGCATCAAACCATAAATGAAAATTTTTCAGCTTATATACTAACTTCGGATTTCCCTTTACTACAAAAATTTCAGGTCATTTCATGTATATTCTTACTCTAGGTCACCATGTAGAACTGTTATCTTTACATCCAATTGTCATATCTCGAGATAAAAAACCGCAACCAAAAACATTAGTAATTTAATGAAATTTAATTTTGCAATAAGGGAAAATATCTTACTGAATTTGACTCCCTTGACTTGGGAATGGGAATATCCTTTTGCCCTAAGTCAAGCCTTGTGTTTCCTAACCTGTTCTATTGAATGCAACTTTTCCTTTAACACCTACTTGAAACCAACATTCTTCCTTCTAATAAGTAACTTGGCCAAATCCGCCATGTCTTATTCTTATGAAAAGAATCCATTTCTTCATTCATAGCTCTTGACCAAAGTTAACCATGTATCAAGTTGATTCTCTCCTCAAATTTCCTAGGTTCATCCTCAATGGAAGATAAAAAAAATAAGACTGAAAAGCATGTTGGGTATACCTTTCAAGATCTTTCCTTAATCGACTAGACCTCCTCATAATCAAAGTTTGATGTTCCAAATCTTTGGCCAAATCTGTTGACTTATCTAAGTCACTTTCCCCCAACTGCAAGTCCAATAATAAATTCTATTTTCCTTATTTTTTGAAGTATATTATGTTTTATAATTACACCTTACTTCCCTAAAGATCACATTTGACTATAAATTATCTTCCGTGTCACATAATTCCATATCTTCTATCATTTCATTCCATCCTTATAGTCTATGAAAATACACTTGATTTACTTGTTATCCAATTTTTTCCTCTTGTCCATTGGAACATGGAAAAATTCATCAAATCCAAACAATCTAAGATGTGCGAGTGATGGTTTCTTACAAAACCATACTTTTTGTGGAGTATTTTCACCAATGTTGATGATGAAGACCTATTCACCAGGTAACACACAATGTTGATTGTTTTTGTGTATAATTCTTATGCTAGTTCTGCATTATTGGACACACTCCACTTTTCCATAAACATCTTATTCATTCTCTCAATGAATTTATTTTTCTAAAGAGTGTATGGAGTAGTTGTTTGGGGAACTTATATCCCATGTTGTTTGCATATTTTCTTAAATTATTTACTATATAATTCACTTTTGTTATAGATTATCACAACCTTTACCTTTTTATCTATTTGGTTCTCCATAAGAGATTTGAACTCTTGAAATTTATTGAAAACCTTAGACCTCTTCCTTAGGAAATATATCCATGTCATCTTGGGGAAATTATCAATGAAGAAAACATAATATATGGATAGACCTAGTCATTGCATTGGTACTATCCCAAATACATTACTATTAATTAACTCCATAATTCTCTTTGCCCTTGTAGTACAAAATGGGAATTTAACATGATTTTGTTTCCCATAAATACAATATTCACATAAAGTGACTTCTAGAGAGTTACTATACAAAACTTCGATCATACCTTTGCTTTGCATAACTCAAATTATTTGCTCTCCATTGTGTTACATCTTTTGATGCTACAACATGGTCTTGTTGACTAAACAAGAGGGTTGACCCATAAGTTTTATGAAAATTTGCACTATTGCAACCACTTTGGTCAATATGCCCTTACAACTTGTATAATATGCCAATCTGAACACCTCTCATCAACACCATTACACCACAAATAATCTTACATGAATCCTTCTTAAATATGATATGCATAATTGCATCACTGGCCATTTGACTTATAAATATTAGATTCCTAGCTACCTCGAAAATATGTGGTACGACCATGACAATTTTCTACTCCAACAATCCTTTAGTAATAGTCAAATTTACCTTGACTAATTATCCTAGTGGTAGAGTCATCTTCTAGATAGTCATCCCCTATGTCATATTCTTCATATTTTCAATACCACTCCTTATAGGGTGTCATATATACATGATATGATGAGGCTTGAGTGTCGGTATTGCGACGTTTGGAGATAAGTGTTGGTATTGCGCCACAAGAAACTCATTCGGGTCAAATCGTGTGAGGGAGGTCATATAAAAAATGCTAAGTTGTGACCGCCCGTGTACCTTGTGCACGTTCAGGCAACCCATTTGTCATTTTCTCCCTCGTGCCTTCGTCGTTCAGGCGGGTCAGGTCGGGTTGGGTCGTGTGATGTCGCTCAAGGAAATGCGTTCAGGTCGGGTCGGGTCGGGTCGTGTTGTACCGTGAGGGCGCCCAAGGAAACATGTTTGAGAGGGTCGGGTCAGGTCGGGTCATGTGAGGGTGCCCAAGGAACATGTCTGACTGGGTCAGGTCATGTCAGGCTGTGTCATGAGGGCACCCGGGGAAACACATTTGGGTGGGTCGGGTCGAGTCATGTGATGTCGCTCAAGGAAACGCGTCCGGGTCGGGTTAGGTCGGGTCGCGCCATATTTTGAGGGAGCCCAAGGAAACATGTTCAGGCGGGTCAGGTTGGGTCCGGTCTGGTCAGGTCATGTCGTGTCATGAGGTCGCCTAAGGAAACGCATTTGGGTGGGTCGGGTTGGGTTGGGTTGGGTCATGTGAGGGTGGTCGTATAAAAAATGCGAAGTTGTGACCGCCTATGTGTGATCCTTTTTTCTGTATTCTCCCTCGTGTGCCCTTCGTTCGGGCGGGTCAGGTCGTACCTTGTGAGGGCGCCACGGGAAACGTGTTCGAGTTGGATTGTCTAAGGGAGGTTGTATCAAAAATGCTAAGTTGTCACTGCCTGTGTGCCTTGTGCACGTTCGTGCAACCCATTTTTAATTTTCTCCCTCGTGCCTTCGATGTTTGGGCAGGTCAGGTACTCGTGTGATGGAGCCCAAGGAAATGCATTCGGGTCGGGTCCAGTCATGTTGTATTGTGAGGGTGCCCAAGGAAATGCATTCGGGCACCCAAGGAAATGCGTTCGGGCAGGTCGAGTCAAGTCGGGTCATGGCAGGCTACCCAAGGAACATGTCCGCTCGGGTCGGGTTGTGTCGGTTCATGTGAGGGTGCCCGCCTAAACGCGTTCAAGTCGGGTCGTTTCGATTGAGGGCACCTTCCCAAACACGTTCGAATCAGGTCGTTTCATTTGAGGGCGGTCGTATCAAATTTTCTAAGTTGTGACTGCACAGGTTCCCTGTGCACGTTCGTGCGGCCCGTTTTCCAGTTGCTCCCTTGTGCCTTTGTTCGGTTGTGCGCGCCATGCAAGGGCTCCCGCCCAGATGAGTTCGGGTCGGGTCGTTTCGTTTGAGGGAGGCCATATCAAATTTGATAAGTTGTGACCGCATGGGTGCCTTGTGGACGTTCGTGCAACCCGTTTGTCGTTTTCTCCCTTGTGCCTTCGTTCGGTCGGGTGCACCATGTGAGGGCGCCCGCCCAAACGCGTTCGAGTCGGGTCGGGTCGTTTCGTTTGAGGGCAGTCGTATCAAATTTGCTAAGTTGTGACTGCACGGGTGCCTTTTGCACGTTCGTGCGGCCCGTTTTTCGTTTTCTCCCTTGTGCCTTCATTCAGTCATGCGCATCGTGTCAGGGCGCCCGCCAAAATGCGTTTGGGTCGGGTCGTTTCGTTTGAGGGTGGCTGTATAAAATTTTCTAAGTTGTGACCGCACGTGGGGTGCCTTGCGGACGTTCATGTGACCCGTTTGCCGTTTGATCCCTTGTGCCTTCGTTCGATCGGGCGTGCCGTGTTGTTTCATTTGAGGGCACTGGCCCAAACCCGTTCGGGTCGGGTGATCATTTCGGTTGAAGGCGCAAGGTAGAATTTTTTCCCTGTCAAAAACCCTATAGTCCTTAATCCATCTAACATATACTTATAAAATGCTCTTTTTTTGTAATGTGGCCCTTCAATATGCCATGAAAACCCTCCAAAAAATTCTTAAATGATGGGAATTCCTATTCATGCGTGAAGCTAGTCATGGAATGTGACAAGTCATCCAAGATACATCCAAATATTTGATTTGTGCCTTGGGGAATGTGAAATAACTGGTCAAGGGGAATAGGGGTTGCATGGATGGGTATAATTTAGAGGTGCAAGCATGGTTTACTGTGATCTATAATCCTAGCATTATAGAATGACTAGAAAGGGGCTTAGGACCTAATTCATATAAGGGGCTAGGGGACCTAGAGGGAAGGTAGCTAGAGAAATCGATAGGGGAACCCCTAATAGTGGTGATAAGTCAGGGGTTAGGATTCCAATGATCACAAACCATAAGCCCTTAACCCATAGCCATTGAATTCCATATCCCATTAACCCCCAATCCATAATCCCTTAACCCCTACACTCATAACTCATAACCCATAAACCCCTTGACTCATTAAATATTAAGAAAATAACCCCTAACCAGCTATAATCCATGAAACTTGTAAGCCATAACTCCTTATCCTCTTAACTTGTGACCCTTAACCCCTAATCCTTCACCCTTAAACACCTTAATTAACTTCTAATCCCTTAAACACCTAAATCCCCTAAATATTAAGTCCTGAACCACTAAATCCTCTGACCCTAAATCCCTTGGAACTTAACCCTTTACCCTTGAAGCCCTTAACCACTAAGTATCTGAGGCTGAAAATAACACCCCAAACCAACATATTGACCTCCTAGGAGAATCCTTCAACTCTAATTGAGCATATTGGAAACATTTGATTTTTAGATAACTAGGGATTGGTTATGAGGGTATCATGTGTTTGTGGTTACTGCCATTATTACCATGTATACAAAACATAGAAAAATTAGATGATATAGTAGATGATATTTTGGTCACTTGTGAACAACTTAATTCTTTAATTTACAATACAATCATCGGACTGATCTTATTAGATACAATGTTGGAACAACAATGACTATATAAGTCACATTAAATCCACCCCTATGAAAAGTCACTCGGAAAAAACTGATTTTTCAACGTTGGAAAATGACAAGATATATATTCATTGTTCGATGTTGAAGACAATACATATAAGAGATGTAACTGGCATACTGCAAAAATATGTCAAGCTGAGTACGGAAATGGACCATAAAAAACACTAGTATGCCCATCCTAAATTTACCCCCCTATCCTTTTTTTATTACTTGGTTAAATGATCTGAATATTCAAAAATTGGTTAAAGTAACTCCTGAAATTATAGTTGCACACCAGTTACGCTGAGAGTCTTCTCATATTTGTTTGTAAGAACATATAAGATAAGAAGTAATTGTTTTCTGCAATATGGTTTGTAAGTTATTTAAATAGATGTATCTTCTCTAGAGTTAATATTTTTTAGATCCACAGTTTCATTTACTAATTTTTGAACAAGGCGTATGACACTCTTCATGTCTATGGGATTTTTATCTTGAAGCTCATTATCTATATGGGGAATTTTGGGTAGAAAAAAGAGTTTTGTAGGAGAAAAAATGGCCTATTAATTTCCTAGGTCCCCCACCAAACTCATCATCCATTTTCCGCATTTTTTGATACTCCAAAATTATCTGCCAATGTATTCTCTCCATCTCTTATAGGAAAATTAAGGGTTTGAAGAATGAGTATATGAAGCAATAGGAGATGATGGGATAACATTTAGGGGTTGAAGAGCTTCACTAAGTGTGAACTCAATTAGACCCTCTATCATTTATACAATAATGATTGTATTATTCCGATTGATATCTTTGGCAGTTATCTTCCATATATGTAATGGAGTATCCCTTGGGGTGTAAAATAGACAATGACAAGGTGCTCTATTAAGAAAATCACTGGTGAGAAAATTATTGGTTCGAAACTATGTGGGAAAAATTCCAGTCAAGCTAAGGGATGGTGTGGCCTAGGTTGGATGCGATCCCTAGGTGATTTTGACGGCTTAAAAGCCCTTGGTTCATGGATACTCAAATCACATGTTAGGCATGCAACTCATCTAAAAACTCACATTACCTAACAAAATAAAAGTAATGGATTAATGCACAACTTATTTATTTCTTGGGCATATGTCTAGGTATGTTGACATAATTTATTTACTTATTCATTAGGAATAACATATAATGGTTCAATATATGGAACATTAGAATTTTAAATATCAATATTTGTATTTTCAAAAGTTTGCATAGGAATAGAATATGCACTAAAAAATTTGTGTGACATATCATTATGTATATTATTATTATCATTCATACAATACAACCCTCCTAGAGCCAAAATCATTGACATGGTTGAATGACCATAGGAAATGAGTTGATGTTCTCCCCAATGAAAGTTCCCATTTTATGTATGGAAACATACAAATAACCTACATACTTTAGAAAAAAATTTTCGACTTCCTTAACTTTTCACTTTTGTGTACAATTTAGAATTGATTAGATATAATCTTATAAATAAAATACAATGGAGAAAATTAAAACCCCTTAGCATTCTTCTTCACAAGGGTGTTTGATTTGAACATTGTTCCTAATCGAGAAACTAGGATATGATTTCTTTTCTTCAGGGTCTAATTTAGAAAGTAGATTGATTTTAGAATTAGGACTATGTGAAACCAAATTTTAGATTTTATACCTATTCATATTTGTTTTCCCGCTCCGGTTGTTCCACCTATTCAAATTTTCTTAATCGACCTATTCAATTTTTTTTTCCCGCTCCGATTGTTCGACCTTTATGCCTTCTTTCTCATGTCCCATATTCTCCAGAAGTAGAGGAGGAATATTTTTTGATTTTCTGACCAAACCTGAGTAAAAATGATGGCTTCGACAGCTACTCCCATATTTCCGATCTCTGAACAGAATTATGTCTTTGATTTTGATCCACAAATGTATTATGCCCAGGTACTCTTTATAACATTTTTTCTGTACTTTTTTGTTGTTGTTTTACATGATTCCATTCTTCCCTATGATGCTTTCGTTTTTCCAGATTCTTGCAGAAACTGGGAATCATGGATGCTCTGAAACCCGAAAGTGGCCACCGTCCATTAACGACTCGAAAGCCATAGTAGCTGGTGGAGATATTTTGAGTTCTAAGGTTGTCGATGTTCAGAAATCTGTGTGAGATCTGAAGAGAAATCAATCGTGGAAGAATGCTCTCTTCTTCTGGAAGAATCAGATTGAAAGAATCAAATTGGTATTTAAATCCCTTGTTTTACCCCATTCAAATTTGCTATATTACAAGTATCTATAAATATTTCAATTTTTTCTTCTACGTTATCTTGGTTATGAGATATAGATGGTGCTTGAAATTCCATACCCAACACAGTATCACCCTAGATGGTGCTTGAATTGTAGTCTTAAAGCAATACTTCCTGATTCATCTTGAATTTTTTAGGTTGGAGCTCCAGCTCTTGTTGGTCTGGTTGCACCAGTTGATGTGGTGGTACCCCCTGGAAACACTGGTATGGATCCATCTTAAACATCTTTCTTCCAGGTTTGGAAATTTCATGAATTTCTTTTTTGGTTATCTGCTGATATATTATGATGTATTACTTGTTTGCATTTTAAGAAATGCATGAGACATAAGTAGCAACAATTACTTGCGCTATTTAACTACCCAAATATATATTTGAAATGATGAGATACATGTCAAATTTGCTTGGATATTCGTTAAAGTTTGTGTTTAAGTATGGTCTGTTGTTTTTTATATAATATATAGATGTTAAATATTCCCACAAATATTAACAAGGGTACTGTTGAAATTATAACACCTGTGGAGCTTATTAAGAAGGAAGACAAGGTCGGTTCTTCCGAGGCAGCTTTGCTTGTGAAGCTTGGCATTAGGCCATTTTCGCATGGATCGGTTGTGTAGACTGTGTATGACAATGTATCGGTATTTGATCCTGAAGTTCTTGATCTCACAGAGGATGATCTAATAGAGAAATTTGCTGTTGGTATTTCTACTGCGACAACTCTTTCTCTGGCCATTAGGTATCCTACAATTGCAGCTGTTCCACATGCTATCATTAACACTTACAAGAATGTTCTAGCAGTTGCTATTGAACTTGATTATTATTTTCCACTGGTCGAGAAAGTCAAGGAGTATTTGAAGGTGAATTTGGAAATACTATGCTTATAATTTTTTTTTTGTCAACTCTTATCAATGACTATGAAAATTGTTGTCAAAATGTCGTTTTGTATGTTAGTTGAGTATTTTGATTTTGCTTTGTCAAGTAGGATCCAAGCAAGTTTGCAGTTGCTGCTGCCCTAGTTGCTGGTGCTACAGAAGCTGCACCTGCTCCAAAGGAAGAGGAAAAGAAACCTGAGCCAAAGGAAGGGTCCGAAGAGGATATGGGTTTCAATCTTTTTGACTAGATTGGATGATTGCACAGCACAAATCATTAGAATTGATAATTTTAAGACAACTGTTGTTTATAGTCTGACAACATCTAGTTGAAGATACTGTTATATTGGGTTTTCTTTAACGAGTTATTTGTGAGGTATCCAAAGTGTTAGTTGTTTTGTCATTGAAATTTTGTATTGAAACAGTTAAGTTATATATGCAGAGCTCCATATCTCCGAAGGCATTTTAATCTTGTCTCTATTTTCTGTCATGGTTTCACATATTCATCTTGTATTTTTTAGGTTGGATCTCCAGCTCATGTTGGTCTGGTTGCACCAGTTGATGTGGTGGTACCCCCTGGAAACATTGGTCTGGATCCATTTCAGACATCTTTCTTCCAGGTTTGGACATTTCATGAATTTCTTTTTTGGTTATCCGTTGATATATTATGATGGTTTTTTTTTTTTTTGAAGAAGAAGAATCGGCAACTGCACCGGTATCGTACTCGCGTTACAGGAGGTTGAATCCCGCTGGCTACCCTTATACTCCTAGGAGGATGGCCCCTCGGTTATGATGGGACTTGAACTCATGACCTACACCACGACACGAACGTCTTAGTAGCCCGTTCGCTTGCCACTAGACCAAACCCCGACGGGCTATTATGATGTATTACTTGTTTTCATTTTAAGAAATACATGAGACAAAAGTAGCAACAATTACTTGCACTATTTAACTACCAAAATATATATTCGAAATGATGAGATACCTATCAAATTTGCTTGGATATTCGTCAAAGTTTGTGTTTAAGTATGGTCTGTTGTTTTTTATATAGTATACAGGTGTTAAATATTCCCACAAATATTAACAAGGGTACTATTGAAATTATAACATTTGTGGAGCTTATTAAGAAGGGAGACAAGTTCGGTTCTTTCGAGGTAGCTTTGCTTGCAAAGCTTGGCATTAGGCCATTTTCGTATGGATTGGTTGTGCAGACTGTATATGACAATGGATCAGTGTTTGATCCTGAAGTTCTTGATCTCATAGAGGATGATTTAATAGAGAAATTTGCTGCTGGTATTTCTACTGTGACAACTCTTTCTTTGGCCATTAGTTATCCTACAATTGCAGCTGTTCCACATGCTATCATTAACGGTTACAAGAATGTTCTAGCAGTTGCTATTGAACTTGATTATTCTTTTCCACTGGCCGAGAAAGTCAAGGACTATTTGAAGGTGAATTTTTAAATGTTTAGCTTATAAATTTTTTTTGTAACTCTTATCAGTGACTATGAAAATTGTTGTCAAAATGTCGTTTTGTATGTTAGCTGAGTATTTTGATTTTGTTTTGTCATGTAGGATCCAAGCAAGTTTGCAGTTGCTGTTGCCCCAGTTGCTGGTGCTACAGAAGCTGCACTTGCTACGACTTCTCCAAAGGAAGAGGAAAAGAAACCTGAGCCAGAGGAAGAGTCCGAAGAGGATATGGGTTTCAGTCTTTTTGACTAGATTGGGTGATTGCACAACACAAATCATTAGAATTGATAATTTAAGACAATTGTTGTTTCTAGTCTGACGACATCTAGTTGAAGATACTGTTATATTGGATTTTCTTTAACGAGTTATTTGTGAGGTATCCAAAGTGTTAGTTGTTTTGCCATTGCAATTTTGTATTAAAACAGTTAAGTTATATATGCAGAGCTCCATATCTCCTAAGGAATTTTAATTTTGTCTCTATTTTCTGTCATGGTTTCACATATGGCTTTTATTTCCTTCTGTTGGGTGAAAATGTAGTTTAAAGAGGTCAATTTTATGCAAAATAAGGCCATAACAGTGGCACCGCGATGAAAAGCGCTGATTAGTTTTTAGACTTTGCCCACCTTTTACTGCAAGGGGAGAGACAACGCCCACCTTTTACTGGATCTTTTTCACCTAAGGATGGCATTCAGTCTGGTATAAATTATCTTCTGGCAGGACCCTGCAAGCACTCCCGATGTAATGCAACAAGCCCCCCTCAGCATTTCATGATGGATGATGTGCTGGAGCGTCCACCATGCCTTTAATATTGTATCAATTCATTTATGCATATTGTTTTTATCTATACCTCTAATTTTCCATCGAACTGATGAAACCGGGTCAGGCATCAGTATTTGTAAAAACCCTAAATCATTGAAGCAAGCACATTTGTCTTCCTTTCTACACTTCATTAAGGGTGCTATTGTGTTGGGTATGGCCTCAACCCTGTTCATGCTGAGCGTTCCCATGGCTCTCAACGCAGTAGCTGAACTAAACGTGGCAGACATCATTTGGAAGAACGGTGCCAACACCCCGCTTTATGCTTCACAGATTTTATCACAGTTGCAAACTCAATCTCCAGATTCTTGTTCTTCTGGAGGGGATGCATGTGCCTTATCCAAAGACATCTAGAACATGTTGTAAAAATTCAAATCGAGCCAAAATTATCTTGAACCTGTAAAGGATTTGAATTTGCCGTAAAAATTTTGCAACGCTTTTTTTTTACATGTGCGTTTACTTCCGTCGGTATTCCGACGTTTTGTTTTGTTTTGTTTTTTTGTTTTTTAATAACACTGTTGGTTTACATTTTTTAAATCTATTGGTCTTCCGACAGTTTATAACCGTCACTATAGCAACAGTCACTTTTTTTATTACATTTTTGGTTTCGTCAGTCTTCCAACGTTTATAATCGTCGGTCCAACGACGTATATTCTTTTTAAATTTTTTGGTTTCATCAGTCTTGTGACGCTTTTGTAATGTCGGAATAGCAATGCTTTTTGTTAACGTCGGAAGACCGACGATCTAGATAATGTCAGAATAGAGACGCTTGTGGATAACATTGGTAGAGCGACGCTTTTGGATAACGTCGGAAGAGCGACGACCGTCTGGAAACGTCGGAAAATCTGTCACTATTCTGACACTTTATTGAAGTGTCGTAATTGCGACGTAATGGCTAACCACGTTTTGCCTCGCCTCAAAGTGTCGCTCTTATGACGCCTATGTGTCAGAATAACAACGAATTGGCCGTAAAAAATTGGGCCAAATGTGCTAGTGAAAGAAAGAATCAAATCAAACCAAAACATAGATAATTTCCTGGGGAAAGCTTGCTGCTCAAAACTCGTCTATCTTCTATTGTATATTAAGCATGGATCATGAAACAATTACAATGCACTCTTCTTGCAAGTGTCTCTTGCACTCTGTTAACTATCTCACACTGTCCTGGAAAAAACTGACCAACACTTAGCCAATTCTCAGCCTCTAAACATCCTGCCTTGCTTGCACAATTCCTCGTGAATGCAATCCCTATTCTTTAGGAATTTTGGCCTTCCTAAACTGTGTAAGGATCATGGGCACTCCAATGGTTGTTTAGTTGCATGTGGTTAACCTAATCATCACACAGCTGATAGTTAACCTCCCTTTCACCTTTGTCTCAAATGGGTCTCCACTATAATTGATATGCATGTAGATATTAATAGTAAATCATCAGTTTCATGGCAAATCATTGATGTGAATTAAATAATATTTAATTCACTTGATCTTTCACTAGTGCAACAAACATTTACAACTAGTTCAACTCACTCTAACTGAGTTAACTGATTACTCATGCATTAAACTAATGCACCAACTGCAATTCGAACTCCATAGCTAATAGAATTACTCAGCATGCCTCACTAACCACCCTGAACTCGAAATACATGAGCTAACTGAGTTTATCACACTCAGTTAACTGTTACAAGTGATCATGAGATAAGATTACATTTTACTGTCCAATTTAATTAAGAGAAAATTAAATTAGCCACTACACCAAATTTAGCCCACACTAGTGTAGGTGCTTCTAGGACCTATTGGTCCCACACTAATGTGTGTGCTGCAATTTCTTGTTGGAATTCAACATATTTCAATGCCTCGCTGATTCATTGAATAGCGTAATTGAATTATGCTACATAGATGGTGTAGATCCTTGGCTTGTTTCATTTGTATGTGCAGGTTCTAACTATTGCATCTGGAGCTGGAATTAGAGCTCACAAGCAAGGAGGAAAGAAAAGCTTGTGAAAAATTCTAAGTAGAATTCTTTCTCGTTCTTCAATTTCTCTAAGGAAAAACTTTATATTCTTTGTCTTCTATTGTTCTAGACCAATCCATTAGGTCTAGGGAAATTACTTTTGTCTGCAGTCGTAAATTCTGCATAACAAATTGGTGACTCCACTGGGGACTAATTTCTTCCCTTAGTTGTTTCCTTGACTTAAGCACCCTTTTCGCCTCTTGAACCAACCTTGATTGCCTCACTCAAAACTTGATTGACCCTAGGAAACCCTTCTTTGAGTTTGATTTTATTTTTTGTGTCGAATTTTGGCTGAATATGCCTCAGCGCACCCCCTGATCTGGAGACATAGTGCCACAACGCACCTGCTCCTTCTCTACACCCGCGTTGCAGAGCACTGGGTATATTTTGCACCTACGTTGATCCCTGTAACATGAAAAAAATTGCTTCTTTTTCCCTTTCTCTTTGAATTTCTTTGGTTCAGTTTGTTTTATTTATGTACATGAGTGTGTCTTTTCCTCTGAAAGACCTTCAATTTGTTTTCTTTTGGTTTGGATATCCTTTGATAAGAATTTGTTTGGATTTTGCTTTCTTCTCGTCATTTAGGTCATTGGAAAATATCTGACTTGATCATTGATTATGTAAATAAATTGATATTACAGTCCTCATTCTGTGATTTCTTTCATCACTGATTTAGTAGCATGTTAGTTTTCATTTCATTCGTAAATTAAGAAGTTTGAAAATAAAAAACTCATCTTTTTCATTGCATTTAGGGTTTTGTGTGTGAAATTGGAAATTTGAAAAGTTACATTAGGGAAATTGGTTGGTAGATCTTGTTTGCTACATTTTGTATGTTGCATTACTCTTTGTTTCCTCCCTCTCGTATATATATTTTCATTGAAAATAAATATTTTATTTTCTCATGCTAGACTACAATTTAGGATATTCAGGTGAAATTCACGGTGAGCCTTGAAAACTGAAACTTCATTCAAGATAAACTTTAAAATTTATTGAATCAATCTTAAGGAGAATTTGAAACATCAACGCAAATATCTAGAATTCTAGCTTAGAGACGTGTTCCAATGTCTATAAACATAGGAGTTGTCGTTTTTTTTCCAGTGTTGCAGCTCGGGGGTGATATCTCGTTCCACGTACATAAGTGTATAGGACTGTTCTCCACACACCTTTGGGTATATTGGATGGCGCTCCATGCATGAAAAGTATATGGGAACACTCTCATGGTATGGTTACGTATTAGACAACACTAACATGGGCTGTGTTTCCGCGTACCTTCGAGTATATTTTTGAAGTCCACACTAGGTTGTTATGCTCACCTTAAGTAATCAAGTCAGTTTCCTTGTAATATTCCAAATTTCCCACGAGCTAATTGGAACATTAGAGTTCTTACTTTTCTTATTTAGTTAAACAAATAAAAGGGTGGAGGGACCCATAAAACTAGTAGATGAATAAAATCCACTTCTATAGTGTGAATGTGGGTTAGTTGAGTAGTAGAGAAATAATTGTAGAGATGATGGAGGAAGTAGTGCATTAAATGTACGGATGATGGAGGGAGTGGAGAAGTAATTGCAGCAGTGAAAGAGATCATGGAGGACAATGCAGTCTTTATGGAGGCTAGTGGTCACATGTGTAGCGTAGTTATGAGGTGGGCCAAGGCTAGGGAAGTCTCACAACCATAAAAGGAATATGAGGGCAGAAAAGGAGGGAGTGTCTGGATTTTTATGGTTGAGTGTTGTAAGACATTTCTTTGCACGCTTTAGTTGTTTAGCTAAGTTAGTTGTGTTGTTTAGCATCAGGTGTTCCCGAGCGAGAATCCCACCCTTACCCATGGGGAAATTCGAGTGCCTACCCTTGGAATGTTTCCTTGGGTATCATTCATCATCTGTACTTCCAGCTATAGGAATTACACATTCTTGAACTAGGGTTTGAGAGTTGGGAGGTTGTTCTCAGTATTTCAGATGAGAAGCCTGTGGAGGGATCAACCCTTCAGACCGTGGATCCGTTGCAGTCTTCCAAGAGTTTCATTTTCATATTCGACATCAGGCGATCCATGTAATTCTCCTATGCAACAACATTTCCAGCAGAAATTGTGTAATTCTACAGTGAGGGTTTGAGGAGAAGAGGAAGTTCCAAGCAACTCAGCTTGGAATCCTGTGAGGGATTAATCCTTCACTCTGGGGATCCGCTTCAACATCCTGGGATCAAAATTTTATTATCTATCAACATACTACATCATGATCCCTCCTAGACAATGCAGTATTACCCAGTAGTTGTGCATGCAGCAGTTGCATATTCAGTGGAGGAGCTAGATCTTGAGTTTCTCAGCTTGGGATCGGGAGAAGGGAACAACTCTTCAGTTAGTGAGCTGAGTGGGTGCTATTGCAACAAATAGATCATTATTTCAAACCCAGATCAGCAGTTTTCTCCAGGGAGTGCGTAACTCAAACAACAGGGGTGGAGTTTGCAACCCAAAAAGGGCCGAAATTCCAAACTCAAAATTTGGCCAAACCATTTCTGGGGTTTTCTGGGTTTTTTGAGTAGAGTCTATGGTTAAAATATCAAATCTTTCTGAGCACCCCAGGAGCCTCTCGCACATAGATATTCTTCCCAGCAAAAATAGTAGCAGTTTATACTTTCCAGTGCTAGGTTTCAGTAATGTATTTCAGCCATCTTATGGCTTGAGTGCATTCTTTTTGGAGCAATGTGTATATTCATTTGCTGAGATTATAATGATATGGCTCAGATGTTTATGCTCATATATTGTATGATTTTTTGATGTATTCTGACATTTTTTCAGTTCTACATGTTTTATTCTTATTTTACTGTAGTTAGAATTATGCATATGTTTTATATTCCCGTCTTTCCCATTTTGGGATTTACAGTGGTATTAGAGCATGATCTTTGGCTCAGCTTGTGGGCATTTCATGACATTAGAGGAATAAGAAGAAGAAGGAGAAAAAGAAGAAGTCTTCAATGGCGGAAGGATTGAGTTTTTCCACGCTTCTCTTCAGATATATGTAGGATCTCACCATGGAGATCAAAGAAATGAAAAGGGACAGGCAAAAGGAAACCTCAAGAGGGTTTTATAATGGAGAAGGTCCGAGCACTTCCTATCAGCAGTATAAGCAACCAGAGGTGCAGAAAGTTCCACAACGCCCTGCTATGTCCACTTTCATTGCAGAAGGAAATGAATGACATGGAGATGGAGGATATTTGGAGCATGAGACTCTGAGTTATTATTTTGTAGAGTACAGATCTCAATCTAGAGCATTCAAAGAGAATCTGAATTTCCTGCAATTTTTCTAGATTAAAGAGAACTAGAGACCCCGCAGCAGCAATAGAAGAAGAGGGCATATGCAGAATAGATTTTTTTTGCCTACATTCGATGGGTCATCCAAAAGCACGACAAAGGATTCGATGGAGAATTTAGATGATTTCTTCCAGCTACACCCAGTAGCAGAAGCAGAGGTGGTTCAGATTACAACGCTACACCTTGAGGGTGAAGCAAATGACTGGTGGTTCGACAGATTGAAACATGCAAGAGTGACTGCGTATGCAAAGTTCACTCAAAGATTGGTAGAGAGGTTTGATAGAAGAGACTCGGAGGCACATTCCATTGAGACATTCTCTGACAATAAAAAGAGTGTATGAGGAGCAGAAGGGAGATGTCCACGCATATACACCGGGAGGAGAGCAAATACCACCACCACCAGCTGCAGTAGAGGTACTTGCATTAGTAAGAGGAGCACTTGCATCTTTGCAAGATGGTCTTGACCATTCAACATTGAGAGTCCCAGGCATGATTCAGGACATTCATGAGGAAGATGAAGCAAATACTAGCGTTGGTGCAGTAGTAGAGGAGCATCCATCACCATCACCAGTAGTTGGAGAAGAAATTGCACCGGTTGGAGGAAATCTTGTAGCTTTGCAAGATGTTCCGAGGCATCAACTAATCCAAGGTATGCAAACATTTCCACCCCATATTATTTCAGCACATCAGATGGAGATTTGTGGGGTCATGCCATCAGGGCAATTACATGACCAAGGGTTAGAGAACATTGTTGATTTGGAGCAGCAGACTATCATTGCGCAGAGGAACCTTGACTAGTTCAAGGATAAGATGTATAGCTATCCCAGTTTGACATTGTTGATCTCCACACAACACTTTGTGTTGGAGTGTGGAGTTTCTGAGGATGGGATTAACATAGTCCTAATTCAGGGAATCTATACAATAGATTTCGAGAGCCGGAAGTTACTGTCGCATGAGCTGTCGTATTCTATTTACGTCAAAGAGATATTGGCCATTATACATGCATTGGTCAAATTCTGGCAGTTTTTTATTGGCAGTAGATTTAGGGTGAAGACCAACCACCATAGTCTCATATTTTTGAGGAGGAACAACAGTTGCAGAAGAGAAAACAATGGTGGATCAGTACAATTCAGGACTATGAGTTCAAAATTGTGTATGGAGAGGGCCATGAGACAATAGATGTAGTATCATGGGGATCAACAGCGCTGTCACCGAGGAGAAGTGATGATTTGAGGGCCCAATTATTATTTGAGCATTCTGATGATCGCTTCACTTATGAAGCATTGGATGGGAAGATGGTAGACATCATGTAATGGATAACATCTTCCATTATTAGGACAAAGCCTTCTTGATGAGCACCTCACAGCTCAAAGAGAAGTTTCTGCATGCAGCATATTCAGAACCTCATGGGTTCTACCAGGCCATCGGTCAGAGGTTCTCATGGAGAGACCTTAAGGAGGATGCAATTTGACATATCATGGAGTTCAAATATTGTCATCAAATTGTGGAGGATGGTATTTTAGACATTGATCCGCTGCTGAGGCATGCACATTGCTTCAACATTTTCACACAATACATCTCTTCACCCGTGACCGAATTATCTTTCCAGGATGTCTTCATGCTTCATGGTATTCCCAAGGCCATATATATTGATGGGGACAGTTATTGTATGAGCATTTTTTGGCAGGAGCTTCTTCATTGGGTGGATACCAAGTTGATGCATGATCTGAGTCATCACCCACAATTGGATGGATGGATGGAGATGATGAGCAAGTGGCTGGAAAGCTACTTGCAAATCTATGACACAGGGCAACAAGAAGCATGGCTTCATTGGCTGCTCTTGGGTGAATATGGTTACCACCCGACATTTTAGATTGGTATGTTCCATGCCTTGCATAGTACTGAGGTGATGCAGCAACAGGAGGCATGGTTGCGCTGGATACTCTTGGGAGAGTGTGGCCAAGACATTGCATTTTATATGCCCATTGGTATATCACTGTTTCCTACCTTGCATCGTAGTGATGAGATGCAGCAGCTGGAGGCATGGTTGCGCTGTTTAATTTTGAGAGAGTTTGGCCATCACATGAAATATCACATGTCAATAGTTATGTTATTTTTTGGGACTTTGCATGATACTCACAAGATGTGGCGTCAGGAAGCCTGGCTATGTTGATTACTATTATGAGAGTCTGGTGTGACATTATACATGTCAATTAGTACATCATGGCTTCATGCTTTGCATTATGATGATGTGGGGTGGAAAAAAGAGTAATTGTTGTGTTGGTTACTCTTGGGAGAATATGGATTGACATTCTCCCATACCTTGCATAATGATGATGTGGGATGGCAACAAGAAGCCTTGTTGTGTTGGCTTCTATCAGGAGAGTATTTCCACCATACTTGGTATGATGATGAGGTGGTGTGGCAACAAGGGGCATTGCTGCGGTGGCTGCTATTGGGAGAGTATGGTTCGACATTTCACATGTCAATCCATATGTCTCTATTTCATACTTTGCACAATCTTGAGATGATGCTTAAAGCAAGAAAGGCCACCAGGGCCAAGGATTGGATCATGGAGAGACACAAACTACTCCATGTAGCATGGGTTGGAGAGATAGTTTATGAGTTGGGACTTTCCACTTGGCGAAGGAAACACTAAACTTCACATATCTCATGCAGAGAAGAGGCCCTTGGACAACAGATGGTTGCCGCTTGGAGACTCATTGATGAGGAGAGGTATCTATCTACACAACTGGAGGCCATTCTAGACATTCTTGAGAAGCAACAATGGAGCTGGGCATTCATAACACATTGGAGCAAATGGGGAAACCTTCCATATGAGGATGGGATATGGATTTCTGTAGCATCCACTTTTGCAGTTGCTTAAGGACAAGCAACATTTTGGAGGGGAGGACTGTAATATTCCAAATTTTCCATCAACTAATTGGAATATTAGAGTTCTTACTTTTATTATTTAGTTAAGTAAATAAAAGGGTGGAGGGACCCATAAACCCAATAGATGAATAAAATCCACTTCTATAGTGTGAATGTGGGTTAGTTGAGTAGTGGAGTAGCATTATGGAGTAGTGGAGCATCAATTGCAGAGATTATGGAGGAAGTGGTGTATTAAATGCACACATGATGGAGGTAGTGGAGAAGTACTTGCAGCAGTGATGGAGATTGTGGAGGAAAATGCAATATTTATGGAGGCTAGTGACCACATGTGTAGTGCAGTTATGAGGTGGGACAAGGCTAGGGAATGCTCACAACCATAAAAGGAAGACGAGGGCAAAAAAGGAGGGAGTGCCTGGATTTTTATTGTTAAGTGTCCTAAGACATTTCTTTGCACGCTTCAGTTGTTTAGCTAAGTCTGTTGTGTTGTTTAGCATCGGGTGTTCCCGAGCGGGAATCCCACCCTTATCCAGGGGGACTTCGATTGCCTACTCTGGGAAGGTTTTCTTGGGAAGCATTCATCATCTGAAAATCAGTGCCACTTTTAGCCACTCTCATATGCACTTCCAGCTACAAGAATTACGCATTCCTGAACTAGGGTTTGAGAGTTGGGAGGTTGTTCATAGTATTTCAGCTGAGAAACCTATAGAGGGATTAGCCCTTCACACTATGGATCCATTGTAGTATTCCAGGAGTTTCATTGTCATATCTAGCATTAGGCCATGCATCTAATTCTCCTATGCAACAACATTTCCTGCAGGAATTGTGTAATTCTACAGCGAGGGTTTGAGGAGAAGAGGAAGTTCTAAGAAACTCAGCTTGGAATCCTGTGAGGGATTAATTATTCACTCTGGTGATCCACTTCAGCAGAGTGGGATCAGCATTGTATTTTTTATCAGCAGGCCACATCATCAGCCCTCCTAAATAGTGCAGTATTACCCAGCATTTGTGCATGCAACATCTGCATATTCAGTGGAGGAGCTAGATCTTGAGTTTCTCAGCTTGGGATCGAGAGAAGGGACCAACTCTTCAGTTAGTGAGATGAGTGGGTGATATTGAAGCAGATAGATCATTATTTCAGCCCCATATCAGTGGTTGTATCTAGGGAGTGCGTAACTCAGACAATAGGGGTGCAGTTTGCAACCTAAAAAGGGTTGAAATTCCAAACTCAAAATCTGGCCAACCATTTCTGGGTTTTTCGAGTAGTCTATGGTTAAAATCCTGGATCTTTCTGAGCAATCCAACAACCTCTCGCACATAGATCTTCTTCCCAACAGTAGTAGCAGTTTATAATTTCTAGTGCTAGGTTTCAATAGTGTATTTCAACCATCTTGTGGCTTGAGTGCATTCTTTTTGGAACACTGTGTATATTCATTTGTCGTGATTATAATGATATGGCTCAATTTTTTCTGCTCATATGTATGATGTTTTGATGTATTCCAACATTTTTCCAGTTATACATGTTTTATTTTTATTTTACTATAGTTGGAATTATGCATTTGTTCTATATTCGTGTCTTTCCCATTTTAAGATATTACATTCCTTGTACACCATGATACACCGAACACAAAATTATGGGAGATTTCCTGCCCATCCGTAAATCCTTGGTTCTCCAAGGGGGTATATTTCAATTCACATTTGCTCGGTAAACCCTTTTTCCTAGTTACCCCTTTTTTATTTCTACAATTTATGGAACCAACATGGAAGAACAACCCTCTCAACCTCGTCATTCACATAGGATGCAAATATTGCCTCCTCTTCCACTTGAGGAAACTCTTGGATGTTGTAAAAAAAAATGCAAACTACAGAATCTAGTACTTCAGGAGCTACTCCTTCTAGACCTCCATTTGAAATTATTCCCCTAAAATCATCTCTTCCCGTGAGTACCAAACCCAAGAGCACTTCTTTATTAATTGGTGAGTCTGACACAGTCGAAACAGAAGCACCTGAAACTTTATTACCTGAGGTCATTGAACCTGAGTCTCTTGACTCAAATATACACTAAAACCTAATATTATACAATTTGAGCACCCTTAGTTAACTACACCTATTACTTCAGGCCCTTCCTCTTCTCTTCCTTTGTCTTTGACTCAACCTTAGCCTGTATATCTTGGACCCGACGATGAAGAACTTCCACCTAGCCTTCTGAGCATTGAGGAGATCCCTCAAGAAGTGTCTCGACCTTATTATCTTGTTCATTTGAGAGGAATTCATCTCTATCAAGTCCCTCCTCCTCGTACTCCAACATAAGCTCCTTTGCCTAATTCTCCTTTTAATTCATTCATGAGTTTTTCTCGGCAATATACTTTGGGAAAGTTAACCATGACTGAGTATGCTATGGTTTCTCAACAAACATTTTCCACTATGACTGAGATGACCCATGTTTTAACCTCTTCCATGTTTGCAACATGACCATAAATACATTTGATGGTGGTCTATCTGTCCCACCTAGTTACCAATCATTGTTTAATACCTTTTCTAGTGCGACATCCAGTCGATGGACCTTTCCCATGACATTTTTTTTTTTCCGAGAACATCATCTAACACTTCTTTGATGAGTGATACATAGTGTTCTCTTCCTCTTCCATCTCAACCAATAGTTGAGCTGCAATCTGGTTCATATGTCAATAGATATGGACAATTACAACAACCCAATTCATCTTATGTTGGGTACCCTCCTCCTGGGGGACAGTTGCTTTCGTATTCCCTTCCTATTTCCAAAGGCAGTCAACCTGCTTCTAGACTGTTCACATCTCCTGGCCAAATACCGTAAGTTCGTTCTCAACCTCATTTGAATCCTCCATATCTTGGAATGGTTGTTATTTCTTGGCAACCTACTTCTCCCGTACAACATGGATCCATTGTGAATCAAGTTCAAACTTCTCAACCTGTTCCATATTCATCTCAAATTCCTACTAGTCAACCTATATCTCAACATGTTCAAACTCAATTTCATGTAAGTCAACCTTGACAGGTTTCACATTGAACTCAACCTCTTCCACCAGTATTTGGGGACTCCCAAGCCCCACTTACCCAGCCTCTTTAAGGTCTCTTACAATCTCCACCACGGACAAGCTATTCCTCAAATCCAGGTAGGTCAACCTGTATATGGTATGGCACAGACACAAGCTAGCTAGTCTTATGTTGGTATGATTCAAAATCCCAAGGGGAAATCATTCCAAGGCATTCCTCAGATGCCTTATCAAGGCCAACAACTGAAAACCCAACCATTTCAACCTTTTCAAGGTTATCCTAGAACTGGGCAACAAGGTTATGTTTATCTGAGTTATTAGAATCCTCCCTATCTTGGAGCACAGATACCTGTTTCTCAGGCAATTCCATCTTACCCAAGATAACCTCCACCGGATTTCAATAGGAAGTTTCCATTTGTGGCAACCCTTGAATTTTCATATCTGACTCAACTTACAAATGATCCCATTTGTGACTCTCCATGGTGGTCAGATATTCCTATGAAATTTCCTAGTGATATCCTAAAGTTCAATGGAAATCCTAGAGAAGACCCATCTACACATGTCATGATGTATCATTTATGGTGTTCTTCGAACTATTTAAATGATGACTCTATCTGTTTAGGTCTTTTCCAGTGCATAGTTATTGGTACGACAACAAAATGGTATATTGAATTACCATGAGCTTCATTAAAAAATTTCAGTTCCTTAGCTACTACATTCCTAACACATTTCCAATTACCCATTCGGTATGATACCGGAGCTAAACTCTTAAACAATTTCAAACAATTTGATTCCACTCACATCCCTAATCATATTCATGAGTGGCGACATCGCCATCGTTTGGTCAAAACCTATGTTCGTGATCAAATCTTAGCTAAATGGTTTAAAAAATATTTATTGGCACCTATTATTGAAGATGTTGCTAAGAGAATATGTGTGACTGAAGAGTAAGTAATTGCTCGTGTTCAATATCTAGATCTTGTTTATACTCAATCTGGCACGCTTTATGATAAAATACCAAATGCTCTGCGACCTAGACATATTATTTTGCAACCTCTCGGTAAAGAATCACATGTCACTAACGACGCGATTGGTTCTACTAGCCAACAGTCGGTGAGTAAACCATTTGGTTCAACTCATATTGCGGTTATCCAAAACCTGACTACTACTATTTTTGCAACTTCTACTTCTAAGATCAATGTTGTTCAATCCACATAAGGAAAATCCCAGCAACCAGGACGTAAGAAGAAAGGAAAAGGTAAGAAGAAGAAAGATAATCCTCCAAAGGATAAAAAAAATAATCATTCTTCTGAAGAAAAGAGGAAACCTCATAATCCATGTTTAATCTGTAATGAGGAACATTTCACTCGTGATTGTCTACATGAAGCAAAATTAAATCAATTTCTTAAGTCATATGTTTCACCTGTGGTACTAATAGATCCTTTTCCTAATCAAGAGACTAACATGGTTTCTCGAGATTCTGCTTCCTCTTCCTCAGTAATGATGCTTCCTTCCACCATGCCGAAAAATGAAGTTATGGTGGCAACCAGGAACAAGGAATAAGGTAATCTAAATCCCTTGACTCGAAATATTACTGATAAACTTGTCGATTCTACCTCATCTACTCTGTATCCTACTCCCAATACTGTTCCTACTAAATTGACAATTAAATCTCTGAAGGGTGTTATCCAAAAATCTGTATTCAACCCTCGCGTGAGAGTTGTGCAAAATTATAACATAGTTGAGGATCTGGCCTAAGCTCCTTCAGCTATGTCAACTATCGAGGTGTTGCAAATTTTTCCCACCTAGAAGAAGTATTTATTGTATGGAATTGGAGGTATTGATCCTTCAAATTCTATTCTCGTAGTTTTTAATCATGAGAATCATACACCTCGACTCCCAGTACAATTAGATTTTATCATTTAGGCTGTCATCCGAAGCAAGACTATCCATAGAACCATTGTGGATGAAGGTGCTTCAAACTGTATTATGTTTCTTTCTTGCTAGAATGCCATTGGTTCTCCTCATCTCAATCAGTCACTGACTAATTTGAAGGCTTTTGATGGGCGAGGCTTCAAGCCTTATGGGATTCTGAGTTCATTACAAATTAAATTAGCTGGCAAGATGGTGTCAGTAGAAGTCAAATTCATCGACGAACCATTAGATTATAATCTTCTATTGGGCTATACATGGGTTAATGTTATGGTTGTTGCCATCTTGGCTTATTTCAGAATGATAACTTTCCCTCACAAAGGGGGCATAGTAGCCATTGATAAGCTCACCTTATTTGCCAAAAATTCTCAAGTTACTGGAAGCATACCTCTTGTAGGAGAAACCCCACATCCATATCAACAAGTTGGGGTAGGATTGCTTAAGGATTCTTCCCTCATGGAAACCTTTTTTGTTTCCCCTTCCTCTTCCTAACAACTCGAATCTGGTTGCCTACATCAACATGATATCTTCTGGTACTATTCCATATGATCCTTTGATAATATCAGGTGCATATAATATTGATACACTCGGTGGCCACATGTCATTCAATCCTATTGAGCTCGAATATGAAGCCATCTACTCGACCTGTGCAACACATTCTGATCTTTCCTCTTCGATTAATTGGATTGATTACTTATATTATGGCACGTCTTCTGATCCTTTCTCTCACACGTTTTCTATTGATGAGAGCATCATGGAGATAATGATGCCAGATGATGCGCCATGGGATGATCATCACCATTTTTCTTCTTTTTCAGATTCCTCCAAGGATAATCTTATTGATTGGTATTCACCCAATGTCGTTGAGATGTATGCAAATTTCATATCCATCCATAATATCAATCATGAGAAAAAATTGTCGAATATTGAGGAGACTATTCCTCTTGATATTTCAATCAAACACAAAATTGTCGAGAATGTCCAAATAGGTGTGTATTTCTCTCTCCATGAGATGAAGACCTATAAGGTCCTTGTCCAGGAATTTTGAGACGTTTTCGCCTAGTTTTATGAAGAGATGTTAGGTATTGACCCAAACATTGTTGTACATGAAATCAAAACATATCATGATGCTAATCCAGTTCAGAAACGCCTACGTCCAATTCATCCTAAGAAGTATGGTGCTATTAAGGTTGAAGTTGAAAATCTTCTCCGCGTTGGTTTCATCTACCCAGTACCATTAACTGATTAAGTGTCAAACATTGTTCCTGTCATGAAGAAACAAAGAAAAATTCGTGTGTGTGCTGATTATCGAGAAATCAATCGTGCTTGTCCTAAGGACAATTATCCTAACTCGTTCGTCAACTACATTGTTGATGATTATGCTAGCAATGAAGTATTTTCCTTTATGGATGGATTTTTTGGCTACAATCAGATCAACATTCTCCCATCAGACCAACACAAAATAACATTCATTTCTTGATGGGGCACATTTTCTTATAAAAATCTGCCTTTCAGATTAAAAAATGTCGGGGCTAATTTTCAGAGGGCCATGAATTACGCCTTCCATGATATTAAACACATTGTACAACCATATTTGGATGACCTTCCCGCCCATACAAAATGTCATGCTGATCATCCGATGCACCTTAGGATTATTTTTTTGTTGTCGACATTATAATATCAGGCTCAATCCACACAAGTGCATGTTTTGTGTATGTTTCGATCAATTTCTTGGCTTCATCGATTTGAGGCAAGGAATTTTTATTGACCCAGTGAAAGTCCAGGCAATCCTAGATCTTCCTGCTCCATCCTCTCTTGTTCAACTGCAACAAATCCAAGGGAATTCTAACTTTCTACGAAGGTTTGTTACCAATTATGCCGAATTGGCCAAAGGATTTTACTCGCTTATTAAAGAAAGGGGTTCCTTTCCATTGGGATGAAGTTACTTAAAATGCATTCGATTCTTTGAAAGGTGTTCTAATTCAGGCCTCATTTTTGTATCCCCTAGATTACGAACGTAATAACTTCATGTACCTAGCCGCTGCAACTACTACCATTGCTATGGCATTGGTCCAAGAGCACGATATAGGGAATGAACATCCCATTTATTATTTGATTCAAAACTTGAATGATAATGATATCGAATATACTAATGTAAAATTTTTAGCTTTGGCAGTGGTGCAAGTTGTTCAAAGGTTTCTATATATTACTTCGCAAGACTACGATAGTTTCTGATTGTAACCCCATGACGTACATCATGTCATGAAAATTACTTGGGGGGAATTATTCCAAAATGGATTTTCATCCTCGAAGAATTCAGTTTGGAATTCATCAAATCCAAGTTGAAGAAATCCTTAGTATTTTTTGAGTGTATTTGTGACCTTCCCTTACCAAAACTGAAACAACATTTGACGATCCTATTCTAAACTATTCATTGTTCCTAATAGATTCATGTGAACTGTGGTGTGGAGATATCATCACATATTTACAGACGTAGAATTTATGGTCTAATACCTATCACTTTTACCAACAACATATATGATATTAGGCTAAATAATATATTATAATGGGTGACACCCTTTATCGCCATAGTATTGATACGATTTTCCGAAGGTGCCTCACTCATTAGGAGGCAGAGAAAGCCCTGAATGAATGCCATGCTGGGGCATGTGGTGGGCATATGTCTGGTTATGATACCGCATAAAAAAAATTGTGTGCTTGTTAATTTTGGCCTACTATGTTTCGTGATTGCATACTTGCAGTCCAAAAGTTTCATGCCTACTAGATATACGATTGTAAAACCTGTGCTCCACTAGATCCTTTACACTTTGTTATCACCGTCGGTACTTTCACGAAATGAGGCATTGACTTTATGACATGTAACCCTCACTCGGGTGGGGGGCATGGCTACATCATTGTGGCAGTAGACTAATTTACCAAATGGTCTAGGGCGATGCCTACATACAATAACATCGACGAAACAATTGTTGTCTTACTCTTCAATCATGTCATTGCAAGGTTTGGTGTACCACAAGATATAGTTACAAACCATGGGAAGCATTTCCGTAATCACATGATGACTGAACTCATTGTTAAGTTGGGCCTTCACCATGAAATATAAACTCCCTACTAGCCATAGGCGAACGAGCAAGTTGAAGTAATAAAAAAAGTATTGAAAACGATGCTTCAATGCATGATAGGGATCCAAAAATTGGATTAACATCTCATTATTTATGCAACCTTGTGGGCATATCGAAACTCTATCCGGACTGCCACCGGATTCACACCATTTCAATTGGTGTATGGTCTGGAAGAAATAATTCCTATTGAGTGTGAAATTCCATCTCTGAAACTTGTTGTCGAACTTCTTCATGCAACTTATATAGAAGAAGAATGTCTCTTACATCTTACACGATTGGATGAAACCCAACATGATGTTGCAATGGCTAATGAGGAACAGAAGAGACACATTAAGGCACAAATATGATAAGAATGTGAAGCATCACGATTTTTCAGAAGGTGACCTTGTTTTTTTATATGATCAAGAGTCTAATAAGCTAGGTTATGGAAAGTTCGAGCCAATGTGGCTAGGTCCATACATCACTAAACATTTTATTGATAAAGGGGCCTATGAGCTTATTGATTTTGATGGAGTTTCATTGGCGCAACCCAGAAATGGGTTGTACGTAAAAAAATACTAAGCTTAAGTCATTTTTGCATGGTTCACTATGTACATATTGTTTATAGGTGTGATGAGTGTGTTTGTAGTGTGTTCCGTTCGAAGTTTCCTACCGTTTTCTATTAATATTGCTTTACATTTGGTTTGCATATGTTGGCGTCCCTTCAACCATATGTTGATTATGCTAACGACACTAGTCGTAGTACCCATAACCTTTCCTCTGCAACGTGGGCTATATATGCTCTAAATGACGAGCTAGTGAGTTTACAAGTGATTTGTATCGGTCGCTTTACCAATGATATTGTTGAGTATAACGCAATGATCGAACTATTGTCTTATGTTATTTCTCATTGTATTTTCCATATAGTTATCAGACTTGACTCACATGTTTTAGTACTACTGTTAGGTCCCTATAATACTAGTGTATTCCCCTTATTGTTATTGTTAGTGTAACCCCCTATTGTTATTTTTTTTCCTATGTACCCCCCATATTGTTATTATTGTTCCCCATAGAAACCCACTATTGTTATTTTTTCCCCCTTACATTATTATTGTATGTAGGCTTTAATTATATAGTGACCCCTTAGACTCCTATATATGCCAAGGATGCCTTATCATTTGTATCATTCAAGAATTGTTCATTTATTTGATGCAAAGGAGGTTTCCTCCTCGAAGAGGATAATTTTGAAGTCATTGATCTACCTCTTTTGTGATCTGTTACATAACATTTGGAATAAGAGCTTTGGATTCTAGGGTTTCCCTGATACAAACAGGTCATCTTTGATTTTTTGCTATAATTTTTTTATAAAAAGGTTTAGAAGTTGAAATTTTGACCATGTGTAGCCAAAATATAGATGATCTTCCTATAAAAATTTCAGATCTTGTTTCGCTATATTTTTGGAGATATGGTCCGAAGAAGTTAGGGTTTTTGCATGCTTTAGAATTCAGTCTTAAATAGGTGGCCTTGGGAAAATTGTCAGAAATTCCTCTACGAGCATCAGCTTTGAATTTCGTAAGAAGTGGCCAAAATTGAATCGACTGTAGTATTTTGTATATCATTTTTAGGGCCAAAATTTGAAAGAGTGACACGTGGCACTCAGTACAAGTTCACTCTATTGAAATAGTCCATAATCAGGACATCGTGGGAGATTGGACATAACTTTATCTTGAAGAATCCAAATTTGGTTTGAATTGTGGCATTAGAAATAAGAATTGGAGGAATACCACAAGACCAAATTTTAGATCCGGGAGAGATGAAATTACAAAGATACACCATTTAATATATATTTTTAATTTGCATAAATTTTGTTTGAAAAATCAGTTTGAAGTGATTCAAGTGGCGTAGTGAAGCATAGATATCATTGTTTGATTCCAAAAAGCCTCGAAAAAAAAATGGACACACCTAGTAAGCAACCAAAAATATCTTCTATGATGCATGAAGAAGAGGAAGACATGCAACATGATATATCAAATTTATGAAACCAGGTGGCAACAAATTTCACTCTCGTAAAAAGTAACAAAAAATGAAAAAGAAGCCATGATGAATGTTAAGATAGATGGTATAAAAAGGGACATGGGAGTTTTGAATGATGGTTTAAAATCAGACATGGAAGCAATGATGAATGTCAAGATAGAGGGGATGAAGGAAAGTTTGGAAAAGTTGTTAGAATAAAGGCTTCCCAGTGGTGACAAGGTAATCTATGAAAATCATGATGACGACAAAAGGAATATGAATTATTATTTTAGATACTCCAATGTTGAGTTTAAGAATCACCATATTCCAAAGATTGATATGAGGAATTTTTATGACAAGGATCCAGTAACATGGATACTACAGATGGAGCAATATTTTGATCTCCATGATGTGCAACACACACAAAAGGTACGCATTGCAACTTTATATTTAGAACCCAATCATTTTGTATGGTATCGATGGATTTTTTCTCGTAAACCAATTGTCAGTTGGTAAATTTTTACGAAGGAAATGATAGCACATTATGAGGATATAAATAGCAACAACTTCTTTAGCCAATTGATAAATCTCAAACAAAAGGGTTTAATGGCGGAGCACATTGAAGACTTCCAAAAATTGAATATCAGGGTAGCTGATATTCCATAGGAGCATAGGATTGATGTCTTCATAGGGACTAAGGATAACATCCAACATGAGGTTTGCCTTTGGGAACCCGATTCAGTGGAGAAGGCATTCGGGGTGGCGAGAAAAGTTGAAAGCAAAATTATGGCAACAAGGAAGTGTACCACTCACAACTATAAAGATGGAAGTGTTGCCACTCCTAGAATTCTGCAACCTACAAGGTTGATGCCACAAAAATTAGAGGAAGAAAGAGAAAAAGGGATTTGTTACAATTTTGCTAGAAAATACACTAAAGGTCATAAGTGTGTTGAGAATAAACTATTCTACATAGATTGTGAAGAGGAGGAAGAAAAGGAACAATAAAGATCAAAAGAGGAGGACATACATCAGGAACCAACCCATGATAAAGAAAAATTAATCCAACCATATCTTTTGATGCATTGGCAGGAGTTACCACTCCTCAAACAATTAATTTAGAAGTATATATCAAGAAGAAAAAGGTAATAATGTTGATTGATTTGGGTAGTACTCATAATTTTATTCATTGTAAGATAGCCAAGGAATTGAATTGCTTCCTATATCCAGCACCTTAGTGTCAAGTGATGGTTGCAAATGGAGGAATTATAAATTACTCTGGAAAGTCTCATAATATCAAGTTAACCATGGGGGAATATGTATTGAATATTCCAATGCTTTCCATTCAAATGGGTGGTGCTAATGTTGTACTAGGAGTCCAATGGTTACAATCTTTGGGGACGATAACTTTTAATTTTCAAAAAAAATTCTTGATTTTTTTTTGGGATGGAAAGGAATTGAATTAAGGGGTATTGTAAGGAAACCAGGAAATATAATAAACTCTAATGGCATGAGAAAACTTTTGAAGAAATAACAACGAGGCGTAATCTCACAATTATGCTCACTAGAGGTTCAAACATCAAAATAATCTATTTCTACAGATCTCCAAAAAGTATTAGACAACCATTCCAAGGTATTTGAGACTCCCAAAGACCTCCCACTTATTCATGATCATGATCATGCTATTCATTTGATTCCAGGAAGTTTTCATTCAAACATCAGACCTTGATATCCCTATGCCCAAAAGAGTGAAATTGAACGTATGGTTGTAGAAATGCTAGAGGCTAGTATAATTCAAACAAGTCAAAATTCTTTCTATGCTCCAGTAGTATTGGTGCACAAGAAGGATGGATCATGGTGTATGTGTTCGGATTATAGGGAGCTCAAAAAGCTCACTATTAAAGATAAATTTTCCATTCCTGCCATCGATGAATTGTTGGATGAATTACATGGAGCAATTTACTTCACCAAGCTGGATCTTTGTTCAGGATATCATCAAATTAGAATGAAGACTGAATAAATTCTAAAAAAAGATTCAGAACTCATGAGGGTCATTATGAATTTTTGCTCATTCCTTTTGGCCTTACTAATGCACCTTCGACATTTCAAGGTTTGATGAATTCCATTTTCAAACCCTTTCTTAGAAAATTTGTGTTTGTATTTTTTGATGATATAATAATATACAACAAGTATTTGAATGATCATGTTCAACATGTTGAAAGGGTGCTCAAACTATTTGAGGAGAAACAATTGTATGGAAAACCTCCAAATTTTTCTCTGGAGTACAAGAGGTGGAATATTTGGGTCATATTGTATCTCACGAGGGTGTTAAGTTAGATCCTAACAAAATTAAAGCCATTAAGGAATGGAAAATCCCCACAACCATAAAGCATCTTTGTGGAATTCTCGGGTTGAAAAGGTATTATCGCAAGTTTGTTAAGAATTATGGGAGAATATCAACACCTCTAACAACATTATTGAAAAAAGATGCATTTTCTTGGACTCCAAAAGCAACTAATGCCTTTGAACACCTTAAAGAGGCAATGTGCCAAGCATCGGTGTTAGCTACGCCTGACTTCACAAACACATTTATTGTGGAATGTGATGCCTCAGGAAATGGAATTGGTTTTGTTTTAATGCAAGAAGGAAGCCCCATTGCTTTTGAAAGTCGTCTAATCAAAGGAAAATATTTACACAAAGCTATTTACGAGAAGGAAATGTCGGCAATTCTACGTGCACTAAATAAATGGAGACCTTACTTAATGGGAAGACACTTCAAGGTAAAAATAGATCATGGTAGTGTTACATACTTTTTGGAACAAATATTATCTTCAGAAGAGCAGTAAAAATGGGTCACAAATATGTTGGGTTATGACTTTGAAATCATCTACAAAAAAGGGAAGAAAAATGTTGTTACAGATACACACTCAAGAAAGGATGAGGATGTGGAAGCATTTCTTTATGCCATTTCTATTATCCACCATGATTGGATACCAACGCATGGGATGAATGGAAGAATGACGAAGAGGTGTGGTCACTCATTTAAAATTTGCAGTAATATCCTAGTACATCTGATACATTTCGCTAGAAAAAATTATTCATTATGGCACAAAGATCGCTTATATATTTGTAAGAATTCCCAACTCAAGCAAAAGATTCTTTTGGAATTGCACACCTCCCCCTTAGGAGGGCATTCAGGATTTTTAAAAACTTACCACTGGTTCAAGAAGGATTTTTTTTGGGATGGCCCTATATATGATATTCAGAAGTTTGTGGAAAAATGTTTGGTTTCCAACAAAAAAAAGTTGAGACAATTAAGACCCTCGATTTGTTACAACCTTTAACCATTCCAAGTCAGCGTTGGGAGGAGGTATCAATGGATTTTAACACAAGTTTACCCAAATCTCAAGGAAAGAGTGCTATCATGGTGGTAGGTGATAGACTTACCAAGTATGCACACTTTTTCGCATTATCTCATCCTTTTAAAGCCAATATAAATACCACCGCATTGATGGAAACAATTCAAAAGCTACATGGAAACCCAAGGATTATTATAAGTGACAAAGATTCCATTTCCACTTGAAATTTTTGGATGAAATTATTTTCTTGTCTTGGTACTCAATTAGCTCATAGCTCATATTATCATCCTCAATCTGACGGGAAAACTGAGATAGTGAACAAATGTTTGGAAGGATCTATTCGTTTTTTTGTATATGATAAACATACACAACGGGTCAAGTGGTTACCTCTAGCTAAAGGGTGGTATAACACATCCTTCCATACGGCAACAAGAATGACCCCATTTATGTCACTTTATGGATATCATCCACCATCTATCACATCATCTTTAAGAGAAAATTATAAGGTTCAAGTAGTGGAAGATTTTTGAAAAGTGTAACTAGGCTGGTGTTCATGTTGACTATGTCATTATGTAATTATGTAAAAGAAGAAGTCAAATTAATATATATTTTTGTTGTATGTGCTTCATGGGTTTCATGAGCATGATTTATTAAGTAGAAGTACTTCTTCCTGATGTCCAATAGGTTTGGGTTAAGTGTAAAAATATGCTCCAAGACCTTGTGTAAGAAGCTCACAACAACCCTCTATGCAATGATGAAAGACAAACCTTAAATGTTGTGAAGAATCAACTCTCCAATGCTAGAATAAACCTTATCTAGTCGACCTAATTCACCATGGAAAATTCGGCTGGCAGGTCGGCTAATTAATCAACAAAAAAAACTATAAATACCTAGTTGATCTGTGTAGAAAAGGAATAAGATTGCAGATCCACTGCATGAAGATTGCGGATCTACTGCAAGACAAAATTGTGGATAAATTTAAGGAAAAAGTGCAGATCTCTCTGTGATTTCCACAGTAAGAAGTGTAGATTGTTTTGGGTCAATATTTGCGGATTGAGGAATAAGATGCGGATTTCAGAGGACAATAGATGCGGTTTTCAGAGGAAAACATGTGTGGATTTCAGAAGATGAAAAAGCGTGGATCTCTTTGAAGAAGCAACAGTAGTTAATGCGGATTCTTCTACAGTTTTACAATGGACTTTTATGGGTCAAGAAATGCATATTTCAGGAGTTAAGAAGACCAGATTTCAAAGGTTAAAAGAATGTGAATCTTTTTGTAATTTCCATAGTAAAGAAGTGGGATATATCTGTCATTCTCGGAGGGTGATCTTAGGTTCGGAAAATCTGCAGTGGCACATCAACTCAGTGTTATAATAAAAGTTAGGTTCCATGATGGTGCATGTTTGAAGTAGTACAATGACTCGGATCAGGTGTCATCTACCTTGATACAATAGTTCGAAGGAATTAAATTATGCTCAACAATGTAATGTCACCCATATGCACGATTATATTCATTGGAGAGATGATTCCATCAGTGCAGATTGATGACGAAAAGAAGGATCAACACTGAAAGAAGATTTAGAAGCAGTGACAAGGTCTTGGAGGAATTCATAGGTCAAGGGTCTGAGTCTTGGTCATGGTTCTTTTTATTTGAATATCTATAAGAAGAATTCCTTTTGGGTTTTCCTCTCTAAGAGGGAGAGTTTTTGCCTTGGCTCGAGCAGCCTAATTGTGTGTCTCTTTTATTTTGGTAATTGACTTGATGAATGACTAAATAAGTTAAGAAATAAGCTCACAAGTAATTATCAAGTAAGAGAATTTGTATTAATCTCCAGCCCTCCAAATTCTCAACATGGTTTCAGAGCTAAGGTGCTAAAATCAAGGGCTGCTTGTTAAAGAAGACACTCTTGGAAGCGAAGATCAAAGTTTGGGTTGGAAAGTCAAATCAATTTGCAAGGAAGACTCTCAAGCTATTTCAAAGATCGTCTATCTTCAACTAATTCAAGACATTGTTAGAAGAGGACATCATCTTCTGAAGATATCCTTTATCATCAAGGATCCAAGAACACCTACATCATAAATTTCAATCTTAGAAGAAGCTCCTGACTTCATCATCATCAAGGAAGCTGCAAACCACTCTACTCAAGCAAGTATCTATGACCTTACTTAAATATGTCAAGTTGAATTATTGTAAAGAGAGAAACAACCTGGTTAGGTCATCAAACTTTAGTGCATGGAAGAAGAGGACAGATTTGAATTTAATTGAATATGAAGTTATGGACTACATCGAAGGATCGAAAATTCAACCTCCAAAGGAAGATGCTCCAACTCATGCCAAGTTCATGAAGGGAGAAATTAGAGCCAGGAGGATTCTCATAGAATCCATTAAGGACTCACTCATTCCCTGTGTATCAAAACTAAAGTATGCTAAAGAAATCTATGAAAAAATGGTGGAGCTATTCTCTGTGAGTACCGCAGGAGAAGCAATATCTCTGAGACAAGAAATATATAAAATGAAATTTTCAAGGGAAGAATGAATCACTTCATACTTTATGATGATTTATGAAATAAGAGATCAACTACAGAAACTGGGAGAAGTAATGTTTGACATTGAGATGACTACAGTGGTGCTAAATGTTCTACCAGAAGAATGGGGAAACTTCAATTAAAATTTTATACGGGAAGAAAGAAGCCACACCGTTCCATGATTTATGGTCTCTATGTAAAATAGAGGAAACAAGATTGAAAGCCAAAGTTGATACAAGATCAAGTGAATGGAATCAAGCCTTTGCAACCATATCTAGGAAGAATTTAATATTTGGTAAATTTGGTCCTCAGAATAAAAGAAGAAATATGGACAAAGTACGATAATCAACTTGGGAATTATAAAAGAGATTGTCCTAAATCTGAAAAGGACAAGAGAAAAAGGGAAGAAGCCCATGTCTCAGATATAAGAGAAGAACCTGATTCTAAGATATCTAAGAAGGAGGAAGTAAGGGATATCTATTATGATTGAGATTATCTTTCTCTTTAAGTGATCTCTGATTGGTTGTAAAATTATAGAAAGAAATGTACATTAAGAAGCATCTCGATAGAAGCATGGAAGGAGCTCTCGATGAAACAACTTCTGGAAAACCTCTCTACTAAAGTAAAGCAGTCATCAGATCAAGGGTCATCATGGAGACATAATTTTGAGATGTGATGACATATTGATGGAGTAGGCCAAAGGAATGTAGCTCTTAATTCTATAGAAATTGCTAGAGGATGACTCAGGGAAATAGATATGAGGCATGGAGACATATATGATGATAATGGATGGTGTGAAGTCATGTCATATGGTTGCAGGTAATAGACTTCCATATTTATAAGTATGATCTATGAAGGAGGATCTCTCTGTGCACTGATAAATGAAATCAACATAATATGTCCTCATAGAATATGAGGTGGTTGTACATAAACTAGAAATTGGAAAATTTGTAAGAGGAAGAGATCATGAAATGCAACCATGTCAAGAGGCAATTATCATCCGGAGGCCAAGAAGATGTGACTAGGATATCTCCTGGGAAGATATGTAGACTCTGACGGAAGTCTGGTAAAGAAGAATACCCCTGGAAAAACATATCATTAGGAGATGTGTCAATTTGTATGAAGGATGTCGATGCCTACTGGAAGATGTCATGGTGAAAGATCATCACTAAGGTAACTTTTGTTCTAAAATTTCATATGTACATGTTTATCTGGATGAATTTTTGCAGGGCTGATAATCACGAGAAAGGATGTATGATCCTTGGAGATGATTCGAAGGAAAGACGCATGGCATAATGGTAGACCAGATGAGAAAGAATGATGAATCACTTTCTGATAGTGGACATGACTCATGATTGAAGGTGACGGATGATCTGTGCCCTATGAAGCCAAAAGTTGAAGATTCCTCAATATCAAAAACCATGACATCGAGGGGAGGAACTCTTCATGAGTAGCTGGGTTGCTGCTGCATGACCATGGTTGATGAGGAGCTTGGTGGTAATTTTCTTGCTTGGTAGTAACTTTAAGTATGTCCTTCTCGTGTTAAGAGGGAGTGACATATGTGGTTCTCTATTACATGTGTCATGCACTAGACCAGGACTAACAACCGTAAGTCTTAGTGAAGGCCATGTGAAGAGAATGGATAGACACATCATTCTGGTCTTCACCTGGAAGAAAGAATGGAGGATTGGGTAATCATCTGGCATTTGATACTCTTTGAGAATGAGATATGGCATTCAAGATAAGAGTAGTCGTGGACTGATATTCTTTGAGGGATAGCTACCCAAGAGAAGAATAGTCCAAGGAGGTCATACTCTAGGAACACCTAGGTGGGGTATCTACCTTGGAGAGACAATGACTATGGTGTCTATTACTCATGTGTCTCGCCACAATTGTAGCCCATTGTCTTGTTGAGAGATGGGGTTGTTAGTCAAGGCCTTGGACTAGGACAATGCTGGTTGATATGATGCTATACAGATGTGATTGCCAATCCGATTCTTCTTATGAGATTCTTCAGTTTGAAAGTGATCATGTACCTGTATGAATACCTCCCTAGTTAAGAGGGAGTGTTGAAAAGTGTAACTAGGTCGGTCTTCATGTTGACTATGTAATTATGTAAAAGAAGAAGTCAAATTAATATATACTTTTTTCGTATGTGCTTCATGGGTTTCATGAGCATGATTTATTAAGTAGAAGGACTTCTTCTTGATGTCCATTAGGTTTTAGTTAAGTGTGAAAATATTCTCCAAGACCTTGTGGAAGAAGCTCACAACAACCCTCTATGCAAAAATGAAAGACAAGCCTTAAATGCTGTGAAGAATCAACTCTCGAACGCTGGAATAAACCTTATCTAGTCAGCCTAATTCACCATGGACAAGTCAGCTAGCAGGTCGGCTAATTAACCAACAAAAACAACTATAAATACCCTATTGATATTTGCAGAAAAGGAATAATATTGTAGATCCACTGTAGGAAGATTGCGGATCTACTGCAGGAGAAAATTGCAGATAAATTTCAGGAAAAAGTGGAGATCTCTCTGTGATTTCCACAGTAAGAAGTGCAGCTTGTTTTGGGTCAATATTTGCGGACTATTCTGAGGAGTTAGATGCAGATTTCAGAGGACAACAAATGCGGTTTTCAAAGGACAACATGTGCGGATTTTTGAAGATGAAAAAGTGCGGATCCCTCTGAAGAAGCAACATTAGTTAATGCAGATTCTTCTGCAATTTTACAATGGACTTTTATGGGTCGAGAAGTGTGGATTTCATTAGTTAAGAAGACCAGATTTCAGAGGTTAAAGAATGTGAATCTTTCTATAATTTCCACAGTAAAGAAGTGGGATATCTCTGTGATTCTCGGAGGGTGATCTTAGGTTCGGAAAAGATGTAGTGGCACATCAACTCAGTGCTATAATAAATGCTAGGTGCCATGATGGTGCAAGTTTTAAGTAGTACAATGACTCAGATCAGGTGTCATCTATCTTGATACAATAGTTCAGAGGAATGACATTATGCTCAACAATGTAATGTCACCCATATGCATGATGATATTGATTGGAGATATGATTCCACCAGTGCACATTGATGACGAAAAGAAGGATCAACACTGAAAGAAGATTTAGAAGCAACAACAAGGTCTTGGAGGCATTCATTGGTCAAGGGTCTGAGTTTTGGTCATGGTAATTGTCATTTGAAGATCTATAAGAATAATTCCTTTTGGGTTTTTCTCTCCAAGAGGGAGAGGTTTTGCCCTAGCTCGAGGAGCCTAATTGTGTGTCTCTTTTATTTTAGTAATTGACTTGATGAAAGACTAAATAAGTTAAGAAATAAGCTCACAAGTAATTATCAAGTACGAGAATTTGAATTAATCTCCAACACTCCAAATTATCAACAAAGATCACATTGAGCAGCAACAACAAGTTCTCCAAGTCTTAATGGATAACCTCACTTTGGCGCAAAATCTGTTGAGATTTTGTGTATTTGGGGTAGCATCAATTGTGCTCTAGCTCCCAAATTTTGTGGAGGGAATAGAGTTCACCTGATCTACAAGTCCCAAAAATGGATTTGGGAAATTTCATTTGGTTTAGTAAATATTAAATTAATTAATTATTTTAATGTATTTCCTAAGTTAAAACTTAGTAAAATAAAATAATTAAAGTGAATTTAATTAAACATGTGATGAAATTATCTTAAGTACACGAATCAAGCTTTCTTTTAATCTTAGCCATTGATTAAAGATTTAATATTGGCCGCTGATTTTTCAACGAGAAAAGTATAAAGGAAAGGCTTAGGGTCATTTGTAAAGACACACAGAGGCACAACACTGAAGCTAATATGAGATTCTAGGGCAGGGTTTGCTAAGAATACTCATAAGTGTTTCAGCTACAGAGAGGGGAATTTAGACCAAGGGGATGATCTGATCTTGGGGTCTAGAATACACAAGAGGTAGAGATCAGCTCAAGGACAACGCAGAGGAAGGAAGTAGCAACAGCAACAAGGACAATGCAGTCTCTTCAAGGACAACATAATTTTAAGCAGTAAACTCTCAGGGGTTACGTAGAGACCCTTCAGGGGAAACGTAGTGACTGCGTCACCCATTCTGGAGTAACGCAGTCCCTTCCGGAGCAGCGCTGGGGGTTTGGAGGACTTCCAAGGATGACGCAGACCCTTTCAGGGGCTTCAGAGGCTGACGCGAAGCCTTTCAGGGATAGCACTGGGGTTTCTAGGCCCTAATCTTGGCTAAGTTTTGTAAATCCTGTTTAAGGGTGTGGATCAGTCATTATTTTGGTCCTAGATCAGCCAATGAGATGTAGATCTATTATTTTCTCTGTCGAGATTTCCAGATCTAGAACTTGGATTTGTGTATTCAGAAATATTCTTAATAATAGAATCCTCCAACAGCCAGAGACTGGTTTTCCCACATTGGGCTTTTTTGGGGATTATTTGTCCAGAAATAACTGTCACTTTATTAATGTGTGCATGTTATTATTCTAGATTTGGATTGGTAGAGATCTGTTACATGTTTTGCTTCAATTTTAACTTGAATTTATTTAGTTAATAACTTATCTAAGTAGGAGGAGCATAACCAGATTAACAATAATAATTTCTGCATAATGTATAAGATTCAGAAATTTCTACATGGTATCAGAGCAATTGCAGATCTAGGAGAGTCACCAGTAGAAGAATTTGGAAGCTCTACCTACATAAAGCTATTGGAAAAGCAACAGAAATGAAAATATTAAGGGACAACGCAGTTTTCAAGAGCAGATTCACACAAAGGAAAGGGTGACGGTGTCCAGCGCTGTGTCCTAGCAAGCCCACGCAGTTACTGCACAGAGGTAGCTCAGAAACAATGCTGGTTTGGTCTGAAGCCAACCAGTGTGATTCATATATGAATCTCTCGTATCCAGAAAAAAATGCAGAAAAGCTGCAAAAATTCAGAAGAGCTGGTGGGGTTAAAATTATGAAGTTTTTAGACTTTTAGCCTGAGCACAAGTGACAAAGATTGGGAGGAGATCAACTTCTCAAGAAGTTTCTAACTAAAGGAAACTTAGAGTTTGATAAGAGGATCAAAGAAGAAGATGAATCATAGTTGATTTGGTAGATTTCCAAGGAGGGAAATCAAGTGTCAGAGGGAGAAAAAGGCACCTATTTCACCAAGGGCCTTAGAGCCATTTCTCTAGCAAAGAGAAAAGGAAGTTTTGGCACATTCTGAGCAGATGGCTCCTCATGGACCGCGTGATTAGGATAGGCTAGATGGCCTCTCAAACTTTTCTGTTTGGAAGGTAAGGATCCTAATTGTCCTTGAGGCATACATTCTAAGAGACCATGCAGAGCAGACTCTGGCCACATCGACAGATGCAGATCTCTTTGGGAAGCATAAGGAAGCTGATAGGCATGCTAAGCGGTTGATTATGGACAGTATCAAGGACCATATTGTACCACAAATAGCTGAGAAGAAGACAACTAACGAAATGTGGAAGGCCTTGACTTCCCTATATGAGGGAAAATCTTTCCAAAGAAAAATGTTGTTGGAGACCCAAATGAGGTCATTCATGATGGCCAAGGGAGAAGACATGGAGCACTTCCTCTTCAGACTACAGTCAATTAGGGATCAACTGACTGCAATGGGTGTAATATTAGATGATGCTGTGATAGTCAAGACTGCCTTCAATGCAGTCAAGGATGAGTGGGAAACCTTTGTCCAAAGTATCTTGGAAAGAGCGGACCTCCCAGATTGCAACAACTTGTGGTCAATCCTATGTCAAGAAGAACTATGCAGATTCACCAAGAGGCAGCACAACCCTACATTGAGCAAAGTGAAGAAGGAATATGAGGAAGATGCAGCCAAAGAAGAAGAAGGATATTTCAAAGATTAAGTGCTTCCAATGTGATGAAATGGAACATTGTGCCAGCCATTGTCGAGAGAAGAAAAGGGACAGGGAAGCATCTTCTTCCAAAACAGCTGTGGTAGATGACGGGTCAAGAGATGATGCAACCATGAGTGCTCATGAACCACAGAGGTGGGGTGACATGGAAATGTAGAGGAGCTACATGAAAGAGAGGCAGGATCCTTGAGCAGCTCATCTCTTGGATCACATGCAAGCTAGGGTAGCCTTACGACAACAAAGGGATAAGTGGAGCAGTGGGTGCATATATCAAAGATGAGGCAGATATGAAGGCTGGGAGGAGCAGTACAGAGCAAAGCAATAGTAGTGTAGAAGCAGTAGCAGCGTAGAGGCTGATGTGACTTCAGCAGCGCAGAGAAGTGCTGCTTACGTAATGCAGAGCTGCAGCAGCACAAAAAGCTTCAGAGGGAAAACACAGGGGAGCAGCAACATAATAGATTTCAGCATAAGGATCTGATGTGACTTCAGTAGTGCAAAGGGAGTCTGATTACGCAAGAAAAGATGTAGTTGTACATATTTATTTAGATGCCAGCACAGATCTATAGCCTATGGAGCTTCAATGATGAGGATGCAACCCATCTGAATTGTCTGTCAAAGATTGGGGAGGAGATTTAGTTGTTTCTCTCAACAACTAAAGTTGCAGTGCAACAGATCAGCAGTGGCAATGCTATGAGTAGCACAGATGCAACATATTGAGAGGGAGTTGCAGTAGAGATTTTGCAGTGGCAGTGGCAGAGTCATAGGCAGCAATACAGAATGGCAGTAGTAGTGCAGAGTTGGGTGGCAACAAGCCAAGCTTCTGTAGGTTTTAACCCTGAACAGAAATTATCTACACACGAATATTATAACAGAAAATAAACAATAGCGAGAGCATAAAACATAAAATAGATAAACACAAATATTTTCCCCTGGATCAGAAATTGGGACGACCAGCTTGATTTTTCATTATATTCCTTTTAGTGTTACAACACATATATATACATGGCGAAGCATACATAAACCCCAATCCAATAACCCTGGATTAGAACATAACCGTAGTTCCCTTGACCGGATCTACAAAATACCAGGGGCCGAAAACCATCGTACCCCAAAAACATGTGCAAAATCATGCAAAAAACATGGGTGGGTCTGCCTATGAGTGGGTCCACACACCAAACAAATTTTCGTCGGGGCGCTGCCCCGGACCCCAACAGTGGGGGCTGCCTCCCCCCTTGTGACCCCCCTGCTGCGCCCGGCGCAACGTACAGCACGTGGGGCTAGTCGTGGAAAGAATATAACACATACCCAAAATTCTCCCACTTGTTGTTTTCTTTCCATAGGGGGCCACAGGAGAGCTTAGTCATTGGGCCAATTCTTCAACACCCATTGTTTCTCTACACCAAGAGAACTTCCGAGTGCTCACAGACTTCGTCAATGCATCTGCAACATTCTTCAAAGTGTCCACCTTTACCAGCAACACCCTTTTAGCCTCAACCATATCTCTAACAAAGTGATATTGAACATCAATGTGCTTTGTCTTTGAATGATAAGCAGGGTTCTTAGCCAAGAAAATTGCACTTTTGCTATCACAGTCTATCCTTATAGCTTGTTGTACCAACCCCATACTTGAACACAATCTTTGCAACCAAACTGCTTCCTTGCTTGCATGAGTGGCTGCTATGTATTCTGCCTCTGTAGTTGAAAGAGCCACTACAGACTGTCTTTTACTCATCCAACTGACCGCGCCTCCAAATAGGATAAACACATACCCACTTGTAGATCTTCTTTGGTCCAGATCTCCAGCCCAGTCTGCATCAACAAAACCACGAATGTCCAACATTCTTTCCAATCCTGGTCTTCCCTGGTAGCACAAGCCATAATCACTAGTGCCACGTAAATATCCGAAAACCCGCTTCACTGCTGTCCAATGCTCCTTCCCTGGGTTTGACATAAACCTGCTCAATACTCCCACTGCATGTGCAATGTCTGGTCTAGTACAGACCATTGCATACATCAGGCAACCCACTGCACTTGCATATGGAACACGGGACATATCCTCCTCTTCTTCTCGTGTCTTGGGACAATGTTCAGCAGATAGCCTTACACCTACAGGAATAGGAAAATTCACTGGTTTACTATCCTTCATATTGAACCTCTGCAATATAGTCTCGACATACTTCCTCTGGTTTAACCAGAGCTTCCTCTTTTCCGATCTCTCTTAATTTCCATGCCCAAAATATAGTTTGCAGCACCAAGATCCTTCATGTCGAATTTGGAGAACAGTTGGGTCTTCAAATCTTGAATAATTTCTTTGTCATTTCCAATCAACAACATATCATCCACATACAAGACCAAATAAATAACACGATCACTAATTAATTTAAAATAAACACAGTGATCCTCCTTGCTTCTAGTGAACCCAAGTCCCCGTATATAGGTATCAAATTTCTGATACCACATCCTTGGTGACTGTTTTAACCCATATAGAGACTTCTTCAACCTGTACACTAGTTCTTTCTTACCCTTTACCATAAAGCCTTCAGGTTACTTCATGTAGATCTCCTCTTCTAGATCCCCGTGAAGAAATGATGTCTTCACATCCATCTGTTCTATCTCAAAATCAAATGCAACAGCAATAGATAAAAGTAATCTAATAGAAGTAACTTTGGCAAGAGGAGAAAAAATATCACCAAAATCAATTCCCGGCACCTGAGAATAACCTTTTTCTACCAACTGAGCTTTGTATTTCTCCACCTTGCCTTCTACATTCATCTTCTTTTTAAACACCCATTTGCTCCCGATGGGCTTCCTTCCAGCCGACAACTCCACCAAATCCCATGCCTCATTTTTGTGCAAGGATGCCATTTCATCAACCATGGCCTCCTTCCAGAGTTTTCCATCCTCTGAATCTACTGCCTCCCTAAGAGTTCTAGGATCACCATCAATTATAGTTAAGGTAAAACCTAAACAAAAAGCAGATGGACTATACCTTTCTGGTTGCCTTCTTTCCTGAGTTGATCTTCTCACGGCTGGAGTTTGTGTCTCTTCCTCTTCTGAGTCTTCTTCTGTTGTAGAGTCTGATTCATCCTCCTTTAGCTCAAACTCTATCTTCTCAGGTTCCTTTGGTAGGACTTCATGTGTAACACCATCTTTCACCTCTCTAAACACCACATCTCGGCTGTACACAACCTTCCTTGTTTCTGGGTTCCAAAGCTTGTAACCCTTTAAACCATCCTTATACCCAATAAAGATACACCTTTTAGATTTATTATCCAACTTGGTCCTTTTCTCCTTTGGAACATGTACATATGCATCACATCCAAATACCCTTAGATGTGAAAGAGAGGGTTTCTTACCAGTCCATACCTCATGTGGATTCTTATCCTCCAACGCTGATGAAGGTGATCTGTTAACTAAGTAACATGCAGTCTCCACTGCCTCTGCCCAGAATTCTTGTCCTAACCCGGTACCACTGAGCATGCTTCTTGCCTTTTCCATCAGTGTTCTGTTCATTCTTTCTGCAAATCCATTTTGTTGAGGTGTGTATGGAGTAGTCTTCTGCCGTGCTATACCACACTTCTTACATAACTCTTCAAATTCCTTCTTGTAGAACTCCCCACCATTATATGTCCTCAGCGCCTCTATCTTCTTCTCTGTCTGGTTTTCCGCCAGAGCCTTAAATTCTTTAAATCTGTCAAAGACTTCAGATTTCTTCCTCAAGAAATATATCCATGTATTCCTTGAGAAATCATCTATGAATAAAACATAGTACACAGACTTTCCCAGTGATGGAACTGACACAGGTCCAAACACATCACTGTGCACAAGTTCTAATATCTTGTTCTCCCTCTTAGCACCAGAAGGAAAACTCACCCGATTCTGCTTCCCATATACACAATGTTCACAGAAACCGAAATCCAGAGAGAAATTAGACATACCTTCTACCATACCATTTCTATGCAATATCTGAAGGCCCTTCTCTCCAATATGTCCAAGCCTTTGATGCTATAACATGGTCTTTTCTCCAGAGACAGCTAGGCTTTTCGCTCCACTTTCAGGAACCATAGAACTCTTACACCCATCAATAACAGTGCTACCTTGTAGCTTGTACAGAGTTCCAGTTCGAACTTCCCGCATTAATACCAGTGCTCCCCGAACCATCTTACATGCATCTTTCTTGAACACTGTTTTTACACCTGCATCATCCATCTTGCTTACAGAAATCAGATTTCTGGCCAATGCTGAAATATGCGGAACACCAGGAAGTGTTCTAATCCTTCCACTTTGCAGCTTCATCTTGACCTTTCCACGTCCAACGATTCTGGCCTTCCTATCATCCTCTAGGAAGACATCACCACCATCATATTTCTGATATTCGCAGAACCACTCCCGATGGGGAGTGAAGTGAAAGGATGCACCTGAGTCAATCAACCATGACTCATGATCTACATGTGTATTTGAAGAGGAAGCCAAATACACATCCCCACCTTCATCTGAGGTGGTTTTTTCCTCTGCAGAAGGAGCATCATCGCATCCCTTTCCTCTTCTAAGGAGCTTTAGACTGCCAGCCCTTTTGTAGTGCCCTTCCTTTCCGCATTTCAAATCTGGAGCCGGACTTCCTCTAGATATAGATCTCCCACTCGAAACCTTATTCTTGTTTCTGTTTTGGGACCTTCCTCGTACAGATAAGGCATCTCCATTCTGGCCCTCCATATTTCTCCGTCTCATTTCCTTCGACAGCAAGGCTGAGACAATGTCATCAAAATTAAAGGTAGTTGTATTGCTACCTATTGAAATAACCATACTATCCCACGAGTTTGGTAGAGAACACAACAAACTGATGCACTTATCTTCATCTGAGATTTTAATATCAACAGATGACAACTGACTTACCACAGTATTGAAGGCATTCAGATGCTCTATCATCGAGTCTGCATCCTTCATCCTCAGGTTATACAACTTTTTCCGCAGGAACAACTTATTCACCAGAGACTTAGATTGGTACAAAGTCCCAAGTTTTTCCCACAAATTCTTCGCCGTAGCTTCCCCAGATACATTCAACAGTACTGAATCTGAGACACACAACCGTATTGTGCTCTTAGCCTTTCGATCTAGTTTCTTCCAGTCTTCATCTGACATTGCCATTGGTTTAGTACCTAGATCTACCGCGATCCACTGATCTTTATCCACCAGTAGATCCTCCATCTTGAGCTTCCACTGATCTTTATCCACCAGTAGATCCTCCATCTTGAGCTTCCACAACTCAAAACTCTGACCATTAAATTTCTCGATCTCTATCTTTCCGCCACTCGCCATCTTCTTTCTTCGCAAGAATCGATCCCGCAGATCTCCCACTGAACAGGGTCTACCTCAGGCCCGAGAAAAAAACCCTCAGCAGCAAAGGCGTCCCCTTGAAGCCGAAACAACTCTGATACCAGATGTAGGTTTTAACCCTGAATAGAAATTATCTACACACGAATCTTATAACAGAAAATAAACAATAGCGAGACCATAAAACATAAAACAGATAAACACAAATATTTTCCCCTGGATCCCAAATTGGGACGACCAGCTTGATTTTTCATTATATTCATTTTAGTGTTACAACACATATATATACATGCCAAAGCATACATAAACCCCAATCCAATAACCCTGGATTAGAACATAACCGTAGTTCCCTTGACCGGATCTACAAAATACCAGGGGCCGAAAGCCATCGTACCCCAAAACCATGTGCAAAATCATGCACAAGACATGGGTGGGTCTACCTATGAGTGGGTCCGCACACCAAACAAATTTTCACTGGGGCACTGCCCCGGACCCCAACAGTGGGGGATGCCTCCCCCCTTGTGACCTCCCTGCTGCGCCCGACGCAACATACAGCGCGTGGGGCTAGTCGTGGAAAGAATATAGCACATACCCAACAGCTTCAACAACACAAAAGTAGTGCCCAAAATCATGTAATGCACAGGGTGATGTATTGCTAGAGAACACCCTAGGTGCTAGGAGGGAGTGTTGAGATTTTGTGTATTTTGGGTAGCATCAATTGTGCTCTAGCTCCAAAATTTTGTGGAGGGACTAGAGTTCACCTGATCTACAAGACCCATAAATGGATTTGGAAAATTTCATCTGGTTTAGGAGATATTAAATTAATTAATTATTTTAATGTATTTCCTAAGTTAAAACTTAGGAAAAGAAAATAATTAAAGTGAATTTAATAAGACATGTGATGAAATTATCTTAAGTCACACGGATGTAGCTTTCTTTTAATCTTAGCCATTGCTTAAATATTTAATCTTGGCCTTTGATTTTTCAATGAGAAAAGTATAAAGGAAAGGCTTGGGGTCATTTGTAAAGACACACATAGGCAGAGCACTGACGCTAAGCTGAGATTCTAGGGTAGGGTTTGCTAAGAATTCTTAGAAGTGTTTCAGCTGCAGAGAGGGGAATTTAGGCCAAGGGGCTAATCTGATCCCAAGGTCTAGAATACACAAGAGTTAGAGATCAGCTCAAGGACAGCGTAGAGGAAGGCAACAACAACAGTATCAAGGACAACGCAGTCTCTCCAAGGACAGCGTGATTTTCAACAGGAAACCCTCAGGAGTTACGTAGAGACCCTTTAGGGGTAGCGTAGTGACTGTGTCACGTAGTCTGGGGTAACGTAGTCCCTTCCGAAGCAGCACTGAGGGTTTGGAGGAATTCCAAGGCTGACGCAGATCCTTTTAGGGGCTTCAGAGGCTGACACATAGCCTTTTAGGGACAACGCTAGGGTTTCTAGGCCCTAATCTTGGCTGAGTTTTGTAATTCCTGTTTGAGGGTGTGCATCAGTGATTATTTTGGTCCTAGATAAGCCAGTGAGTTGTAGACCTAGTATTTTCTCTATAGTGATTTCCAGATCTGGAACCCGGATTTGTGTATTCAGAAATATTCTTAATAATAGAACCCTCCAGCATCCAGAGACTGGTTTTCCCGCATTGGGTTTTTCCGGGGACTATTTGACCAGAAATAACTGTGTCACTTTGTCAATGTGTGCATGTGCTTATTCTAGATCTAGATTGGTAGAGATATATTATGTGTTTTGCTTCGATTTTAACTTGAATTTATTCAGTTAATAACTTATCTAAGTTGGAGGAGCATAATTGGATTAACAGTAATAATTTTTGCATAAAGAATAAGGTTCATAAATTTCTACAAAATCGAATGAAACAATAGGCAGATCAACATCGTAATGAAAGAAGTTTTGATGTAGGTGACTAGGTATTTTTATGGCTACAACCATACAAAAAAAATGTCCCTTAAGAAAGTTAAGAAGGATAATAAATTATCACCCAAGTACTGTGGTCCTTACAAGGTGTGGTAAATATTGGTACTATGGTCCCATTATAAATGTAAACAAGAGTGGAAGATAAACATTAGTTTCATTTTAAGACAAGGGGAGTTTACAACCAAGCCTTGATGTTGAGTCTCTCCTTTGGCAGGTCTGTATCCAAGCACATTTGCAACAACCTCATACACAAAGGTAAAAGATCTCACTATATTTCTAACACAAAAACAATCACACTCTGCTTTATTCTTCCGAAGCTATAATTGCTTCTCCTCTCTATGATTGCTGCTTCTAACCAGCTAACTCTAACTCTTTCTAACTCCTACTAAAACTCTAACTAAGGCAACATAGGTGAAAGATGTCTCCTTATATAACAATGGAGGAGGAGGATATGGGCCCTCAAATAATGGGAAAAGAGCTTATCCTTTATAGTAGTTCCTATTTTATGGCAACAAGAAGTCCAAAGGGCAGTTCTGCTGCCATATCCTCAAAACAAACTTCCATCTCTCCGCTTCGCGAAGCTTCTAGTCATGGAAGCTTCGCTTCTATTTAAAAAACTTTCCAAAAGAGGATCGGCGTGGGTCAAACATTAAGACAAAGCATTGATCAGCGTGGGCTCAGTGCAAATCTCTGCTATCGGCACGGGTCAAACACTGAGAGAAAGTGCTGACCTTGAAAACCTAGTCTTTATAGGGATCTTCCAGAAAAGTTGTAAAGGGAGATGATTTGGCAGAAAAAGTGTGGTTCAGGGGTATGTATTCCATGCTTGGAAAGTACACAAGCGTCATTGTATGGTTCCTCTAGGATTAAGGAACGGGGAGTACAGGGAAAGTGACAAATTGTTGTGTAACAGATGCCCCCTAAAGCATGAAGTCCGAACATGAGTGATGGGTGAAATTCTTTACGAGTACGTGCAAGGAAGCAGACACTGCTATCGGAAGACCTGCAAATCAATCATAGATACATATACATAACCATAATCTCTGATGAAAATACATGAATCAAGGTATGGATGTATCCATCCATAAAAGTGATGGTATGGTCGCAACCATCCGTAAAAGAGACCATGGTATGGTTGCAACCATCCATCTAAGAAGGATCACATATAGACTCATGGTATGGTCGCAACCATCCATATGATAGAAACATGTATCCAATTATGGACAAATCATATCGCCTCGCAACCTGGAATATAGAGAATAAAATCCAGGTTATTGCGCTCAGTCACGACCCGATCAAGTACAATTTCAAGCATGCTAATAATGAGCTGAAGTTGAACATGCAAGAAAATCACCTCATTACCAGTCAATGATGTAAACTATTAACAAGCGTGAGAGAAACCACCAATAATGAAAATGGATCTCAAGGTACTAATAGTACAATCCACGAGATGTAAATAAAGAACTGAAGTCTAACACCCATGAAATCATCCCATCAAAGGCCAATGATGTGAACCTGTCATCGAATGCAAAGAACTTGCCATTAGGGCATGCAAGCTCTAAGGTACCAAAAAGGAGTCGCTAGATCAACTTCCCAGATAATGAGTTGAAGTTGAAAGGAAGCAATCCATCGAAGGAGGCTCATAATGAATCCCACATCATCGACACGAAACAGAGAATGGAATATGAGTGTAAATCAAGACTGGAATAGAGGATCAGGTAACGTACAAATTGTAGAAGGATTTTCTCTTGAACATATTAGTGACACAACTCTAGAATTTGGCAGCATTTGGCTCAAATAGGATAAGAGGTCATGTTGACAAAATTGGTAATCGAATGAGAGGCAAACGGATTTCCCAAACCCATGGAGACAAAGTGATAGAGTGAAGATATCCCAACCTAACACGAACTGTAGACAAGTGTCATGTTCAAGAGTGACACACTGCTGATACAACTGACGAATAACTTCCATTTCCCCCCACCATTTCTAGCGAGTACTTATTTATTTTTACAAAAGCTTGAAGAGGATAGCATATGCTTGTCATATAAGTTTGTCCTTCGAACAAATCCATCCTAGTACATTTTACGAGCCTGTTGGAACAGGGTCTCCTACGAGCTGCGAAACTTGTCCAATTTTGTATATATTTTTATTATATTTAGTCTAGCGCAGGGGTTTTGGGGTGGGTAAAAGCCCCAAAAGCATTGTAATGGGTCAAAGGGTAAACCTGGGGTCCGAAAACCATGGTTTGTGGATCGTGGGAAAGATTAGGCTAAATTTTTATAAATAGAGGAACGTTTTGAATTGTAAGTAGAAAAAGAAGAGCCATTGATGCGAATTGTGGTTTAGTAAGTCTATTTGGGTTTTTGGGGAAGGACTCCTGCTGGCTGTGTGCGCGGAGATCCAAAGTCCTGTTGTGTGCGGACCCCGCTGCTGTGTGCGCAGGCTGGGATGGGTATTGTAAGAGGAAGTTGATGAATTAAGGAATACGAAAGGCTGTTTGGGAACTGAATCTATGTGTACTGTTTATGTGAATCATTGGTAATTACTGTCTTATGTGTATTCTGTATTCAACTGCGAAAGTTCTGTGTAAGTGTTTTACTGCATCTAGATCTGTTATGTTCTGTTTATGCAATGTTGAGCTATTGTCTTGAAGTATATGATTATTGAGCCTCATAGTACAATTAACCTTGCGCACGTGGATGCAGAAAGAGGCCCATAAGTCCTGCTCGGGGAGATCTGGACATCTCAAGGCAGAACGTAGCTCTGCTTTCCTTACCTATCCTTTCTCAGGGTGTGAAAACCTAGTTCCAACACCCACCCATACTACTTCGGGTGAGACTTTGACCTGCGCAAGTAGGTCACTGCCGAAAGGGCCAGTAGTATAGGGGTTTGTTGGCAAACCTTGAACTACGAACCTGGGTCAGGACCCCTCGAGCCAACAAATGGTTCCATTGACGGGACCTGGAGCATTTTGAGAAAGGGATCAGGTAATGACAAGAGAGTATTGGAAGCCTGAAAGGAAGGAAGTTGAGGAGTGGTTCGAAAAGCAGATCCATGAATTTGCAGTAAAAGAAAATCGCAGCGAGAAGTTAACGGCGGAAAGGTGGAAAAATAGGTACATTCTTATAGAAAGCTATGAAATATTCATTGTAACATTTGCAATTGAGCTTCAGGAGTGGTTGGCTAGGCTCGTAGAATTCCAGAAGTGTTGGAAGGACGAACGAGTCACTCAGTGGAACCCAGAGCTGATCCAACAGCTGGAAAGGACTGATAATACTATCACGCGCATGGTAGATCACTGGGTGGACAGTGAGCTAGGAGGATTCGTGACAGAATTTTCCAATGATCAGTTTGTCTCCTACTTTGAGGCCGAGTGATGATTCTTTAAAGGGTTCCGGGGCAAATTTCTAAAAACATTACCGTTGCTGATTAAGATATTACTGTGCGAAAAGAGCATTCTGTGTAGTCATATCGACTGAATGACCTTGGATCTAGACGGGAGCGCGACACGCAGTGGTAAATACTACCAGACCAACCTTGAGGGGGGAAAATATGCCTATAACCCTCTGCGCGAAGACCCCTCGGCTACACTGCCGTTCGGGCTGCATAAAGTTAAGAACTCGCCCATACCTCCACCTCCGTCGGACAGTGACATGGCTACACATCTAAAGCTACCTACCTTCAAGGGGGTAGGAGACGAGGATATGGACCAATTTTGGTTTGTTGCAAATTCCGTATGGATTGTGCGAAATGTGAAAAACGACACAGTGAAGAGGGCGCAACTGTCCTTGGCATTCGAAGATAGAACACTTGACTGGTATATGCGATACGTCTCTCAGAATGGGAGTGCATCTGTTCAAGACGTTAAGGATGCTCTGAAGCAATAATTCCGAAAGCCAAAATCTTATTCTCAGTTGGTAGCAGAAGTGAAGGACTTCAATAAAGGTGTGTCTGAATTTGTATGGGAGGCTGATCAACGATTGAAGAAAGCGATTATGGAAGGGGGATTTGAATATGACGATAGACAACATACGAAATGGTTCATCGCTATGTTGTTGCCCCACCTATGTATGCCAATGAGTCACCAAACCTTTGAATAGAAGGAAAAAATTGTGGAAGTCGCTATGAAATTAGAAGCTGTGCCCAGAGAAGATACGTCGTTAGGAGTACAACAAATTCAGGAGCAACTCAGAGCTATGCATATGGAAATCCAGAATCTGTGAAAAGAACGAGGAAAATGAGCCAACACTGATTTGTGGTGCATATGATGTCGGGTATCTGGCCATACGAAGGATCAGTGCCCGCTATTAGTAGATTACATGCAGGCAGGAGGACCTAGTCCGATCCACCCGGGAGCAAGTGGGGGACCCATCCTATCACGACCAGGATCGAGCGGACCTGTGCTATGGTGCAATGACTACCGTGTAGCAGGGATGCATGATATGGACCATTGCTCTCGACTGGGTGTGTATGTACCAGAATTAAAGCAGTAATGGTGCAGGTTTTGTCGATCGATAGGACACGATGAGTAGAACTGTCGCACTTATGACTTAATGATGGATCAGGAAAACTTGTATAGGGTATAATTAAACCCTGCGTCACCAAGATCTCCCGTGAACTTTAGTGGCTCGCTAGCAAGGGGAAGGGGAGGTCGGGGGGGAAGCACAGGTCGAGGGCGGGGACAACTAATCTGTTATAACTGCAGAGAAATAGGGCATTTTTCAAGGGACTATCCAAATCCCACTAGGAAATATTGCAAATATTGTAGACAGCTGGGCCATGTGGTCGAAGTTTGCCCAATATTAATAGCAAAAATGCAGGCAAAGCAACCCACCCCTACGCAGAATGTGTAGAGAGTTAAAGCTGAGCTAAGGAACATAGACCCAAGTGTGAAATTCATAACACGCAGTGGGATGGTCACCTAGGGATCAAAGGAAGAAGAAGGTTTGAACATAAAGAGGGGACAAGAGACCATGGCCCTAGCTGACCAAGACCTCGCTCAGAAAATAACAGCTACTGCGCAGGTACCAACACACCCCAAGACAGATGAGAGGGTTGAGCCCTTTTTGTAGGCATGTCTAAAGCTGCTGCATAACCCAAAGGCTGTAGAAAAACTTCAGGAATTAATGAATATTTGCGCAGCGTGGCCCGATCTGACCTTCAGGACCAAAGATGTACACAAAATATACAAGTATAGAAAATGCACTGGTAAGGAAATGCGGCTGACTGCGCAGATTGGTGACTACGATATGGATCAATTTATTTTCGACCTTTGATCAGATGCGAACGTGTTACCTAAGAAAACGTGGCAATGAATGGGAGAACCTAAATTGGAATGGTCCACCATCCAGTTGCGCATGGAAAATCACCAAAAGATCATCCCTCTGGGAAGGCTACCAAAAGTCATGGTGGATATCGCAGGAGTAAAGTTCCAAGCCGACTTCAAGGTAATCGAAATTGTGGAAGATGTGGATCCCTACCCTGCACTCCTAGGACTGGACTGGGCTATATATATGGGGGTGTTATCAATCTCAAAAAGTGCAGCATGGTGTTTGAAAATAACGGTACACGCGTAATAGTACCACTGGATCCTACGGAAGGTGTGCGGTATACAGAGCCAGTGTGCGATGAGGAGGAAGTAGATCACATTTACAAGTTGAATACATAGGACAAAGACTGGATTAACCCCATGGCAGGAAGGAGTGCCCTTCTGGGAAAAAGACAGTGAATGTTTTTCCAACTCTGATGGGGAACTGGAGAATTGGCAAGGCTGGTTGCATGAGGTTTCGGAGCTGCGATGTCTTCAGGTCATAAGGAGCTTCCACTGCATCTCCGCCAAGGTAAGATACATACCCTACCTTGGGGACTCAGGTGACATTAAGGGATTTTTACACGCATTCGAAGCAGAATTTCCCAAGGAACGCAGGCTAGGGGTCCTTCTGCTAGCCCTGTGCGGAGCTCTTACGCATTGGTGGGATACGCATGGGACGATACTCTGTAATTGGGAGGAATGTCGGGATAAGATGACCCTATGATTTGGAGCCCCAGCTGGAAGATGGATCCAGAAGTTCCTTGGGTCAGAAGACCCACGTAGATATTTTCTTGCATGGGAAACACAATGGGGTGACAGGACCCCAAACGAATGGGTTCACCTGTTTATTCATGACCTAAACCTACGTCCCGCTACATGGTATCTGGATGTGGAGCAGCATCAGCGCACGTGCCATTGGGAGTATTTGGCGGAGGAGTTCCTCCAGACATTTAGGGTGGAATATGGCATAGGGGCGCTCGACGCAACTCTGTAACACATGATCCCCTCAACTAAGGGAAGATCACACCTGGTCATCAAACCTGGATCAAGGGGTACGCCGGTACCACACACGGGTGAATGTTGGAGCCATATCCTGACAGAATGGAAGACTGATCCCCACACTATCCCAACTGCGGCACTGGGCGGGATGCGTCCGGTGGCCAAGTTGCTGGAGTGGTACCAGGACCGCATTACCAAACACTTGGAATCGGCTTTAATTCAGGGTACGAGAGAAGCACGCAGGCGTCATCCAAAGTCTGTAAATCCATGGGAAATCCCTTAGGTACGAATAATGACCGTCAGACAACTGCACGTTGGTGACAAGGGAACCTTACCATTACACAAAATAGGTGGCTAGCAATCAATGCGGTAATTTATGGTGAGTTGTTACCGGTTGATTGAGGGTACGTTTCAAGTTAGATTTACTCTACCATTGGATAGCCCCGAACAATATAAAGACAACAGGATAACTCCGCGCAGTGATCCATATTGTCTCTATACTCTGCCTCTGTTATTCTCCTGCTTGATTTTCTGGATCTTTAGCGTTTTCTGCGAGTTCCCACTTTGGGAGGCCTGTCCTTTTGTTGCTATGGCAGCTCCTAACCTACCGAATGCTTCGGCACCTACCAGTTTAGCGCCTGCAGACATTGTGTTGAGAGGGTCTGGGATGCCGAGATTGATAAGATAATTTCCCTCTGGCTCCTCGCAGGGAAATTTGAATTTGAACCCTGTGTAGAAGGGCACGAAAGCTACACGACGGGACTTCCCGACCTTTACAACCGTAGAATGATCGCAGGCTCCAACCGGACGGCCTCGGGAGATGCCACGAAGGATGATACGCAATTTCCGCAGTACACTATCAGAACTGGCGCAATTGAGTCACAGCTAGTTCTGTGCACGAAAGGGACGACTAATAGGGATACTCCTTCTCCTCGGGGGACGAAGCGATATAGGGATACGCTGCAACTTCTCTGCAGTTCCATACTACCTGCGAGTGAAAGACATATTTGTTCGCTACCTCTCACTATCGTGGTTGGTGACCACGCCCCGACAGCTACGAACCTACAATTAGACTTGGCGCAGCTGCCCCGTGAAGTGTTACTGGATTTACACACCGCTGTGCTGCAAGATATCCATCATCATACTGCGCAGCAGCAGCTCGAAACAGTGGGTCACGAGCTTGACATAGTGATCCCTGATGAAATCCCGACATCAGCTCCGTCCCAGGCTATCGTCGAAGGCTTGGTTGCAGCACTCAAGGTGTCCCAAACCAAAGTCCAAACCCTCAAGACCCGCATGGCCCGCCAATTCTCCAATTTTTAGGCCCAAGCACAGCCTACCATACCCTCAGAAGTACGGGCACAACGTGTTGCATTGATCACAGAAGCAACATATATTATTAAGGGATAGCTTACTCTGGGCACTCAGTTGCTCGAGGCGGCCATGAAGCTCCGGACAACGGTCTAGTTCAACCCGATGCTTCAGGGTGTCAAGGAAGACTTACGACATAAGGAAGCTGCTTTCAATCAGATCGAAGCTACCTTGCCTTCCCTCGTCCCTGCGCAGCGTCTAGCCCTCTTGAAAACCAGCAATGTTTTCATAGACACAATTGCGGATCTCCGACGCGCCAAGCATGTCATCAGAAAGCGCTTGAAGCCATGGCGCGATACCGCCTTCCAGATATCTCAGGGTGCTCATGACGCCATCGCGCGCCTCAACCAAATATTAGAGCAGGTTACCACGGCTCCTGGGGGCCCTGCCTCCCTGAAGCTTGTCGATTTCGCACAAATAATTGCTGCCCAAAGTCAAGAAGTGTTACCTCCGCTCATCGTCGCTTTCAATGCCTTGCGTGCGCAGATAGAGACCGCACCACCATAGTGACTCGGGACGAGTCACAAGATTGTGTTAGGGGACTGTTGGAGCATGGTCTCCTATGTGCTGCGAAGCTGGTCCAATTTTGTATATTTTTGATTATATTTAGTCTAGCGTAGGGGTTTTGGGGTGGGTCAAAGCCCCGAAAGCATTATAATGGGTCAAAGGGTAAACCTGTGGTCCGAAAACCACGGTTTGCGGTTTATGGGAAAGATTAGGATAAATTGTTATAAACAGAGGAGCGTTTTGAATTGTAAGTAGAAAAAGAAGAGATATTGATGCGAATTGTGGTTTAGTAAGTCTTTTTGGGTTTTTGGGGAAGGACTCCTGCTAGCTGTGTGTGTGGAGATCCAGAGTCCTACTGTGTGCAGACCCTGCTGCTATGTGCGCAGGCTGGGATGGGTATTGTAAGAGGAAGTTGATGAATTAATGAATACGAAAGGCTGTTTGGGAACTGAATCTATGTGTACTGTTTATGCGAGTCATTGGTAATTACTGTCTTATGCATATTCTATATTCAACTGCGAAAGTTCTGTGTAAGTGTTTTACTACATCTAGATCTGTTATGTTCTGTCTATGCAATGTTGAGCTATTGTCTTGAAGTATATGATTATTTAGCCCCATAGTACAATTAACCTTGCGCACATGGATGCGGAAAGAGGCCCATAAGTCCTACTCGGGGAGATCTGGACATCTCAAGGCAGAATGCAGCTCTGCTTGCCTTACTTATCCTTTCTCAGGGTGCGGAAACCTGGTTCCAGCACCCACCCATACTACTCCGAGTGAGACTTTGACCTACGCAAGTAGGTCACTGCCGAAAGGGCTAGTAGCATAGGGGTTTGTTGGCAAACCTTGAACTCCGAACTTGGGTAAGGACTCCTCGAGCCAACAGAGCCCTAGGAAGGAGGAAATCAGTGATCGTCATGATGATAGATCCAATGTCGTTAAATTTTAACGATCCTGACAAAGGTGAAGCTCGACACCTTTTCATATTTAGAGAGTTTGAAAAGAGGAAAAAAGAAAACTCCAAAAGGCCCTTTTCGTAAATAGTCCCTCATACCCGAAGGGGTAGAAAACAAAATATGAGAGAACCTCTTAGTCGTGATTGGCTAAGGTATTCCTTTTTCGTAAATAGTTTATCCCAGCCCAAAAAAGGGGTAAATGTATACTGGGTAAATGATGTTTCATAGCCTTTAACTAGTTCAAAATGATAAGAGTACGGAAATATTTTCATGTTTTGAGAGTCAGAAAAGATCTAAAAGTTGACTCCTCCTGGAGGAACGAGTGGTATTAAAGGTAGCAACTGGTTCCAGTGATGGTGGAACTATTCAGAAAAAGTAAAGGTCAAGAGGCTGGCTAACAAGACCTCTCATTGCAGCGGTTCCTCAGAAATGGGTAAAACAACCAATTGAAGGCATATGATTGGCCAAGAAGATGGTGACGATGAAGTGAGAAAACCAAGGCTCATCCAGAAAAACAGGCTGATAAAATGGAAATCACGAGAGGTAAAATAAGAATGGTTTCATTTTTACACAAGCTTCAAACTGTTTAGAAAAATATGCTCGAAACTAGTTTAATTTTTACACAAGCTTGAAACGGAAACAAACTATGCTTGAAATAAGTTTGCATGCCCCCAACATGATGACTCAATTCGAGGTACATGCCCCCCATCTTCATGGCATTCACTGGAGTAGACTGCTGGTTACTAATAGGTGTACTGAATGAAGTCCAATTACGAGATCAAGGGAAAGACTCGACTTGGATTTTACGAGATCTAATCAAAGACACGAATTGGATGGAAACTTGTTTCATTTTTTAACGAGGTTTACACAGTAAAATACTATCCTCATGACACCTTGTTTCATTTTTTAAGGAGCTTGACATAATAAAAGGAACTATGCTCCGAAGAGCTTGTTTCATTTTTTAAGGAGCTTGACACAAGAAAAGGAACTATGCTCCAAAGAGCTTGTTTCATTTTTTAAGGAGCTTGAAACAAGGAAATGAACTGTGCTCCAATGATATTGTTTCATTTTTAAGGAGCTTGACACAAGAAAACGAACTATGCTTTGATGAGATTAATCATGAAGAATAAGAAGTCATGGCTTCCAAGAGTTTCCCATTCGACGGGAGAACAACACTTTGGAAGTTAGGATCCAATGCCCCCAGTACATGGTGTACTACCTTACTGATTGAATTATCAGTGGATGCAGACATGGAACATGTGGCCACATAATTAACCCGTGGTGGGGTAGATACCACCGATACATAAGGACCAGGAAGGGATGATGGTAGACCAGATGTCACATCAGGACCAAAGAATGAAAGCTGATCAATGGTCATGATCCAACCTTAATGTTGAAAACAAATCACAAGAAAGAGGGAAGAGATAAGTGCACCCATGGCATCATCATATTCACACCCCAGGAGTAAACTAAAATCCAAGGGGCCTTGGACCACCATTACGTCTATATAGACGATTTTCCCTCCCAAATTAATAGGCAACTTCAGAAGGATCCCTAATGGTTGAGTTGTTCCTTTGTTAAAAGCCAACAGATTCTGAGTAACAGTCACAAGCTGTGGAGAACCCAAATCTTACCAGGTAGTTAAGGAAAAAAAACTAACCGAGGCACGTTCATTAATAATCTTTCCCGGTACAACCATATTGCAGGCCTGCACAATGATCTCAAAGGGCACGTAAGAAGGAATATGGTATCCCGTAATTCGACTCCAATCAAAGGAAGCGACCAAACTATATGGAGGGGGTGCCATAAGAATAGGAGGATTATCCCCTTGCGTTACAGGAGCGGAAAGACCATCCTCCTGAACTTCGGGAATAAGAGAAGGAGGATCACTTTTTAGGACTGTGGCAATGGGAGTCGAAGGATCTCCCTTCGATCCCGGGGAATTAGAGGAAAAAAAAAGAACCTGATTGGGATAAGACCCACTCTCAATGGAAAATACCTGATGAAATGTAGATGGAATCAGGTCAAAATTTTTCTCTACCAACGATTGGTCGGAAATGGACTCGGGAGAATGACTTTCAGATAGAGTGGAATTGACCAGAGATGAATCCCGATCAATAGCTTGATCAAATGTTGGAGGACTCAAAGAAAAATTCTGGTAACCTTCGGGACGACAGGACTCAGAAGCCCAAAGGTTATCCAATAATTTAAAAGCTTCATCCATATAAGGATAGAGGTGAATGGGATGGTTCCCTTCACACAACCTATAGGGAAATTTGATCTTATCCTGTTTCTTACGAGTCTCATTATATTTAGCTGAAGGCTCATCATCAACATGATGTCCAGAGGTTGATGATGAAAGATGAATCGGGCCAACGAACCACACTTCTAGCACTTTGGGAATACCATAGCAAGCACGAAGAAGATGGTCACCCTCACCTAGGTTGGAAGGGAATTTGACTCGGCAAGACAGAGTGGGAGGTTTCTTGATATTAGCTGCATGGGTAGCAATAGTTGATGATTTCCCCCCTATCTTGTTTTCTTTCTTCTTCTTCTTCTTAGCCACCTGGTTACTAGAATCCAGACTTTCACCAAGCGAAGAGGAATAACGAGGTGAGGAAACATGCGAAGAAGGTGAGGGGTCAATCTTAAGATCAACATGGGGTTGACATGGTTCATGCGGAGGAGAACATGGTTGGACAGAGGTTGGAACACTCAAGACCATTGAGGTTGAAAATAACTAAACGGGTAAACCAATAGTTAACCCAAGAAGGGACAATGTCGCCATATAAGGGGAGCCAACATTTCCAAAAGAAGAAAAAGGACCAGGACTCCCATCGGAGGGGGATCCTTGGTTAGTGAACTCAGGAAATGTTTCCTTTGGAATAAAACCTAAAGAATCACTAAGGAATGTAACTTTAACCATGAATATTTCGTGGGCAGTTAATTTTAAGACACTGAAACAAAACTTTTCCTTTTCGTGTTTTAAGAGTCGAGAAAAGGACAAAAGGTGACTCTAGTCGCTTTCAGTTTGAACTAGCTTGAAAGGACAAGTGCTCGATGATATTTTCAGGTTTTAAAGAGTCACATAAATATAAAAAATCACTACTCAGGGTATTCTAGGCATAAAGGGTTACTAGGTAATCTTAAATTGCAATATACACCTTGGTGATCAAATGAAAGAGAAATGATCAAGGACTTGACGTACGACAGCCAATCTCCCTGAATGGTGTGTTCGGTGTATCACGGTTACAAGGTGGTAGACTCAGCTTCCAATGGATATAGGATTGCAAGATATGAGGGTCTCCCTTTATATACGTGACGGTACGGGGAGTACAAGTCCGTACTAGCGCTGTCTAATGCCAGATGGCGAGCGACAGCTGCTAGGTTTAACGACGCCGAAACACATCACTAGCCTAGACCTCTAAGTGTGAGCATTAAGTTTCAATGCTTCCTTAGATTGATTGAGTTCATTTTAAAGTTTATCTTGAAATTATGTTTCGGTTTCAAGGCCTTACCATTGTCATCAGAGAACTTCTATATGTAGCTATATGAGAAAATAAATCCTTCAATTCGATGAATGCTATCTAGTTAAGGGAAGAGTCTCAAACAATGATGCAACAAAAGGTAATATTTCAAAAGAAAATCTTTCCAAACTAGATGAATTTCACTATCCAAAAGTAATCTAGAACACTCAAAGATGCGAACTATGTAATGTAATCTATACAAAATTCTCTTTTTGAAAACTATTCACAATTTATTTTTTCTTTTGAATGAATAAGAATGCACTCAATGCATTTTTCGATGAAATGAGAATCTACTTAATGCAAGCTTTTAATGAAAGAGAATGAACTCAATGCGACTTTTAGCTTTCAATCATTAAACGATGTAATATAAGTTCAATGATAGATCTCAAAAATGAATTTTCAATGCAATGTGATTTAATGCACTTTAACGAAAAGCAAACTTTGAGACGAAAACTAAATGAATGCAAATTTTCTTAATGGAAGGATGAATGCAAAAGGGATGCAAACAAACACTAAGAATTCAGTTGTTGTTTTTAACACTTTGTAACGAAATTCATCAAAAGTCTAAAAGACATATGAGTTCAAGCACAAAGAGGACTTCCAAAACATGGGCTCAAAACAAGGCATTCATTCCCTTTTACATCAAGCAAACATACAAAGAAGACTTTTCAGCTGAACAATTAGCAATGTAATCTATGCTCACAAGCGAACAAGCAGACCAAATGAACTTGGACACATAGTTGAGACTTGATCACTCAAACAACCAAAAAGAAAAAGGCAATCAACTAGAGATGGCTCACCAAGCAAGGAGACTGACTCAATTAGCAGGGCGATGTCTCGCGAAGCATGCAACCATGAAATTGATGCACAACCCTAGAAAAACCTAGGATGTAGGACTCACGTCCCATCAGAAAGGACAAAACAACAACAACCAAAAACCAAGCCAATGAGCCAATCAAACCAACTTGGGTAAAAGGGAGAACATGCAAATCATACAGAGAAAAGGACTGAAAGGGCAAGACACACTGGTGAAAGACTTAGGGAAAAACCTTAATTTTTCACACACACTGGAATTGGCGTGACTTTAGGGACTGAAACTAGCGCCAATAGCTCGATGGCACGGCTTTATAACTGACAACTAGCACCAATCAGCATGACTGTCAGACAAATAAAAGCGCCAATTCCTAAAAAAAAAAAAAAAAAACAAATAATTTCTCCTAACCAAGATCAGACTCACCACTTCAAGCAAAAACTAAAAGATTGTAATTGATGAAAAACATAGGAAAAAACATGTAAATGGTTTTTCAAATAAACTCATCGAATGACTAAGGCCTCAAAGAGTGAAAAACTAAAAGGAAACTCCCGAGTGGAGTCGCCAATTTGTTGTCTAGGAAAATCCCCTTTGCAGACAGAGGCGATCCCTTTAGCCCTAGGGTGGGTCTAGCAACTACAATAACATACTAACATCTACCTTCCTAGATTGTAAATGAAATTTAGAGCAAGGAAGATGACCTACCTTGTTCTGATGCTATGTTGTCGTCTTCTATCAAAGCTTCTTCATCCCTCGCTCTTCTCAAGCTCGATGCACTCTATTACCAACGTTCGATTACCTGTACAAACAGTCAAGACACCACGACAGTCATAAAACCACGACAAACATAAAACAATTACAACCTATCTAATTGATCAAGGAATGGTAGAAATCTCCTTATAAATGTAAACAAGAATGCAAGATAAACTTCAGTTGCATTTTATTATGATAAAGACAAGGGGAGTTTACAACCAAGCCTTGATGTTGAGGCTCTCCTTTGGCAGGTCCGTATCCAAGCACATTTGCAACACCCTCATACACAAAGGTCCAAGATCTCACTATGTTCCTAACACAAAAAAACAATCACACTATGCTCTATTCTCCCGAAGCTATAATTGCTTCTCCTCTCTATGATTGCTGCTTCTAACCAGCTAGCTCTAACTCTCTCTAACTCCTACTAAAACTCTAACTAAGGCAGCATAGGTGAAAGAGGTTTCCTTATATAACAATGGAGGAGCAGGATATGGGCCCTCAAATAATGGGAAATGAGCTTATCCTTTGGAGTAGTTCCTATTTTATGGCAACAAGAAGTCCAAAGGGGAATTCTGTTGAAAATGGCAACAAGAAACAGTGAAGGAGGCCTCCTGAAACATCTTTCCTGATCCTAGTTGGAAAGTGATCACCTAAACTAGGTGGGGACCACACATGTGATTTTTGTCGAAAAGTCTATTTTTAGACATATGGATCATGGACCGGGAGCTACAGTATGCTATTCTTGGATGATTGGTCGAGTTGGTAAAAATAGATGGACCTCTATTTTTAGCATTTAGGTCGAAGTCTATTTTTAGACTGGCGGGCTAAAAATAGAACAGTCAAATATTATTTACCCTTAATAATATTTGGACTCTAAACTTCAGTTTACTCTCTTGAAGCACTTCAGTTTGACCCCCGGAGGTGGGGCATGCAGCTGCCGGAAGGAAATACGCTTTTTCTATGGGTTAGTTGAGCTAATGCATGGTTGACTTCAGTTAGAGCTCAAGTGGCGGAGTTCGGTGGAGTTGATGCGACAGTTAATGGAGGTGGTGTTCTGGTTAACTAGTTGAACTAGTTGTATTTAGTTTAATTGGCTAATACACTAGAGATGAGTTGTGTGAATTAAATATTATTTAATTCACAAATTATTAACTCATTATTCAACTAAAGAACACATCAGTTTAACTCAGTGCATGGACAGTTCAGTGGCGACAAGTGAAAGAGGTAGATGAAAGGGTTGAGTTAGCTATCAGTTGCGACATTGGTTGTGCATGAGATTTGCACTACACTTGGAGGAAATTACCAATGAAAATTGCGCATTTGGAGCCAGTGAGATTCAAACTTGGATCTCTATTTAGACCAGCCTTGATTGCGCAATAGAGGCAGGGAAAGTAGTGGGTGTGTTTTGAACCTATGACTTGTTCAAAACCAAGCTAGTTTTTGTGTAGCTTTAGGAGATAGTACTGCATACTTGCGAGGAGTTTGTACTATGTATTTACTGCATGTTCTCTCCATCTAATATATAGAATAGCTGAGGGGTTTTCAGCTATAAGCTTTCCCCATACATACTGTGTTAATGTGTGTGATGATTTGATGTGCTATCGCTTCTATTCTTTCCGCATGTGACAATTAATTGTAGAAGAGATTATGTGTTATGCATGCAATTCGAAATTAATGTGTGATCAGGCTAATCTCCATTGAATAAGTGATTTATTTAGCAAATTTTTACATGGTATCGGAGCGATATTAATTGTAGAGATCTATTACGGTGATTACAAACTTATTTCCTCGGACAGAGCCTGCATACGGGCCAGATAGCCTCCGGATTCATCTTTATTTGGAAAGTGAAAGGTCTGGTAAAAGCCCATGCAGTCAATCTCTGATTTGGAAATAATTTGTTCTCAAGTGTAGATCGGAAGCGATTGAGTTATCAGCTGGTGGTGAAATTCGAATTTGCAGATTTGTGTTCTTGGTGCCGCGACGAAAATGTCTTTCAACGGTTTGCGACTCGAATATGCCTTGGAAGGAAGTTCGAATTATGTTTCATGGAAGGACCGCATGGAGGCTGTATTAGATGATAATGGGCTGTTGGAATTCGTGGAGAAAGAGATTCCAAAGCCTACTTCTAATGATGCTGCTGTTGTGGAGGCCTGGCGAAAGAAACAAGCAAAATGTCGAAGGATTCTGTTGGAGGGCGTAAAGGATCACATTGTATCCAGCCTGCATGGAAAGGCTTCTCCATATTTGATGTGGAAAGCCTTGACAGATCTGTACCGAAGCAAGAGCGACCAAAGGAAGCTGGCGCTCAAAGATAAGCTCAGAAACATCAGGATGGAGAAAGGCGACAGCATCTCAAAATACCTCACGAAGTTCACTCAATGCAGAGATGAGCTGGGAAGTGTGGGGGTGACTGTCGAAGATGAGGACATGGTGGACCTGGCTCTCCTTGGTCTTCTGAAGGCTTGGCATTCTTATCAGGATAGTGTCAATGGTTGGGAAAAGTTTCCGGGATGGGAAAGACTGTGGTCTGATCTCGTGCAAGAGGAGATCGGGAGGACTACCAGAGATGGATCTTCATCAAAGGTATCTGATGAAGAAGACTGCGCTTTGGCTGCCAAAGCAAGGAAGGGGAAGGGCAAGGAGAAGGCTTCTCAATCCGGTGCGGATGGTAAAGAGTGTGACATGTCCAAAGTGAAGTGTTTTCACTATCACGATCATGGACATTACGCCACGAATTGCCCAAAGAAGAAGAAGAACAAGCAGGCTGCTGGAGCTGCAGCTGGTGAGGCTCTTGCCTCGCAATTTGAGCTGGAATTCTCATTGATCGCATGCATGTTTTCTAGTGCATTGGGATCGGGGTGGTATATTGATAGTGGCGCTTCCTTTCACATGACGGGAGATGCAAATCTTTTCAGTGACTTGGTGGAGAAAGGTCTCGAGATGCATGTTGAGTTGGGCGACGGTGGATGATACAATGCGACCGGCATTGGTACCATAACCTTTCAGAGGGAGTCAGGTAAACTCATTCTTTTACAAGATGTATTGCATGTACCAGGTCTAACAAAGAATCTGATCTCGGTCGCAATGTTAGAGGATAAAGGGTATGAAGTTGTCTTTAGAGAAGGAAAAGTTTTCCTTCGGCACAAGGCAACGGGACAAGTCAAGAAGGTTGGGATTCGGGAAAAGAATATCTACAGACTTGAAGTAGATGGGATGTCTACGGAGCTTCCTACTGTTGGGAAGCGGAAGGAAGACATGCAACTGAAGCTTGAGAGGGAGCAAGTGTTGCATGCAGGCGAGAAAGACATGCAATTGAAGCTTGAGAGGAGCAAGTTTTGCATGCAGGTGATAGTGAACCTCGGGATGTGGAGCAGCCAAAAGAGGATCATGGAGTGGAAGAGACCACTCATGCAGAGAAATTTCATGCCAGACGGGCAGAGGGAGTGCATGCAGCTATACCACCAGGTATGAGGTGGGGCGACATGCATGATTAATCCCATGAGGAGATTTCTGGGAAGATTCATGAGATGGTGTGGATCTCATGGATTGAACCTAGCTACGAGGTGCCCACAGCACAGCAGTAGCAAGATCATTTGGAGTGATGCAGGCAGATCAAAGTGACAGTGTCAGATACTGGAGCGCGGATCAGAGTTGACAGCAAGTGCAAGAGTGCATGGGTGCAAAGAGTCAACAGCGCAGTGGTTCCTGATGACATGTGTAGTTGGCCAAGCAGAAGTCGAAGACTTTGATGATAGATGCTAGATACATCAAGACTGATTGAGTTGTTTGGAGCCTATTCAGTTTCAGAGGAGTTGCAGAGCAGATGCATGGAGTTGCATGGCGCTTGTGAAGGTTGCAGGGCGAATGCATGGAGTTGCATGTCGCATGCAAAGAAAATCCTTTCTTGTTGAGAGGGAGTGTTGAAGATTGCAACAAGAAACAGTGAAGGAGGCATCCTGAAACATCTTTCCTGATCCTAGTTGGAAAGTGATCACCTAAACTAGGTGGGGACCACACATGTGATTTTTGTCGAAAAGTCTATTTTTAGACTATGTCTATTTTTAGACATATGGATCATGGACCAGGAGTTGCAGTATACTATTCTTGGAGGATTGGTCATGTTGGTAAAAATATATGGATCTCTATTTTTATCATTTAGGTCGAAGTCTATTTTTAGACTGGCGGGCTAAAAATAGAACAGTCAAATATTATTTACCCTTAATAATATTTGGACTCTAAACTTTAGTTTACTCTCTTGGAGCACTTCAGTTTGACCCCCGGAGGTGGGGCATGCAGCTGCCAGAAGGATTTACGCTTTTCCTATGGGTTAGTTGAGCTAATGCATGGTTGACTTCAGTTAGAGCTCAAGTGGCGGAGTTCGGTGGAGTTGATGTGACAGTTAATGGAGATGGTGTTCTGGTTAACTAGTTGAACTAGTTGTATTTAGTTTAACTGGCTAATACACTAAAGATGAGTTGTGTGAATTAAATATTATTTAATTCACAAATTATTAACTCATTATTCAACTAAAGAACACATCAGTTTAACTCAGTGCATGGACAGTTCAGTGGCGACAAGTGAAAGAGGTAGATGAAAGGGTTAAGTTAGCTATCAGTTGCGACATTAGTTGTGCATGAGATTTGCACCACACTTGGAGGAAATTACCAATGAAAATTGCGCAGTTGGAGCCAGTGAGATTCGAACTTGGATCTCTATTTAGACCAGCCTTGATTGCGCAATAGAGGCAAGGAAATTAGTGGGTGTGTTTTGAACCTGTGACTTGTTCAAAACCAAGCTAGTTTTTGTGTAGCTTCGGGAGATAGTACTGAGTACTTGTGAGGAGTTTGTACTATGTATTTGCTGCATGTTCTCTCCATCTAATATACAGAATAGCTGAGGGGTTTTCATCTATAAGCTTTCCCCATACATACTGTGTTAATGTGTGTGATTATTTGATGTGCTATCGCTTCTATTCTTTCCGCATGTGACAATTAATTGTAGAAGAGATTATGTGTTATGCATGCAATTCGAAATTGATGTGTGATCAGGTTAATCTCCATTGAATAAGTGATTTATTCAGCAAATTTCTACAAATTCCGCGGCCAAACCTCAAAACAAACTTCCATCTCTCCGCTTCGCGAAGCTTCTAGTCACGGAAGCTTCGCTTATATTTAAAAAACTTTCCAAAAGAGGATCGGCGCGGGTCAAACATTAAGACAGAGCACCGATCGATGCAGGCTCAGTGCAAATCTCTGCTATCGGTGCGGGTCAGACACTGAGAGAAGGCGCTGACCTTGAAAACCAAGTCTTTATAGGGATCTTCCAGAAAATTTGTAAAGGGAGATGATTTGGCAGACAAAGTGTTGTTCAGGGGTATGTATTCCATGCTTGGAAAGTACACAAGGGTCACTGTATGGGTCCTCCAGGATCAAGGAACAGGGAGTACAGGTGAAGTGACAAATTGCTGTGTAACACCTATTTTGTGAACTGTTACATAACAACTATGCTTGACTAATGTCTATTCAGTTAGAAGTCCAAATATGATTTGTATGTTTTTAAAGTTTTACCTCCTGGAAATATAGTTTGACTATATCCTATATCAACACATCCCTATAATTCTAAAAACATTGACGGATGCATTAACAAATCATGTTTTATATAAACATTTGTGACATATGTAAATTACATTAAATTCACATCATATACATTGAACAAGATAATATAAAACATAAAGAAACATCGATATATATATATATATATATATATATATATATATATATATATATATATATATAAAGTTTGGTTTTACAAAATGACGTGTCCACATATGGCTACACGACCTATCATATCAAAAATACATGTAGTAAAAAATGGCTCTATAGCCTCCTAGTAGACTAATCTTGATGGTGCTAATGATAGCAAGCAACTTCACGATCCAACTTGCATATTAGTCAGATGATATGACTAGACACACCAATAGTATGATGTTGCAGTCTCATAGGTATATGATCAACCCTATTCTCGGGTATGCCCTGGGCCAATCCCTCCATGTGTCGCTCGAGCTCTGTGAGAGTCTTGGCCACATCAAGATCCTGCAATACCTCTCGTCCCCATACAACAACCTTTACTCCAAGTTGTGCCTATTGTGGGTCTCCAACACGCTGAAGATAGGATGAACCTATTGAGAATTTAGTAGGGCCACGACTAATTCAAATTCTCTTCTCGAAAATTACTTGTGAGCTTACTCCTTTTACTTATGTCTTCTCTTCTTAACTTATTAAGTATTTCATCAAGTTAATTACCAAAAACACAAGAGACACAAAAATTAGGCTCTTCGAGCCAGGGCCAAAACCTATCCCTCTTAGAGAGGAAAACCCGCAAGAAATTCTTCTTATAGACTTTCAGATGAAAAGTACCATGACCATGTCTCAGACCCTTGACCCTAGTTTGCCTTCAAGACCTTGTCACTTTTTATTCTTGAGTTGACCCTTATTTTCTGCACCATTCAACACCATCCTGCACCATCCTGCACTAAGAATAGAGAGCTATTGGTATCTTGATGTGAACTAACCTGTACATACCTTGCACATTCAATCTTGTTGGTTAATCTTTAGACTATACCCCAGTCTTCTTTTGACGAGTTGTCCTTTTCATATTATATTAATACCTTCTCCTTGCTGAGAATACTTGATGCATTTCATATTTTCGATATATTTCTGTCACCATAGGGTTTCCTTCGCACTTGGCACAGTCAATGCAATGTAAACTGCAAACTGCATTAATGTATATACAAAAAAAAGAAGAAAAAAAAAAGAAAAAAAAGAAAAGGAAACCTTAAAAATGCGATCTTCAAATTGCATACCAAAAGGTTATAAAAACTTTACTAATCGATCTCTGCAACAGGTGAAATCAAACCGTCTCGAATCATAATTTTTTTTCTTGCCTCCAAAGTTGTCCCTTGAGCTTACTCTTGAACGAGAAAATTAGGGGTTTTATACAAACGATTTGAATAATTGTCCGTCTTAATTGTTTTTTTTTGTAACTTAGGCTAAACTATATTAAAAGCATAAAAGAACTTTACAGAGGCTATGGGTAGAGATAGCAAGCAGTACATAGCCAATCCCTGCCTTGGAAGTTTTCAAAGTTTGGGGTTGCCTCATAGGAGGAAACCAACCCCTTAAGAGAGTCAAACATTCTTGTTTTACAAAATATTCCATGACACATATGAAAACAAAATAGCTAAAGTATGTCCCGAGGTGACAAAAATCAGAGATTAACCTTGCTACCGAACAATCATGGAGTTCCTTCATCTTCCTCTGTCGCATGGTCCTCCTCCTCAATCAAGCATCCATATTCTCTTGCAATGGCTTCCTCCTCAGCTGTGGGCTCATGAGGAGGCTTCGAAGGGGCCGCGTGGATGATGGAAGCAACTGGATACTCAACATTGTAAACTCTGATCCAGACACCGCCCGAGTCCATAACCCAAACATCTGTCTCCTTCGGCGTAGGCTCATGAATTGGAAGTGGTTCCGTTTTCATGGGTATGGGCAGCTCAGATTGCGCAATTGTGGATTTCCCGTGGCCTCTTTTTCCCTTAGGCTTCTCTAGAGGCAGAAAAATCTCCCCCTTGAGTGCTGTTAGACACTTGAGTAGTCGGCATTTCATGGCTTCCTGATGTAGAGCCTTCGTTGGATTCCAGATGCTGGTCATGGCCATGATGAGAGCGACCCAAGAGCGCCCCTAATGGGCTTTTGACGTTGGCGCAGGGCCATGGAGAGGCTATCTAGCAGAGGATGGGGATTCGACTTAGAGACAAGGCTGAGAGAAGGGGGGTGCGCGGGGGGGTGGGGGCGCAGCAGGGGGCTCGTAGCAGGGGGGCTCGCAGCAGGGGTGCTCATAGCAGGGGGCGTGTAGCAAGGGGAGCAATGGAAGTGATAGCGCGCGAGGTAGGTTGGAGCAACAACGCAATGGATAATAGAGGAGTCACGATGGCAGAGAGAGCTCACAAGGCCGGCTGGAGCAGCAGTGAAATGACCGATTAGGAGCCTCTGTGCCATTTGAAGGCATGAGGCACTGAATTCTAGTGCAGAGGCAGAGAGGGACATTCCAATTGGGCCTGCATGTGATGCGTGGTGTGGCAGGAGTCCAGGTGTAGTAGAGCGCCGACAAAGATTATCAACAATTTGAGGTTCCGCATTAGGTTGGAGCTGGCATTGTAGGACACCGTCAGTCTAAGCATGGGAGGAGCTATCCTCGCCAGATCTAGAGATTTCACCTGCATCCAGGGAACTGTCTTACTTAATTGTTACATAATTATTCATTTAATATTATAATGTAAAGGGAAATGAGAATAATCTCAAATAACTTTGAAACTTTAATCTTTCCCCACGGTCTTGAAAATTAATGAAATGTATGATTTATTTGTGTGGGCGCTAATCCATTAGAATCTAATTCCTACATAAAATAAATTAAAGTCAGTCCTTTAAACAATTAGATATAAAAATGCGGTAAATGTTCTTTCCTTACCTCATAATTATTTCATGCACCTTTATTTTTGTAATGACTTTCAAGAATGCTTTGAAAGGATTATTTAGTTAAAACCTCATACCCCTTGCTTCTTTTACGAACTCCCTCAATAAGTCTAGAAAAACCCTTAAAAATATAACAAATCATAAACTGCAAATATCGATTTAACCTTTTGACAATAAATCATGGTAAGTCTTGTCCATACTTAAGCTATGAATTGCTCCGGCATGGTGGATTTCATTTGAAACAAAACCCCAACCAAAGAAATCAACGAGGTTGAACAAACCCTAAATACATTGTATGCACAATTATTTACTTTCTTCTCAATTTTAGTTCTTCACGGAGTCCTTTAACGAGGTCTTTTTAGTCTGATGAAATCCGATCTGTTGATATAGTTTTTAATGAAGGGCTGACATTCACATCGAGTGGGAATATAAAGGTGTGTTAAATGCTCTCCACTGCTCCACTAATATTAACACGAATGAAATTAAACCTAAATTTAATTTAAATTTAAAATTAAACCTTTTGTTAATGTTTTAATTTAAGCCTTCGTCCAATATGATTCACCCATATCTATGAATAATAATTTTAATGAGCATTATAAATTTTAATAAATCATTTAACGAACGCCCATAAAAAAAATATATGATATATGTCTTTTATTATTTAAATCTATTTTGAAATTTGTTCCTTTAAAATTAAACATGAGAACAAGCAATCCCCTAACATTATGATATATGGATGTAGAAAATAATTCGATCAGTCAAATGTGATTTATACTCGTTGTAGAATCCTTACAAATATATTCATAGTTTTTATGGTTGCATTTGCATTATTCACCAATTTTAAGAAATCTCAATCTATTAATTAACTCTAAAATATGAATTAATTAACCCTAAAATATGAAGTATATCTCTCTATGAGTAAATTTCATTTCCCAATTAAGAAAAAAGAACCTTTGCAATTTCATAGTTACTTATTTAAATATGTGGGTTTCAAGTGTATTTTGGCTGGTGATTTATCTTGCACTTGAATAGTAAAAATAGAGAGATTTTACTTTATTAATTGAAATTTACAAAAATGACTTTAGATTTCATTTTCCACTTATTTAGTGCGTCTTCAATGATTTTATTAAATTGTAAAGTGTGTGATTTCAATACGGTTGAGAAACCCTTTAATTCTTCAAGTGAAATTTGTAAAATTATGTTTAATTATGTTTCTAATATGTATTACACATATATGCATAAATATTTAAGAAGTCATCTCCTTTAATCATCCAGCCACCAAATTTTAAATATTCTTAATATATATCTTTTCCCCCTTTTTGGACAATGTTTCCCCATTTTTAGGAGTTCTTAGTTAGGAATACAAGTATTAATAACTCTTTCAATGATATTAATTAGTGGTGTTAATATTTAAATTGTTTGTATTTTGAATTTATATGTGATTTATAAAATTGAAATCATAATAAAGTATTACATATGCATATTTATAATGTGACATTTCTTTAACGTCGCTTAGGTATTATCCCTACTTAGGTTTGTTCTAATCTCTTTTACTGATTCACCTTTGTATTCTAGGGAGAAAATTTTCATCACAAGAATATGAGAGGGAGTCATATGATGAGGGTCGTGCAAGACGAAATTGATGGAAAGGGATAGTTCAAATTGGGGTCAGACTAAGCACCAACATTATGACCCCAACTGGGGATGATGCATCGCTATGAGGCATCAAGAAATGCAGCCGATATGTCTTTTGTTGGGCATAGAGTTGACTCATGAGGGAAAAGAAACTAAAAACACAAAACATAAAATAATAGAGAGAAAATATTTACAGATTAAAGTTTTAGCTGATCAAAAGTGAGAATGAAACAAAGATAACACATGAAGCCCTAGTATGTAAAGATTAACGAGTTCAATTATTATTCTCAAACATAAGACATTCATTTGTATATTCAATGTATTAGGGTAACTATGATAATGACTAGGGAAAATAATAAAAAATCCGTATATGTCTCACTCTCCAAAAGCATTTCAATGCATATAGGACATACATGCTTATAGTTAATGATGAAAAATCACATAAATTATAGTACTAATTAAGCTTCATAAGAATGATTGAATGTCAAATTAAGGTTTTATAGAAACTAAGGAGACTAGTTGTCAGGGATTTGATTCCCTTTTTGTTGCATGACACGAGTTTCCAAAATTGGATGTCACTCTGTTGCTAGCGAACGTCCATAGCCCTGACAGAGTCATCCACTATCCTAAGGTAAGGAACTTTTTGGATTCTGATTTATTTCACGTTAGAGGCTCTTCTTTCATTTCATTTAGAAAATATAACATTCACATGATGGAGGATTACGCACTATACTTAGTCCAATATCACTAATGTTGCTTCGCTGCCAACTAGCGTTCATATCCCCTACGAACATGTCAACATACCCCATAGGAAGTCACCTCAACGAAAGGAGTGGGAGGATCACACACTAGATTTTAATCCAATACCACTCGTCTTGCTCCGCTTCCAGGGAGCGTCCATTGCCCCGACAGAGATACCAACATGCCCCACCCAAGAAAACACAGGTTCTTATCACTAGGGTAGTAAGGTGATAAGGGAAGGTATCATGCATGGTTGTGATAGTGACTAACTAGTTCCACCAAAGTTCAATTATATTTATGAAAACCAATAATTATGTTAATAGCTTTAACACATATGACTTAATGCAATCCATAACGGTAGTCATGCGTAAGTAGTATGAGAAGCAAGATGTAGTGAGAAATGTTCGATATGAAATATCCCAAAATAGGGAAATTCTACACTATCGGGAATATCTAAAGTTATTCCAAATGTGGAGATCCAACAATATGAAAACACAACAATGGAGTAGCAGTGATACTCAACTCATAACAATGTGAGAAATATCCATAGCCATCTTATTAAGTAATAGCAGCAACAAATGAATATAAGATCTTGAGGAAAATGTTACTCAAGATAGGCAATGCTCAGCCTCAAGAGACAAGTACATAAATCATGATAAAACACTGCTACACAAGTGTGCCCAAGCTATGTCTGCGCAGTTTTATAAGAGCAACTGCATGCTAACATATGTCAAATACATGGATATACAAATATATGGCCCCTACAACATTGGGAGTGAAGATCTTAGCTCCCAAAGGCTACCTCAAGTCAATCCTGGAAGGATTGGCTATAATATACAAAATCTGCAAAATGCCGGAGTTGTTGGGTAGCAGCTGCAACTCAAGAACTAGAAATGAGTGGAGAAGGCTGAAGATGCTGCATCTGATGAAAATACCTCCTCCAATGGATCTCTAAAGTGAAAGGTTGATCCCCTCACCAAAGATCTCACCCTCCAAACAATCTGCAAAGCCCTACTACAAATCCTCACTAGAAATAACGCAGTCACTGGATGAAACTGTGCTGTAGGGGCAAGGGAATGAGTTGGCCCAATGCCAAAATCTGCAATAAGCTCTGAAACCTTCCCCACTAGCTTCCCAAAGGAATGGGAACTCCCTCCTCTGAAAATTAGCTCCGGAAATGGTGTTGAGGTCCTCCACTGCAACACCCTACAACACAACGTTATACTTGAGCAGAAATAACGCTGTAGCTAGAGGAGGTGACTTGGCCTTGAGCCTAAATGTGGAGAATGAAGTACATAAATCCTCCAAGTGATCTCTCAATGAAGGAGAAGGAATCCCTAAGCAGGAATGCCTTGTGCTGAACAACACTGCATACTCAACTCAACAACTGAAGAATGCTCAAGTGTCTAAGCAGACATGAAAATGTAATCCATAAGCTAACCCCAAAAGTCTGCCATCTTCCTCCTTATAATGTTTTTGAGCCTACTCACCTTGGGTCCCACCTATTAGGGTTTCAAACACCATGTCAATACATTCCCTCCAAAACTACGCTGTCTTCTCAAGCAAACCACACCTTCTTAGGCAGTGCTATTGACTTGGTCAACTTTGACTGAATCATCATGATCCTCTTCCTGTTCACACATGGGAGGTGAAAAATCCAGCCACCAAGTTATCCCCTTTTCACACCAAGAGGGAATTTATGTCAATACAAGTTAAATATGGGTCCTTTTTCCCATTTATTCATCTATTGGGTGCAAAAATAAAAATCTAATAATCCAATTAGCTGCATGCTGATTTTAGGAATATTATAGTCCTCCCCTCTCAAATATTGCTTGTCCTCAAGCAAGTGCAAGGATAGACTGAGTTATGTCTCCTCCTCTCCCTATAGCATCCATGTATGATGGTCTCCTCCAAGTAAAGATATGCTGTCTCAACAATGAATCCTCATAGTGCCTCTCCCAAGCAAACAAAGTAGCATTTGGTGGACACCCCAAATGGCTATCATCATGTAGAAGTAGCATACTCAAGGAGACAACTATGTGATGTCTAGAGGTCCTCTCAAGGCATTGAGTATGAAATGCATGGGAAATCCTCATTCCCAAGTGAAACCTCCACCCCCAAGCTATCATCCATATGAAATGAGTCACCCTCCAGCATGGCAACTCATGAAGAATCTCCTCCACCTTTGGCTCCTGAACTGTAGGTGGACTGAATACACGAACATGATAGGCAAGAGGGCCTATCCCACATTGTACTCCTCTCCACTTATGGTAAGTGTAGAGTGCATGCTGATCTTGGGCTACAACATGATTGCCCTCCAATGGCAAGAAGAAGATTGAGCCTCCCAGGACCCTTCCTCTAAAGTCATGAGCCATGCCAACCCAAACCATTCCATACAAGATGAATGACACATCATCTCCATATGGCATCCAAATCAAAAAATGGCTGAAGCTTATGTGCAAGTTTGGATGATACACATGGTCTCTCTGGTGGATCTAGCGCAGTCCTTCCAACTGCTGATTCAGAGCATCAAGTGGCAAGTTGTTCTTCAAAGAATTTGCAGCTATGCATGTTAGCTCATCTACTATGGAGTAGTAAGCAGAAACATATACCAGCTGTGTATAATCAAAGCAATACAACACTTGCCCAAATTCATGTAGAGATGGGTTATCAACATTACAAAATGTGGCCCTAAAGTGACCATGAAACCGAAAAAGAATCTTGCTCTCTTGTGGAGCAATGCACTATTTACATATGGTGAGAAAATACAAATAATCAATAGAGTAATCAACAAGCACATAAATTTACTCCTTACCATGCATCATGTGTGAGCTGAAGGTGAGGTCCATGAGTGAGTCCTTCCATGAGAATCTTCTCATAAAAATCTGCAAGAGGAGAGGGTGCATACTCTCTTTGGAACACTCCATCAATAAAAACATGCTCTCAAGTGACATCTCTGTAGGCCTTAGTAACAAGGCTCTTGTCACTCCATGACTTCTCCCTTTGACATTCCATATGCCAAAACTATCCACCATCATGCTGCTATGTGAGAACATCTCCTTCCTACATGGAAGCCCCTCATAATCCTCCAATGCAAAAGGGTAGCCTCCTTGCACCATGAATGTGCCTTCCTCCTCTCTAGAAATATCATAAAGAGTATGGGAAAATTTCTGCCCATACTCTCTTCTTGTCAACCCAAGAAACCATGCCTCCTTCTTATGCATTCCTCTCTTGAGATACAAGGCATGAGACAAGAAAATCAAAAACTTTGGGTGGTACCCATATTCACCCAATAGAAACCAGCGCAGGTCATCTACTTTAGATCTAGATGTGTTAAGTGGTTTATATGCCACTTAATTGCTGCACTTATCATTCCACCATGGCTGGAGGTGAAATGTATATTTGGTGCTTTACGGAAGCACCCATCATGCTGCAAGACCTCCCTTAGCCTATCAAGGGAGCGGCCATATTTGGAAATAGTCCTGGCCCATAGTTGCCCATGAAGCTTATATGGTAAGACACTCCTTTTAGGAGTCATGGCCTGCACATGTAAAGAAAAATAATGCATGCAATCATAAAGTAAAATGTGCTTTGTATAAGCATGATTCGTACCCAAAGTCTCCAACGACGTGATAGTTCCTCTCTTGGCCAAATGTATCACTGTACAAGGTTGAGAGAACACTCTGCTCTTTCCATCAAGGGGTTTCCCTAGAGGGCTTCTTCCAAATAAGGAGACATCAAGGTATAGATCATAATAGAAAGATGTATGGACTGATGTGTCCTGGCTTGCCTTGCATAGATCTTCATGCCTTCTTCGTACATCACTCTTTTGAAATAAAGAGGGGTGAATGTTTCTTTCCCAATGAAGCTTGCCCTCCTCTTCATCTTCTGCAGTAATCAGGATCTCACCATCTGATAATGATGGCACATGCTGCTCATGGATTGTGCCATAATTTCTATATGTGAGACTCTTTGAAACTCCTCGCAAGAATGAAAGAGCTTCTCTTCTTGGAGCAACTGCTTCTTCTTCTCCTTCATGAAATTCTAGAGATGCCTTTGTCATGACTGCGTTGTCACCCCTAGCCTTTTCTTCAATGGTGGAAAATGCCTCACCATCATTTTCTCCTTTGGTCTCTTTCCAATGAAGACTACCAATATCCCAAAGAAAGTATTCCTCCTTACACCTCATGGGAAGTTGAGATGTAACCCCTTGGAGATCTTTTAGAAAATACCTCTCATCAATGATCCTCTTGGATCCAAAAGAATCCAAGTGTGCTGAAGGCCAAACATCAACATAAAATGGCACAACATTCATCATGCCTTCCAAAATATTGCACCTTAACACCTCAGGCTGCATGTAACTCAATAAAGGTGAAAAGGGATGAATGTTTATCCCTTCTTGGATCAAACCAAAGCTGCACAACACTATGCAAGCTTGTTGCTCCTCATCAGTAATGTGTTTCGATCTTGGACCATGTGAGAACAAATTTCCAAAGCCTTCCATAAAATTTTCTAAAATGTTAGGACATGGAAATTTATGCATGCCTTTGTGATCCTTTGGAACATCTTGTATGGCTGCAAGAGTCCCTCCCTTTAATGTGTTGGCTAATCCAACTGTTGATATGGATGGCTGCCCCCTCATGAATATGAAAGCATTGGTAAAGTTCTCCTCAAGCGGAGAAGAGAACTCCTCCTTCTCTAGCCTTCCACTGTCAAATCTTCTGATTACCTGATGAGTGAAATCAACAAAGGTAGATACCCTTGCATGACTTACATGGTTGGACCACCAAGATCTTGCCTTGCCCTCCAAGTGCAGCGCTGAGATTTCCATAGCCTCTTTTTCCACTACTGGATGTAGCAGGAAAAATGCTTCTAACTTCATCACCCAAGATTCTGTTGTGCATAAGGGTGATCCATCAAAGGTAGACAATATAAACCTATTGCCCCTTATCATCCTACTGCTGCATGGTATTCTTTCCTCTCTCAGGTGGATAAACTGAGAAAGATCTAGGATCTCTTTGACAGTCCTAGGTTGGCACTTGTACTTTGCAAAATATCCACTCAAGATCTCATGTTCTAAGTGGTCTCCTTTCTCTCTACTTCCTCTATGAGAACAGGAAGTGCATGCATCTTCTCCTTCCTCTTGAAACCTTCTAGAGGTCTCATTGCAACTTTCTCCTCCTTGAAACCCTCTTGGAGTTTCAGTGCATTTCTCTTCTCTCTTCTTAGATCTGAATATTTATGAGAGTAATATCATCCTCTCCATCATTTTGTTCTCCTCTTCTTCTTATCTTCTGATTGGATTTGAAATCCACAGGCTGAGCCAAGATGGTAGCTTTGATACCACTGTAATATCCCAAAATAGGGAAATTCTACACTATCGGGAATATCTTAAGTTATTCCAAATGTGGAGATCCAGCAATATGCAAACAAAAAAATGGAGTAGCAGTGACACTGAACTCATAGAAATGTGAGAAATATCCATAGCCATTTTATTAAGTAATAGCAGCAACAAATGAATAAAAGATCTTAAGGAAAATGTTACTCAAGATAGGCAATGCTCAGCCTCAAGAGACAAGTACATAAATCATGATAAAACTCTGCTACACAAGTGTGCCCAAGCTATGACTGCGCAGTTTTATAAGAGAAACTACATGCTAACATATGTAAAATACATGGATATACAAATATATGGCCCCTACAACATTGGGAGTGAAGATCTAAGCTCCCAAAAGCTACCTCAAGTCAATACTGGAAGGATTGGCTATAATATACAAAATCTGCAAAATGCCGGAGTTGTTGGGTAGCAGCTGCAACTCAAGAACTGGAAATGAGTGGAGAAGGCTGAAGATGCTGCATCTGATGAAAAGACCTCCTCTAATGGATCTCTAAAGTGAAAGGCTAATCCCCTCACCAAATATCTCACCCTCCAAAAAATCTGCAAAGCCCTACTGCAAATGCTCACTAGAAATAACACATTCAATGGATGAAACTGTGCTGTAGGGGCAAGGGAATGAGTTGGCCCAATGCCAAAATCTGCAATAAGCTCTGAAACCTTCCTCACTAGCTTCCCAAAGGAATGGGAACTCCCTCCTCTGAAAATCAGTTCTAGAAATGGTGTTGAGGTCCTCCACTGCAACACCCTACAACACAACGTTATACTTGAGCAGAAATAACGCTGTAGCTGGAGGAGGTGGCTTGGCCTTGAGCCTAAATGTGGAGAATGAAGCACATAAATCCTCCAAGTGATCTCTCAATGAAGGAGAAGGAATCCCTAAGCAGGAATGCCTTGTGCTAAACAACACTGCATACTTAGCTCAACAACTGAAGAATGCTCAAGTGTCTAAGCAGACATGAAAATGTAATCCATAAGCTAACCCAAAAAGTCTGCCATATTCCTCCTTATAATGTTTGTGAGCCTCCTCACCTTGGGTCCCACCTATTAGGGATTGAAACACCATGTGAATACAGTCCCTCCAAAACTGCGCTGTCTTCTCAAGCAAGCCACACCTTCTTAGGCAGCGCTGTTGACTTGGTCAACTTTGACTGAATCATCATGATCCTCTTCCTGTTCACACATGGGAGGTGCAAAATCCAGCCACCAAGTTATCCCCTTTTCACACCAAGAGGGAATTTATGTCAATACAAGTTAAATATGGGTTCTTTTCCCCATTTATTCATATACTGGGTGCAAAAATCAAAATCTAATATTCCAATTAGCTGCATGCTAATTTTAGGAATATTATAGACTTAATGCAATCCCTAACGGTAGTCATGCATGAGCAGTATGAGAAGCAAGATGTAGTGAGAAATGTTCGATATGAAGTTGAAATTGTTAAAGAAACTGAGATTTGAGCACTTTAAAGATAATTACCCTTCAACAATGATTTACAAACAAAGCCTTCAAATATGCATTTCAAACTCATTAATGCAATGCATAGTAAGGACTCATAAATTTGCATTTCATTCTAGCTATGACCATATAATGACTCTTCAATATGCAAAACAAAATTCCAACTGTATTCATTTTAAACCTAATAAACATATGTAATCACAAGTTTAATTATATACATGGTTTATATATAATGTGTTGCAATGACAATATTTATCAAAGAAATTGAAAAACTAGTGTAACCATATGGAAATTTTGTCAATGGAAAACTTTTTAACTCTGGGATCCACTCTTAACCAAAACAATAATATAGGAAGTAAAGAGTAAGTTTTGTCAACTAACATGCATCCTAGAAGAAGGTAGATGTATGGGCGACATGACATTGATGTTCTTTTAAATACCCGATTCATCCATTCCTCCACAAAATCGTAATATCTTGTTTGAAAATTTAAATGATGATCAAGATTTTGAAGTGTGAATTTTTTAACTATTATTTCATAGGATGGATTCTTATTGATTTCTCAAATTATGATAAGGTTAGTCCCACAACATCCTTCTAATTCATGATTAAAAACTAGTAAAGAATATTCTCTGAAATAGTCATCATATTTCAAATTAAAGCTTGTAGTATTAGGATCCAATTCCTTAATATGTAGCAAAAGATATTGTAAATGAAAAGAAATATTATCATTACATGATGCAACAAAATCAAAATTTTGAGTGAAAGTGTCATCATTAGAAATAGGGGAAATTGTATTTTCCTTATTATAAGGCTTATGTTCTAAAAATGGTGAATTTAAATCATGACAATCTTGTAGGCTATTACATCGGTTATAGCTATGATAACTAGGAGGAGATGAAAGGAAACAATTGATATGCTTAATTTCATTTTAATTTGTAAATTTATTTTCCTCATTAGTTATCATAAACAAGTTGTGAATATGTTGATTCAATTAAATTATCATAGCCCTAATTTTTACATGTATCAAAAATGTCTAAAGTATGTTCGGAACAAGGATTAAACTTCTGATTAGATTGTAAGCCTACTTCAGGATTCACTTCATCTTCCTATTGGTCATAAAAAGGGGGTTGGGAAAATTCAACATGAAGATGAGGTGAGGTTGAGTAAGAATAGTCAAAGATAAGTTCATGTAATAATTTTCTCGTTGAATCACAAAAAGGTTTAAAAATAGGATCAATTGGGGGAAGAATATCTTTGTTGATGAGTTGTTGTCGATGAATTTTAGGAATATGGAACATAATGTCTGATTAGTTAGGTGTAGAATCAAATATTTTAGATGCAACCTCACTTTTATTATTATGATTATTATGCTTCTCTAAACATAAAGATAGATTAGAACCACTAGGAGTTATAGAATATGAAGACTTTTTTAAACAGAAATGTATTGTACGACATTATGTTAAAGAAAGATAAGTGTCTTGTTCATGACCTTCAATTAACATATCTATTTCACTAGCATATATGATAGAGGATAGTTTTTTTAAGGTTTTCAAAGTTAGAATCATTAATGTTGCTTTCTATTTCAGAGTTATCATCCATTTTGGGTTCTTCATTATTGTTATCATATTGGTTTTCAAGGTTATTAAGGTTATTATCATTATATTGTTCACAACAATCAAAATCAAGTAACCGTACAGGATACATACAACTATGATAGTCATGAAAGCTTGTATGAAAATATTTTAGAGAGGAAATCATGCTAGGAGGGAGAATTTTGTACCACTTCCGAGTGTTGCCTTCCAAGGACATCATAAATAACCTCGTTAAAGCGTCTTATTGGTGTACTCCCATATTTGGAATGCGCTCATGGAAATATCTGAGATTTTGTGCTAGATTGTCACCATCCTCATTTTGAAAACGGGGCAAGTAAGCATCCCATATGTATATGTGTGGTAACTCATGTGGAGAACCTGCAATATTAGAAAAATTCAAAGGAGAAAAACATGAAGAAATCCTTGAAGCCACCATTGAAACAAAATTGAATAAGTTAAATAACTAAGGAGCCTCCAGGTGAAAAAATAAACAAGGAATATTTACCTTAAACCCTATAAGGTGCATACAACTATAACCCTATCCATCAATGGGACACAAATTTAACCATTAAGTCAATTAACGGAGGAAACAAAACCTTAACAATTTGTTCCCCGACAACGACGCCAAAAGGATGTTGTTTCTCAGATTTCCGTGGTAACTGATGACAACCCGAGAAAACATTCACTGAGAGTTAGAAACCCTCTTGCTTCAGGTGACAAGGGTTGTCCTCCCTTTCGCCACAGGGGGTATTCCCTGGTAATATTATAAATTAAATAATTGTTGTAAAATAATGTAAATTACATAGATTTTATAATTAAAAAAAATAAAGAGGCTAAATTATTGATATGAAAGTGTGTCGTTTAAATGAATAGAGGTTAAACTTTGGGAAAGGGAACTTGTAGTAATTAAAAGATCAATAATTACAAATAAAACGTATGGAATGAGAAAAGACAAAATGCAAATTAGAGATGAATATGAAAATAGAAAAATAAAAAAAATGTTAGATGTACTTGTATCCCACTTATTGGTTGTTCATCACGATGAAAAAGAACAAAATATAATAACATCATGTATTATTGCATTCCATTCTCCCTCAAAAGACAAGCATTAGGACATGTTCATTTATAGATAGTATGAATACCTGAAAACAAACAAATTCGATAATTGTTGTGACAAACTAATGCTAATCAAGTCAACTACCAAGTTGTCAAAAAATATCTAGGTTCAAGCACATAAATTACAAGAAATGAAAAATGAAGAAGAGGAGCATACACTGTTGTAATACATATATTTGCATGTGATATTGTAATAAAACCACCAACATTGAGTGTTTTCTAGTTAATTAAACAATATACAAAGCAAAATTCATATTTCGGATTCCTCCGATAATATTAATATCTCAAAGGATCAAGAATTAAGTAAGGTACTGTAATGTAAACAAGTGACCAGGTCCCTTGTGTAAACTGCAAACTGCATTAGTATACACACACAGAAAATATAATGAAAATGAAAAGGAAAACTAAAAAATGCGAGCTTGAAATTGCATAGCAAAAGGTTATAAAGGCATTATTGATCGGTCTGTGCAACATGTGCAATTAGACCGTCTTGAATCATAAGTCTGTTCTTGACTCAAAAAATATCCCTCTAGCCCCCTCCAAATGAGAAAACTAGGGGTTTTATACAAACAATTTGAATACATGTCTTACATAATTGTTAGATAACTATTCGTTTAATATAATTTATAATGTAAAGGGAAATGAGAATAATATTGAATAACTTTGAAACTTCAATCTGTCCCCACGGTCTTGAAAATTTAGAAATAAATGATTTATTGTTTGTACATTTGTCTCGGTGCTAATCGAATAGAATCTAATTCCTTTATTAAACAAATTAAAGTCATTCCTTTATATAATTAGATATAAAAATGCGATAAATGTTCTTTCCTTATTTTTGTAACCTCATACCTCATGCTTCTTTTACAAGCTCCCTCACTAAACATGGAAAAACCCTTAAAAATATAACAAAGCATGTTCTTTCCTTATTTTTATAACCTCATACCTCCTGCTTCTTTTACAAGCTCCCTCAGTAAATCGCAGTAAGTCTTGTCCATACTTAAGTTTTGAATTACTCTTGCATGATGGATTTAACATAAATTGCAAATATCAATTTAACACTGTGTAATAAGTCTTGTCCATACTTAAGCTATGAATTGCTCTTCCATAGTGGATTTCATTTGAAACAAAACCTTGCCAAATAAATCAACTTAAAAAAAATCCTAAATATATTATATGTACAATTATTTACTTTTTTTATCAAATAAATGGCAATGCCATTTAATAAAAACTGATTTAAAAAAAAAAACCTTAAATATATTATATGCACAATTATTTACTTTCTTATCCATTTGGTTCTCCATTTAATGAAAATTGATTTAAAAAGAAAAACCTAAATATATTATATGCACAATTATTTACTCTCTTATCAATTTGGTTTTTCTGAATAATTATAAATAAATGCCATTTAATAAAAACTTTAGAATAAGTTTTACACCTATGAATTAAGCTTTACTTTCTTTTCAATTTGGTTCTTCACGGTAATCATAAGTAATTTAACCTGTAATGAAAAATTTAGAATAAGTTTTACACATATGAATTACGCAAGTGGAGTCCAAACATTACCTCATTTTCAAATGAGTTCTTCCTGAAAACAAGGCTACAAGGTAGCTACTACCTGCCGCTTAGTTTAAATATAGTAATGTTGCAATGCAAGCAAAAATTTATACAATGCAAGTACTGGACATCAACTTAGTAAACTTCAATCAACATATAATTAACGAATGTTATTTAACAAATTTTGATCTAATATGCAAGTCAGCTATTAATTAAATAGAAGCATAGATGCCAGACAAGGTAGATAGTAGCTGACGGCAGTAAGCTACACAACAATCTACGATTTGAAGTTGAATTGAGATTTTTACTAAACTGCATGCCTATTTCCACGATGAATTTCAGGTGTGTTGAAGAGATAATGTTAAAAAAATCAAAAAATCAATAATTGTAAAATAACATCACAGCCAAGGCAAGTTAGATCTAATTCGACAACAGTTAAATCAATTCCTACAGAAGAAAATCGTTGCTATTGGCATTATAAATACATTCAGGAGATTTTTAAATGGATTTATAATATTTATATATATAATGTCAGATTGTAAATACAGGTTCTATTCATTAAACATATATGTATAAAATCTAAAAATATTTGTAAAGGCCTAATGGAAAAGCTATATTTCTTAAATATACATATATTAAGTCTGAAAGTATCTGCAAATGGGTAGAAGAAACACTATAAATATAACTAGTGATTTTTGTTCCTAATTTTTCTGTGAAAACTTTCTTGTTCTAGCAAAATGTTGTAGACATACTGCACTTTGAGAGAGGATGATCTAAGCAGTAAAAACTTGTATAAAAATTGAGAAGAACTTTGGACTGATTTTTGGATTACTATGTGTTCCTGTTGTAGCCAATGTTTGTAGAAGTGCTGGGGCTGCAAAGAAGAGGGAAAAATTAGTACAAATCTTGCTATTTTGGATAGCATAATTTAATGTGCATATATCTGATTTTTGCTTGAAAGATGAAGAATAATTACAAGAATACCTAGCTTTGGTAGGGCTTCCGTTGCTGTCAACAGATTGGATCTCGTTGTCTTCGTTGATTGTAAATGTACCATTTATTTTGAAATCGCGTAGCATATACATGGTTGCTTGTTTCATTTGAACATATTCTTGAAAAGACATTCGTGCTAGGTTGGGAAGTAACTGTTTCAAGAGCAATTTGTTTCAGATGCAACATTGCAAGTTGGTGTTGTTAGACTTGATTATGCAATTAAGACACCGTGAATAGGAAAAGGACGAATTTTTATTGCACTTAAGGCAATTAACTGTTGTCTCCTCTATCATTGTAGAGGTTGGTATTGGTGAATTGCATCCAAGACAAACTGGTTCAAATGGCGTAGAATAAATACTTGCAGTTGTCAATGTTCCTTTTATCTGTTCATAGAGGAGGACAAGTAGTATATGTCAAAATAAAAAGACATGAAGAAACAATTGCATATTGAGAAGTAGAGGTACTGTTTCATTTGTACTTACAGAGAATGTTGTAGGGTTCAATTTTCTAAGTTCTTCTGCTGCTTCTACATTCAATTTTTTGATGAATGTAGCTTGCGTTGTTCGAAGTGTTCTGTCCTTGAGTTCTTTCCTGTTTGTTATGTTTTTGAATAACATAATTGGAAAATGGCCTTTTTTCAATTCTTGTTCAATTTCACTGTAGAGTGGTGCAAATGTTTCAAATAACTGCAACTGCAATAGAAGACAGAAGGTTATTTTTTTTTTTTCAAAGGGAATTGAAATTTAGGATGGAACTAGCAATATAAAAACATTGCAAAGTAATTTATGTTACCGTTGCTCTATTGTCATCGAAATTTCCATCTTTAATTTGCAATGTATATTGCAAACCAATTTTCCATGCAGCTGTCACAACTGCAACAATTGTTCCAATTGGATATGTTTCTGTATTTGTTGTAAGGTGTTTTACTGTTGTATCTGGAATGAATTTATAATCTTTGCAAATTGGTGGTATGTTCTGTACGGTGCTTAGTTCAGTTAGCAGCAGAATCCAATCACAATCACCGCTGTCATAATTTGTTTTAGGAAGAACTTTAAAATTTGTAATAGATATTTCTTTTCCTGGTGATATTTTTTGTTCATGTTCTTCAATGAGCTCAGTTGGTATGGACAATGTGATTGTCATGATTCCTTCAGCATCTGTCAAATCTGCACGTTGTATTTGTCGTGCTTTGTAGACTTTATCAAGTTATGTGCTATAAATAACCGTAACATCTCCATTGAACATTTTTCCAGTTTTGCAAATGTTTAGTTCTTCAATTGTAACGGGGACTAAATATGGTGCTTTCGATCTGTGTATTGATGATGTTGATGTGGAAAAAGAGACAGTTAGAAGTAAAATACATTGGTGATAAATATAAATGCTATGTCAATGGTACCTATAAAAATTTGTTTCAAATTTACTTGTCTGATTCAATTGCACCCGATGTTTGTTGTTGTTTGTCTATTGTAGCTTGTTCTCCAGAGCTGCGAGATGAAAAAGATGCAAAATCATTGAATGGTGTGCTTGAACGCGACGCCGAAGTGTCTGGTAAATTTTAACAACCAAAAATAAAAATAAAAGTATAAGCTTATTCTATATTGTAGTGGAAACCGAGTATTAGTTACTGAAAGAAAGATTAATTGCATTTAAAAACTTCGATAATGGAAAACTTATAAATTATACAATATTAAACTCAGAAAACTCTATTAGTGCAACAGAGATATATACTGATCTGAGTTGCAAATATTAAAAGTTTTGTGCCTGAGAGGGAAAATGATTCAAGTCCATTACTATAGAAACGTGTAAATGCATGTGATACAGATGTATGAAAGTTCAGGTACTACTGATTGGCATGAAAACATTGATAAATATTAACTAAGTAATACTAATCAGGAATTCAATTCAACAAGTAATTAGGAATTCAATGAGTAATTAGTAATATACGCATGAATTCAATTACAAATCAAAATAAGAGGAATTCAATCAGGGAAATTAGGAGCTTAATTGAGGTATACGTCAATTGTGCTATAGTTGAATGTGCGCATGATGATTTATCAAATCGCGTGGATAAAATCACATCGCGTCCGGATTTGGGTTTCGGGTAAGGGTCCATTTGAGCGCGCGATAAACAATCAAATCCACCTTATAGAAGAGGTCGAGTCCGGAACTTAACAATACAATTGGGCCATAATAATAAAAGTTGCGATTTAATACATTGCTTCCACGTGGTCTGTGGGACCACTACTCTTGTGGAGCTTGGCTTGAGCGGACGACGATTAAAATATTTGCGATTGCGATTGTGCAATCACGCCAATCACATCGCAACATTTGAATGGTGGCATAACAAAAAGCAGTGGTAACATATGCGACTTGCGATTGCGATTGCATCGGAATCTCCTATATCAACAAGACACTTAATCGCAACAACAAAAAATACTTTGCCATTGTGATTCAAAAGACTTGAGAGGGGATCGATGAGAATTAAGCTCGATTCTTGGTAACTATCGCATCAAATTGGAATCAATTTTCAATTCACAGTGTTGAACCTGTGTGATAACTGACTTGATGAATTGAAGAAGGAACAATGTTCCATAGAAGCGCACGGTAGAATATTTTAGTTGATTTGTTTTTTTTGGATGGAAGTCAGATTTAAAATTGAGCGTGTTGGATTTGGAACGAATGCAGGAAATTGGAAGTAGAATCGTCGGACAAGGCATAGTGGAACTGTAACGGTGAGAGCGCAGAGTTGGACTGAGTTGGAGCTCTTTCTACCACCCAACCATAAATAAAATAGAAACACCATAACACAAAAGAAACCAAAAAAAATTCATATAGATAAAATTACAGAGACAACAAGGGATATTAAGGGAAATAACAATAAGATTGGAAACATTCTCCTCAAATTGTACAATGTAAATTAAAATGCATATGGATTATAAAATAATTGAGTTTGATATAACTGAAATAGAGTTATAATTTTGGAAAGAATTTAATTTCTATTTGGTATTATTTCTATTACAATTTAGAGATTAACAACAAGCAACATGCGAAATTGGAGGAGATGTTAGTGAAAAAAGGCTCAAATGTCAAATGAAGAGGAAGCTCGAGAAGTTTGTAGAGAAAGGATGAGGAAAAGGAAATAATAGAAGGTATATATATGTATGGCAATTGGCGCTGAATTTAATTTACCAAAGGGCAAATACATATTCAGGCTACATTAAAGTTTGGCTAAAGTAATTATTTACCAATTTCTATGAAATTGATAAATAAATTTTGACAAAGAAAACAAAATAGACATGAGAACTTGAAACTTTGATTTAGTTAAAGATATTTAAATTTTGGTTTTTTTTTTTAATTTTTTTTAATTTTTTAATTTTTTAATTTTTTTTTTAAATTTATTTTTTATTTTTATTTTTTATTTTTATAAACTTATAATTTTTGTAAAATAATAAATATGTGATATCTTCAAATTCATCAATATATTTATATTTTATTTATTTATTACAATTTAAACTTAAATTAATAATGTTAATATATTGATATTAGCTAATCTTTATCACACATAGGTTTATTTATATCACTAACTTATTATATGATGTTGACACGTATATTTAAGACAAATAAAACTTAGAACCTTTTAATTTATATATATATAATATATAATAAATATGAGATTGTACAATAGAGTCAAGCCTTTATGGAATTTTAAATATATATTTGAAAAGTATAAAGATCGCAATCACAACTTTAAGTTATGCCCTCCGCTTGTATTAATCGCAATTTGTTTTTTTGCCGATGCGATTAGTGCAATCGCAATCGCTCAATCGGAAGTTTCATTTGGTCGAGTTGAATTCCGGACCTGAAATGCTTATAGGGCAGATTTGATTTCCATATGGTTCATCGCGCGACGAAAGTATTTTATTAAGGTTTCATGATATGAACGTTTCATTGTTATTGCGCGAGGTTTTTAATCTTTGAACAATATATGTTTTAACATATACATATGTTATAACATATATGCGCTATTCGCATAGTGGGTCCCGTAGTCTTAGTGTTAGGTCTCCAATGAATTACTCTGTTGAATTATGAACTCTGTGTATAATTTGAAGAAAAAAAAAGCTGTGTTAAATCTCCTGTAGCCCTCTCTGTCTATATTTGAGCGCGAGTTCGCACTGAATTCCCTGAATGTGTCATATTGATATAAAACCCCTGTAAGAGGTCGAGAGTGAGATTATAGTGGTTCTCAGACTGAGCGAGGGTATTAAGCCTTTTTATAAGGCGTTGAGTTCTGTGTTCGAACAAATCTCCATAAGAGTGAAGCCCTGTCATGCTCTGGTTGCCCAAAGAGCTTTGAAGCCCTGTCGAAGCCGGAAAACCCTGCCGTTGAAGGAATTAACTTGGGTTACTGTTAATTGAACGATATTATTTGAGGCTTGACCCCAGAGGTTAACAAGCCGGAGTTATTACGAATAATGGCATTAACCATGGTGAAATTCTGGTTGAGCACTGTTCAAAACCTGGGAGTCGTTTTGTGAACCCAAAAAAGCTCACGTCGCGCCGCTTTTGGTCGAAGGTGAAACCATTTAAAAATAACGTGATGCAATGTGATTTCGCCACGTTGTTGAGGCAATACCGCCCTCATCGCGTTTTTTTGAAGTTTTAAAGGTAGGCGAGCAGAAAAATGCGATTTCGTTGTGCGCCGTCCGATTTGGAGGCCAAGGGATCTGACGGATATCGCACATTCAGTTGCACGACGATTAACTTGAGCTAAGAACCGACGGTTTGTGTTGATTTAATGCGATGGACGTGTGGGGCCTGTGAACCACTATACAATATAACTGTTGTGTTAACGTTATAACCATGGCCGAATGTTATAAGTGCTGTGCATATATTTAACTTGTCGAACCGTTGGGTTAACATTAAGTGATAGGGTTGGGTAGACGGATGGGTTCTATTATATTATGACCATTGTATTGTGTGTTAGACCTTTGAAGAGTTAATTAAAAAGGGCAGAAGTCGGATCATTAACCTGTAGATACAACGTGTAAGGATGGGCTTTCAATTATAAGTAAAGCAATTTATTTAAAGGGCCAACCTTATAATAGGAGGTATATATATATATGTATGGCAATGCGCGCTGAATTTAATTTACCAAAGGGCAAATACATATTCACGCTACATTAAAGTTTGGCTAAATTAATTGTTTACCAATTTCTATGAAATTGATAAATAAAATTTGACAAAAAAAAACAAAATAGACTTGAGAACTTGAACTTTGATTTAGTTAAAGATATTTAAATTTTGGTTTTTTTTTTTTTTTTAAATAATAAATATGTGATATCTTCAAATTCATCAATATATTTATATTTTATTTATTTATTACAATTTAAACTTAAATTAATAATGTTAATATATTGATATTAGCTAATCTTTATCATATATAGGTTTATTTATATCACTAACTTATTATATGATGTTGACACGTATATTTAAGACAAATAAAACTTAGAATCTTTTAATTTATACATATATATGAGATTGTACAATAGAGTCAAGCCTTTATGGAATTTTAAATATATATTTGAAAAGTATAAAAATCGCAATCGCAACTTTAAGTTATGCCCTCCGATTGTATTAATCGCAATTTTTTTTTTTGCCGATGCGATTGCACCAATCACAATCACTCAATCGGAAGTTTCATTTGGTCGAGTTGAATTCCGGACCTGAAATGATTATAGGGTGGATTTGATTTCCATATGGTTCATCGAGCAACGAAAGTATTTTATTAAGGTTTCATGATATAAAAGTTTCATTGTTATTGCACAAGGTTTTTAATCTTTGAACAATATATGTTTTAACATATACATATGTTATAAAATATATGCGCTATTCGCATAGTGGGTCCCGTAGTCTTAGTGTTAGGTCTCCAATGAATTACTCTGTTGAATTATGAACTTTGTGTATAATTTGAAGAAAAAAAATGCTGTGTTAAATCTCCTGTAGCCCTCTCTGTCTATGTTTGAGCGCGGGTTCGCATTGAATTCCCTGAATGTGTCATATTGATATAAAACCCCTGTAAGAGGTCGAGAGTGAGGTTATAGTGGTTCTCAGACCAAGCGAGGGTATTAAGCCTTTGTATAAGGCGTTGAGTTCTGTGTTCAAACAAAGCTCCATAAGAGTGAAGCCCTGTCATGCTTTGGTTTCCCAAAGAGCTTTGAAGCCCTCTCGAAGGAGGCAAACCCTGCCGTTGAAGAAATTAACTTGGGTTACTGTTAATTGAACGATATTATTTGAGGCTTGACCCCAGAGATTAACAAGCCGGAGTTGTTACGAATAATGGCATTAACCATGGTGAAAGTCCGGTTGAGCATTGTTCAAAACCTGGGAGTGGTTTTGTGAACCCAAAACAGCTCACGTCGCATCGCTTTTGCCCGAAGGTGAAACCATTTAAAAAAACCGCGATCCAGTGTGATTTCGCCATGTCGTTGAGGCAATACCGCCCTCATCATGTTTTTTTGAAGTTTTAAAGGTAGGCGAGTAGAAAAACGCGATTTCGTTGTGCCCCGTCCAATCTGGAGGCCAAGGGATCTGACGGATATCACGCATTCAGTTGCACGACGATTAACTTGAGGTAAGAACCGGCGGTTTGTGTTGATTTAACGTGATGGACGTGTGGGGCCCGTGAACCAATATACAATATAACTGTTGTGTTAACGTTATAACCATGGCCGAATGTTATAAGTGATGTGCATATATTTAAGTTGTCGAACCATTGAGTTAACGTTAAGTGATAGGGTCGGGTAGACGAATGGGTTCTATTATATTATGATCATTGTATCGTGTGTTAGACCTTTGAAGAGTTAATTAAAAAGAGCAGAAGTCGGATCATTAACCTGTAGATACAACGTGCAAGGACGGGCTTTCAATTATAAGTAAAGCGATTTATTTAAAGGGCCAACCTTATAATAGAAGGTATATATATGTATGGTAATGCGCGCTGAATTTAATTTACCAAAGGGCAAATACATATTCGGGCTACATTAAAGTTTGGCTAAAGTAATTATTCACCAATTTCTATGAAATTGATAAATAAAATTTGACAAAGAAAAAAAAATAGACTTGAGATCTTGAAACTTTGATTTAGTTATATATATATATATATATATATATATATATATATATATATATATATATAATTTAATTTAATTTTTTATTTTTATTTTTATTTATTTATATTTATATTTTTTATTTTTAACTTATATTTTTGGAAAATAATAAATATGTGATATCTTCAAATTCATCAATATATTTATATTTTATTTATTTATTACAATTTAACCTTAAATTAATAATGTTAATATATTGATATTAGCTAATCTTTATCATATATAGGTTTATTATTTGAGGCTTGACCCCAGAGGTTAACAAGCTGGAGTTATTACGAATAATGGCATTAACCATGGTGAAAGTCCGGTTGAGCACTGTTCAAAACCTGGGAGTGGTTTTGTGAACCCAAAATAGCTCACGTCATGCCGCTTTTGGCCGAAGGTGAAACCATTTAAAAAAAATGCAATACAGTGTGATTTCGCCACGTCGTTGAGGCAATACTGCCCTCATCGTGTTTTTTTGAAGTGTCAAAGGTAGGCGAGCAGAAAAACACGACTTCGTTGTGCGCCGTCCGATCTGGAGGCCAAGGGATCTGACGGATATCGCGCATTCAGTTGCACGATGATTAACTTGAGGTAAGAACCGGTGGTTTGTGTTGATTTAACGCGATGGACGTGTGGGGCCCGTGAATCACTATACAATATAACTGTTGTGTTTACGTTATAACCATGGCCGAATGTTATAAGTGCTGTGCATATATTTAACTTGTCGAACCATTGGGTTAACGTTAAGTGATAGGGTCGGGTACACGAATGGGTTCTATTATATTATGATCATTGTATCGTGTGTTAGACCTTTGAAGAGTTATTCAAAAAGGGCAGAAGTTGGATCATTAACCTGAAAAATGTATCTTTTCACATCTTATTTATAACACCCAGGATAGTTCGCGGATTCTTCGTATGATATATCACATACGTACGTTATTTATTTATTTATAATAGTTCAGACAATTCACCTTTCATCAAATTACCGGGACGACAAATATATGTTTTAAAATGTTATTTATTTATAACCGTCAGGATACTTCGCAGATTATCCGTACGAAATAGCACATACGCAGGTTATTTTTTATTTATAACAGTTCGGACAGTTCAACTTTCATCACACGCGGTCTGCACAAATATTTATGGAATTTGCAATAACATGTTGAACTTTTAAACCAATAGAATGCCACAAAAACAAATTAAAATAATTAAAATAAGTAAACAATAATAAATCTTATAGCTGAACCATGTCAAAAATAATTTTTTTTTGAAAACATATGTCTAATCAAGGTGAATTAATGTCACAATCAGGAAAAACCTGATGCAATGACCTGCAGCGGCAGGTACAATAAGCAAAATTTGGTGTGAGGTATGAAAAGTAGGGATTAGAGCCACATTAAAAATCCCTAAAAACCCAGCCAAGGTACGAACTTAATAAAAAAAAGGGATTAGAGCTACATTACGTCAGGTAAGAAAGAGAAATACGGAGTTCGGATGGCTACGGTGAGTATTTTCTATCTCGGTGTATTTATGGGAGGATGGACTGGGAAATAAGGCTCACAAGTTCGAATGATGTTAATACAAATGAAATGGAGTGCAAAATACTAAATTTAAAATTAGATGTGTATAAGAAAATTTCGGTGAAAATCACATGTAAAAAAAATAAATAAAAATTTATATAAATCATAGAAGTCAAATTCTTAACATTCCGTTAATGTTTTAATTTAAACCTTTGTCCAATAAGATTCACTTATATCTCTAAATACTTTTAAGAAACTTTATAAGTTTTAATAAATGATTTACAAACTCTCATAAATATTAGTTTTGAAACTTACTTTGTTATTGATATATGTTTTTTATTATTTAAATATATTTTGAAATTTGTTTCTTTAAAATGAAACATGCTAATAAATAATTATAACCCAAATGTAGAAAATAAATAAAAAAACTTTATCCTTCATTTAGTGAAATGTGATTTATACGTGGAAGCTTTACAAAGATATTTTTAGTTTTTATGGTTGTATTTGCATTATTCACCAATGTTAAGAAATATTAATCTATTACTTAACCCTAAAATATGAAGTATGTTTTTGTATAAGTAAATTTCATTTCCCAATGAAGAAAAATGAACCTTTGCAATTTCATAGTTACTCATTTAAATATGTGGGTTTCAAGTGTATTTTTATTGGTGATTTTATAGTGCACTTAAATAGTAAAATGAGAGAGGTTTTACTTCATTAATTGAAATTTACAAAAATGACTTTAAATTCCATTTTCCAGTTATATTCAATTGTAAAGTGTATGATTTCAATACATGTTGGGAAGCTCTTTAATTCTTCAAGTGAAATTTTAAATATTTACTTTCATGTTTTTCATCATATTTTACCCACTGTAACATTTGTAATATTATGCTTCTAATATGTGTTACACCTATACGTGCATATATTTAAAAAGTCATCCCCCTTAATCATCCAAACACCAAATTTTAAATATTCTTAATATATATATTTTCCCCCTTTTTGTGGACAATGTTTCCCCATTTTTAGGAGTTCTTAGTTAGAAATACAAATGTTAATAACTTTCAGTGATATTAATTAATGATGTTAATCTTTAAATTGTTTGTATTTTGAATTTGTATGCTATATAAAATTGAAATCATAATAAAGTATTACATATGCATATTCATAGTGTGACATTTCTTTAACATCCCTTAGTTATTAGCCCTACTTAGGTTTGTTCTAATCTCTTTTATAGATTTGCCTTTATATCCTAGGGAGCAATTTTTCATCACGAGAATATGAGAGGGATTCATATGATGAGGAAGGTGCAAGGTGAAACCGATGGAAATGGTTAGTTAAAATTTGGGTCAGATTAAGCACCAACACCTCCCCTGTGCAATATTAGACAACTTCAAAGCTTATAGAGTAAATGCAACTTCTTATGGTAATTTATTTTAAATTACATCGATATTACAAAAGGCTTCATGCATTTGCTAAAGAAGGGGTTCCCATTTGAATGGGATGATATGGATTAGATATAGTTTCATGCATTGAAAAATGTGGTGATCTTTGTCCCTCTACTTAGTCCCCCGAATTATAGTAGATATTTCTTTCTGTATCTCAGGATGGACTAATTTACCATTGGTATGGTTCTACTTTAAGAAGATGGAGAGCTTAGAGAGAACATCATATATTAAGTAAGGCAAAGGCTTAGAGGTCCTAAACTAAATGATTCACATTTTCAGAAGTTATCTTTAGTAGTAGTTCATGCTATCAAGTGACTCTGTCATTACATTTTTTTAAAGAAATCTGTCTTCATAGCTAATGTCATTTGACAGAGATATCCTTATATATCTCCAAACTTTGAAGTGTCATTTGTCTTTCTCACACGATGAACGACATCGCATTCGACATAAGGCAAAGATATATCTTGTTATCGAAAACACTTTGTATCATTACATGGTAGATTCCATTTTTCAATGTTACTTAACCCATAAGGAAGCTGAGAAAGTTTTAAATGATTGCCACAATGGAGCATGTGGTGGACATCTCTCTAGTATATTTATAGTCCATAAAATTTTGTATGTTGGATACTTATGGCCTTTGATATTTGAATATTGCATGGAAGCAATCATTAAGTGTCAACCCTATCAAATTTTTACATGGAAAATGAATGTGCATCCTACTCCTCTTTTTCGCATCATCATCATCCCTTTCATTATGTGGGAGGTGGATTTTATGACATGAAATTTAGCTTTAGCGAGGGGTAATAAGTACATTATTTTGGCAATATAATATTTTACGAAGTGGGTTGAAGCCATGCCAACATTCTCCGATGATGATGAGATAGTTGTGCTTTTCATATTTAATCAAGTCATTACAAGATTTCGTGTGTCAAGAGAGATTGTCATCGACCATGACAGTCACTTTCAGAATACGATGATAATTGAGTTGGCTTAAAATTTGGGGTTGAGACAAGAACATTTTTCTCCTTATTACCCCTAAGAAAATGGTCAGGTATAGGTGGTCAATAAGTCCTTGAAAACCATTTTGTAGTGCATTATCAATGTGAACAAGTACAACTAAAACATCATGCTTTATCCTACACTCTAGGTAAACTAAAATTCAGTTAGACTACTACAAGGCTTACTCCTTTCCAATTTATTAATGAGGTAGAATCGATTCTCCCTAATAAATGTGAAATTAATTCTTTGAAGTTAGTAGTTGAGCTCATTCCTAACACGTCAAGCTTGGAAGAGTGGCTTGTTCATTTGGACCACCTTGATGAAAAGGTTGAGATGATGCTACAACTAACAAGGCACATAAGAAATGTGTCAAAAGTCAATATCATAAGTTTGTCCATCCTCATATTTTCTCTAAAGGAGACCTTGTTTTGGTTTATGATGGAGAAAAATATGCATTGGGGTTAAGTAAGGTTAAGTTTATGTGGTACATGCCTTACATCATAAGGCACATACTTAAAAAAAGGTGCTTATGAACTTAAGGATTATGAAGAAAATGTGCTAGCTAAGCCTATGAATGGTTTTAGCCTCAAGAAGTACTACACTCGAGCAACTTTTCTTAGGAATTTGTCCTTTTGTAATTATTGTACATTAGTAGTTATAATATGGGTTAGGTTTGGTTTTGATCAACTGTACTTATCATGCTTTCAAAATTATTGATAGATTTCAATGAATGTTTATATGATTTTCTTAGAGTTCCAACCATCACACTCAAAACTTAGCTTGTTCAACTTAGGTGATTTATTCTCCAACTGGCCAATTGATTACATTTGGTGGTTGTTGTATTGATGTTGGAACTAATTAAATTTCCAATACAATGTTGTTATTTAATTACTTCGGGAGGCCATCTCTTATAGCATTAAAAATTTGGTAGTTCCTCTTGATTCTTAATTGATAGTGTCTCAATTGAATAATCAATAGTGGGTTTGCAATCCTTCTCTTTTCCGGAGATATCTATGTGTAAGCTTACTTCAAAGAAATTTTAATTTTATTACTTACACTCATGCGCCTCGAAGTAGAAATCCTATTAAGGGTGACAAATATTGTTGATAAAATCAATCTTCACCTAGCATGAGATAAGATAAACCAATCCCTCCACCAATGTCACATTCAGCATTAAGTCTAGTTGCTATATATATAGATTTTGACAATGCATATGATAGGGTTGAGTGTTATTTCATTTCAATCATGCTCAAGGCCATATGATTTGTGCCAAAGCATATGGCCTTGAGCATGATTGAAATGAAATACCACTCAACCCTATCATATGCATTTTCAAAATCAAACTCGTTGAAGAGGGTGTCAAGGCAAAGGGTTCTACCCTATTTCAAGCCTTCACAAATCAAATTTACATTATTAAGAATGAACCCCCCCCATTTGAGGGAAACTGTTCTTGGCTATAAATGCTTAATCCTCATGATCAAGGCCTTTGCCAATATTTTATAATATATTCTATATGGCAATAAACTTAGGTTCCCTAATGTGGAAAAACCCTTGGATATTCTAAGTGAAATAACATAACAATAAAGTGAGACAAAGAAGAATTCAATTGAAGTTGAATCACAACAAAAGATAAGTGGCATGATAGATAGAAGCATGGTCATGATTAAAGGGAATAACTAAATCCAAACTAGGTTCAAAGGAAGAAATCATGTGACATTGGCCAGAGGAAAAATTCATAAAATATTGCGACTTCAATAATAGTGTGATGAACATTGAGCATAAGAGTGCAAGAAATTTTATGGAAGAGCACACATGCGTGGATTGTATTCTATGTGCATGGGGAGAACGACAAGAGACAATGAGCAATAAAAATACTCAACAATCTACTAAAGGAGAGTGAAGGTTCAGAATACAAAGAAAAGGGGAAGACAAACATTTAGGCACCTAGAGGTCCCCAAAGGGTCAAAGAGAAATTGGAGTGCTAATGAGCAAGATAAAGAGATAATGGATGAAAAATGGACATCTAATGGAAAATAGTCAAGATGAAAACTATTAGAGTAAAAAAGACAATCTATGAGATAACTACTTAGATTACAAGAACAAATGCATATGAAAATCCATATTGAATATATGATCTTAACAACGTGTGAGAGTAATATGTATATGATCTTAACAAGAATTATTAGGTCATTACCTCAATAACTAGTGATTTGGTTGTATATTATCGTGTATATGAATGAATGTATATTGGTTTCTTAACATAATTGTATTCTAATAACGAGTTACAGGTTAATGCATAATGAGAATAGGTGAATTGGGTATGCCACACCCTTAAGTATTAAATTTTTGGTAATAAATTTAGGTTGATAGGTGTAGGATAATATGAAACAAGAAAGAGGAGGTGCTAAAAGAAGGTGACAAGAGGGTGGTACAAAATAAATATTGGTTAAAAGTGGAAAAATATCAACAATGAATAGATAATTACAATTTCCAAGAAGAAGAATGAGGTGTTGGAGGGTAGATAATAAATTAGAGAAGTCAAGGGCAGTAGATTGAAGAGGAGAAAAATAAAGTGAAACATGGAAATGTCTCGTGAAAGCTTGTAAAGTTGTTGAAAAAAAAAAGGACAATGAACATTGGAGATTCCTACTACAAAGGAAGTATGCAGGTAGATAAATAAAAAATATGGCTCCATGAAATGGAATATAATCATATTTTCAAAGAAGAGGACTAAGCAAAGACAATATTTTTTAATACCAAGTTGAAGGGACACATTGTTATTTGATAGGGATTTTATGGAATGAGAGAGAATTCACGAGGATAAAGAAAATATATAGAGATAGACAAAATATTATGAAATTGAATGATAAATAATTGCTTGTTGATTACAAATAAAGGTTAGTCAACTAGTTTCATAACTTCATGCTAAAGTAGCAACGTGTACATGAGTACACAATAGAGTTTATAAATATCAAACAAGATTAAAAAATGAGGGAGACTAAGATTAATATGTATTAAGGTATGTAAATTGCTAGGCATAAAATCATATAGAAACAAAAAAATGAATGAGGAAATAAAACATAGAATGAAAAATACAAAGGAGGCACCAATATTTGGGTCACCCGATTTGGGCTACATCCATGAAGAAATATCTAGTCCTTCCTTTTATCCCATCTAGCAAAGTGAAGGGATATAACCCGTAGCACATGTGCTACAACCTTCTCTTCTCTCTCTCAACTACAATGCACTCTCAACAATACAAATTTGAAATGCAATTCTCTCATAAGAAGAGGGGTTCCTTCTAGGGCGAGAAGACCTAACATAACATCTATTGTAAAATCTATGACCCAATGATGAATGGTCCAGATTGACTATGAAATTACAATATTGTACAAGGAAATATTTATTTATTTATTTGTTTTTTTTATAATTATTTATTTATTTAACTTTTTAAATTTAATTTATTTAATTATTTATTTTTTTAATTTAATTTATTTTTAATTTTTATTTTTCGATTGGGTCACTTCCCCAAACCCCCATTAGGGGGGATCCAAACCCACATAGACCCCCAGGCGATAATAGTAGGGGGGAATTACCCCTACACTCCCCGTAAGGAATTGGGGTCCAAAAGTGGCTAAAAAAAATACCTTTGAATTAGGAAGATAATCAGACTCCACAACGAACATAAATGTCCCAATATTTTGATTTCAATACCATATTAATCTATGTAAAATGGATTGGTAGAGGAAGCATATCAATTGGTGCTACAGAGCCCCGAGGGATAGTTCACTTGGTTGAGTTCCCCTTGCTAAGTACCTTTCCAATTGGGAGGTCACAGGGTCAAATATCCTAGACACCCTTGGGTTTAGGCCCGACCAAATCAACTGACGGGTAGATCCCTTCAGGTGGATCTACCCAGATTATTACCTATGGATGTAGTGGCCTCTCAGTGACCGTGAACCACAATTGAAAATATCAATTGGTGCTACAAGTTAAAGAGAAGTTTGTGTGCATTTCCAAAAAGAGTAATTTTAATTGAGCACAATTATTGGTTGTTGGGGTAAAGTTTCCAATTCCACATAGAAGATGGAATATGTATGTGATGAGAGGACAAAAAAGATAAAATACAGTAATATGAAGGGTAGATGTTAAGGTTGGATTCATGAAAACCTTACAGGTTAAGGAGAGAGTGATGCCCACATTCAACAAATTTGTTGTTATACATGTGGGATATGGCACGTGTCATTTAACTCTCCACATTGATAATATACATAAATAAATGAACAAAAAATGCAAATAACTCATGTAGGCTGATCAAACATTAGAGAAATAGTCACAATAAACAAAAAAACAAAGAGAAATTTGATTTGAGTATAACACATGGGATTGATTTGATTATAGGTTTCACATTTCTAAATCGAATAATGAATGAGATTAATCAAATGGAAAGTATGGCACTGAATAGGCAAGTTATGGATTTGTTGAAGGGATTGATTGAGAAGAGTAAGAGTGCATGAGTGGTTCCAACATTGTTCATGCCCAAGATAGATGGATAGTACAATATGTATACAGGTTCCCCACTTCAAATAAGATAACAATCAAATAAATGATTTTGTTGTCAAGGAAGAATGACATGAGATAACTTGAATGGTGATAAATAATTCACAAAGATAAAATTGAAGAGTGGATGTCACTGAATTAGAATCAAAGAGTGAGATATCACCTTTGATACCAAGGAAATACCATATGAGTGGTTGGTTGTGTAGTTTGGATTGACCAACATAATGGGTGCCTTCAAAAGACAAGTGATAGAGGTATTTTCTTGTACATTAGTAAGCTTTGTAGTGGTTTAATTAGCAACATTTTGATTTTTTATAGGAGAAAAGAGGATTCAAACCTTTACAACAATTGAAGTGTTGAGAAAAGATGAGTTACATATTATATTGAAGAAACACAAACATTCTCAAGGAAGAATTGTGATCTGAATGGGAAAATTAATTTTTTTGTGCTAAATTCCTCTTTAGAATATGTTAAAGTTCTTGAGGATTAAAGGAGTAAATTTCAAGTTTAACGATAAGCTTTTATGTGTTTTAAGTAAAATTCATGATCAAATTAACATTAACAAAACACTGAACAACAACATATAACAAACATGAACATCACCAAAACAATATCACAACAACACATGATGAAGGAGTTTGGGCCTCTTCTATTATTCTCAAAAGTGTGATTACCTACATTTACAATGCTCAAACAACTATGAAACATGCTCCAATGGCTTCAAAATGCCCAAAAATGCCTGTTTAGCCTCTTTCTGATCTGAAATTTGTTAAAAACTAGAGAAGTTATGAGCCAGCTCCTTAGTTTTCCTGCTAACCATTCATTAATTTCCCCAAAATCTCGACTGGTCCTACAATTTCTCCCTTAATTCATCAAATTGGGCGACAATTTCCCAGAATTCCAGTCAAAATTTTCAGAACCTTAATTCGCCCAATGATGCCTTAAGTCTGAAAAATCAAACTATACAATTTGGCATGTTACACACACACACACACACACACACACACACACACACACATATATTCTGCTAAGCGGTTAATTAAGTGCCAACGGTCAGAGTAATGGCCATCACATTTATCAGTCAAGGGTGACTAATGGTTTGTGTAGGTGACTAAACTCTGCGGTCTCATGGCGGTTAAAGAAAGCAGTTATGGTGGCATGGTCTCATGGCAAGGCGACAATGCAGTTTGGGGCGAGGTTAGCCTCCGCGCCTCTGATTCTCAGTCGAAGGTTATATGAAACAATGTTTTGGGGGGGGCCAGGGCTAAGCCTTGGCCCCTTCTCCCCATACATCTGCAAACCATAATTTAAATACGTATTGTGCCATAGTATTTAATAAGGAATACATGTGGTATGCTGGGGAATACATGTGGTATGCTGGTATTGTTCTATGCTGTTACAAAGGAGGTCGTGGGTTCGACCCTCGCCCGCTTTGCTCAGACCTATACCATAATTTTGGTGGCCCCCGGGCTGCCCCGTGGCGGTCCCTAGCTGGGCCTAGTGGCAGCCTATGGTTGGCCACCCTTAACCCAATCAAAATTCTCCACAAAAAACCACTCAGATTGTTCCACTTGGCACCACCTAATTCACCAGAGAATATACCCTTTGACCAATCATCCTTCCAACTAGGCATGCCCAGTCAACAATGCAGACTGCTGCCTGGGCTGTCCTACATTTTTTTTCAAAACTTTGCCTGTTTGACAAAACAGACAGGATGCGTTTCTGGGAGCATACGGGGTCGGTTTTTTGTGAAATGAGTTGTGTCGGATTCAGAACAATGAGATCTACACGTTCATTTAGGTTCCACACCATTCCGACAACTTTCATTTTTGAGAATAATTTTGAGCACCTGATCACTCCTCCCCACTAGAAGCTTTTGGACCTCAAAATATCACTTTAAGTTGTTCAACAGATGAGGGTAAAATTTCCTCACCTTTACAATCTCGATCCATTTGGCCTTGCTTGGATTTGTGCCTTTGAGTCCCACACAAAGGTAGTCTACACTCCCTCGTTTTGATGTCCTTGTTTTGCTGTCAAGAATGGTGTCTTGCGGAAGCTCATCAAGGTATTCAGGAGAAAAATCCTCAATGGAAGGAATATGAACATGTTCTCGTTGATCTTCAATCAATGGATGCTCATACAACCTTAAGTTCGCAACATTAATACAAAGTAAATTTGTATGTATGAAGGAAAATCTAACTTGAAGGCATTGTCTCCAATCTTTTCCAAAATTCTGAAAGGACCATAACGGATTCGTTTCAATTTTTTACCTACCCCTTGAATCCTTTCTTTGCTAATGTGAAGCCAAACTTTGTCATCAACTTGGAACTTGTGATCTACACGATGCTTTTCATGCCTTGCTTTGTACTTGCCTTGGCTCTTTTCAAGTTGATCTTGAACTGTTTAATGTATCAATTGGATTTGTTCTATGAACTTCTTGGTTTTTTCTATGTCTCTATGGCCACCAATAGCAACATCCTTCCCAAAAATTAAATCCAATGGTGATCTAGGCAAGTTTCCAAGACATGCCTCAAATGGCGATGTTTGTGTAGAGGAGTGTTTTGCACGGTTGTAAGCAGCTGAATATAATGCTACTATTCATCCCACAACTTAGGATGCTTGTTGTAGTATCCTCGAAGAATATGTATGACTGTTTGATTGACCACTTCGGTTTGAACATCTCTTTGTGGATGAAAGGCTGTACTATTTTTCAACTTGGTACCCAACAAGTCCCACAAACTTGACCAAAATTTCCCAACAAATCGAGAATCTCGATCACTAAATATGGATGTGGGAAACCCAAAATTAACCCAAACATGCTAAAAGAATAGTTGACCTGTTTGTTCAGCTGTGATTTTCTTGTTACATGGAATTAATATACACATATTGTTGAACCTATCCACAACTACATACAAATAATCATGACCTCTTTTTGATAATGGAAGACCTTATACAAAATCCATAGAAACACTCTCCCATGGAAGTGAAGGTTCGGGAAGTGATGTGTACAATCCTAACTTCCTATTGCGAGGCTTACTAATTGCACACAATGAAAAATCTTTAATGAAACGTGACACACTTTCAGGCATACAAGGACAATAACAATACCTATGAAGACGTGACACTGTTTTTCTTACACCAAAATGTCCAACAATAAGAGAAGTGTGTGCTTCCCTTATGAAATTCACTCTCTCTCCCTGTGGAATACAAATCTTTCCCAAATGATACAACACGTTATTATGTAGATGGTAATCCAATTCCTCTATTTTGTTGCCTTGACTCAAGTTCACATAAACATCTTGAAAGTCATTATCAAATGCATATTGCTCAACACAACTTTCATGTAAAACAAAATTATGATTGAGTAAAGTAGCTGCACTAACAATAGGCCTAGAAAGCATATCAAAAACCTTTCTTATATACCTTTCTTATACCTGATTACCAAGTGGAATTGCTGTAGGAAACCCATCCATCAAAAGTGCCTTGGTTGCTGCAACTTATTTTGTGATTTCAAGTATTGCAATGGTTGGTGGTTGATGTGAATGATGGCTTCCTTTCCCATCAAGTAGTGTTTCCACTTTTTCACACTTTGAACCAACACATAAAGATCCTTGTCATAAGTAGGATATTTAATCACTACACCATTGAAAGTTTCTGAATGAAATGAAATGGGCTTACCATGTTGCATAAGGACTGCACCCACGACATAGTCACTTGCATCAATTTGAATCTCAAAGGATTGTCTGAAGGGGTTGAACTGATCTTTTATTTCAATGCATCAAATGCCTTTTTTTGTTTACCTCCCCACTGGAAGACCTGCTTTACACTTGTCAATGCAGGCAATGGAGTTACTTAAGTTAGCAATAAACTTCCTCCAATATTGGGCTGCTCCCAAAAAGATTCTTACCTCAGTAACTATCTTGGATGTTAGAAAATTCACAATTACCTCAACCTTAGAGGGGTCTATCTTCAACTCAGCTCCTCCAATAGTATGCCCCAAGCACACTAAATAATTTTTACCAAACTCACACTTTGACATCTTTAAAGACAACTGTTCTTTCTTCAAGATATCAAGTACTTTTTTGACATGCATGACATGTTCTTCACAAGATTTACTAAAAATCAAGATGTCATCTAAGTAGCCATCACAAACTCATCTAGAATGGCCTCAATACATCATTCATTACATGCATAAAGGTAGCTGGAGCATTTCAAAGACCAAAACGCATAATAAGCCATTCAAACAAACCTTGCTTTGTTTTGAAAGTAGTCTTCCATATGTCACCTTCAACAATTATAATTTGATGATAGCCACTCCTTAAGTCCAACTTAGTAAAATAATTTGCATCTTTCAATTGATTAAGAAAATCATCTTTTCTAGGAAGTGGACAGCGGTCCTTTACCATAATTTAGTTCAATGCATAGAAATCTACACACATGCACCATGTTCCATCCTTCTTTGGCACCAACACAATAGGTGACCCGCATGGTGAAGTACTTGGTCGGATGATCCCTTTGTCCAACAACTCTTGAATTTGATTTTTGATTTCAGCACTCTCCATCATTGACATCCTATACATGCCAATGTTAGGAATAAGACAATCTTGCTGCAACTGTATTTCATGTTGGATTCCCCACTTGGGAGGTAATCCCTTTGGTTCCTGAAACATATCATTATTTTCATTAACCACTTAAATCAAATAAGATTTCAACTTTGAATCACAACCTTGAAATGCTTCATAATCAACATCATTATTTGGTTTAATCATAAGAAGCAAAGAACTCTTGCTTGAATTCACTAGTATTTTCATTTGTCCTGCATTAACTAATGAAAGATGTAGTTTCTTGCGATGAGCTCTCACGATATACTCCACACCATCTTTGAACAAGTGGTACTTTTTTTCATGGTGATAGAAGATGGCTTTTCTATCCTATAGGTAAGGAATACCCAAAACAATTCTTGAAATATAAAACGGTACAACATCTAATTCAACTTTGTCAATGAAGTTTGCTATGATTGAAAACAGAAGAATACACTTTCTTGTAACCTTGTAAATTTGTGTTCTTTCATATCCAACCCAATGGATATGGTTTGGGATGTGGAATGGTTTCAATATTAATTTTCTTGACTAAGTCTTCAGATATCAAGTTGGCTTCAGACCCACTATCAAATAGTGTGTTGATTTTTGTATGTTTCACAATAACCCTCACATGGAATAATTCAATCCTCGTTTCTTCATTTGGAGTACTAGTGTGACAATTTGATGAAATAATGCTAGCAATGGATTCTTTTCCTTTCATACCCATGGCTATAATTTTAGTTTCATCACCCGAATCGGATCCCAAATCCTGTTGAGTGGTTGCAGCTATTTTTTGTTTCCCCTTGTTGTTGAATTTCTTGGGCCTCATCTCTCGATGAAGCTTCCAACAATGGTCCTCATCGTGACCCTCTTTGGAACAATGTTTTCATGTTATTTTATCTCCTTCATTTTTAATGGATGCATTTTTCTTTCCCTTTCCTTTCTCTCCACCCTTAGATGACTTCTTTTTACCCTCTTACGGAATATTTTTCCCTCTTGCCTCAAGGTGAGTGGCTTGCACACAAACCTCATATAGACTAGTGGGATTGAACATAAGGATAGTATGCCTTAGGTAGCTATGTAAACCCCCTATATACTTCAACAACGTGTCTTGTGAATGCAAATAAACACCTAACATAAGATACCTTCTTCTAAATTATTGGGTGTAATCTTGCACATTTTGACCTTTAATTTCTCTAAAGTTCTGCCAATTCATGATGGCTTTCTGCATATATGCTAGAGTTGCAACAATAAAATCAGACCAATAGATTGAGATCTTACCATGTTTTTTTTATCTCGACTTGTGTCTTGGCTTCCCACCATACTAGTGTTTCACCCTCTAGTCTCAAGGAAGCTAGCTGAATCTTTGTATCATCATCTTGAAGGTTTTGAATCCTGCAGTAGACCTCCAACTGGCAAACCCAATTTTCAAGATTCTCTGCATTCACTTCACCATTATACATATGCAGCTCAAATTTAATATCAAGTTTTAACAAGGGTGTTTTACAAATTCCTTTTGAGGTACGTTGATGAGTATGAGTAAGGGTTGTAGTAGTGGAAGAGGATGGAGATAAAGGTGAAGATGGTGGTGAGGACGATGGTGGAGTAAATGGTGGTTTATCACCATTTCTATTATGTCCTCCTCTTGAAGCCTTTGGAGGCTTTGAGCCTTCATCATGCAGCCTTGAATTCCTCTCTTCATAGAGGAATTTCACCATCTCTATCATGTCAAAGAAATCCTTCCTAAAATATCTCTCATCATCTAGCATGCTATCAGTTCCTTCTTCATTATCCATGCTTACTAAAGCTTCTACTGCATCTGGAGGAGGAGTTTGTGGTGGAGATTGTGGAAATATTTCTCTCCTTTGCCTTGTCCCAACTTGAGATCCTGCACCCACAAGCTTTCCTTCTGCTCTCTTGAGCTTCAACCTTGTAAGCATCACATTCACTTGCAAAAAATTAAATCCTTCTTGCATAAAGAGAACCTAAGCTCTAATACCAAACTTGATATGAATGGGAAAATTAGTTTTGTTGTGCTAAATTCCCCTTTAGAATATGTTAAAGTGCTTGAGGATTTATATAGTAAATTGCAAGTTTAAGCATGAGTTTTTATGTGTTTTAGGTAAATTTCATGAACAAATTAACATTAAAAAAACACTGAACAACAACATATAATAGACATGAACATCACCAAAATAGTATCACAACAACACATGATGAAGGAGTTCACCCCACATGGGCTACGTCTCCTTGGTCTAGCTTCCAATGGCTTGACCCTCTTCTATTAAGTTGAAAACTATGATTATCTACATTTACAATGCTCAAAAAACTTTGAAACCTGCTCCAATGGCTCCAGAATGCCCAAAAAAGCCTATCTAGCCTCTTTCTGATCCGAAATTGGTAAAAAATTGGAGAAGTTATGAGCCTCCCTAGTTTTCCTACTAAACGTTCCACAATTTCGCCAAAATCCAGAATGGTCCTATAATTTCACCCTTAATTCGGCTAACTAGGTGATAATTTCCTGGAATTCCAGGTGAAATTGTTGGAACCTTAATTCACCCAATGACACCTTCAGTTTGAAAAATCAAACTATACAATTTGGCCCGTTATATATATATTTTTATATAAAAATTCCGCCGGGCGGTTAAATAACTGTCGAAGGTTAGAGTAATGGCCATCAAATTTGACAGTCAAGGGTGGGTAATGATATGTGCAGGCGGCTAAAATCTGCTGTCTGGTGGTGGTCAAAGCAAGCGGTTTCGGTGACATGGTCTCATGACAAGGTGATGGTGTGGTTTGGGGCAGAGGTTAGCCTCCGTGCCCTCAGTTCTCGGTCTTAGGTTATACAAAACAATTTTTTTTGGGGGGGAGGGCTAAGCCCTGGCTCCTTCCCCCCATACATTCGGCAACCATAATTTAATAATGTATTTCGCCATAGTATTTAATAAGGAATACATGTGGTATGGTGGTATTGCTTGGCGTTGTTACAAAGGAGGTCGCAAGTTCAACCCCCGCCCACTCCGCTTAGACCTCTACCATAATTTTGGTGGCCCCCAGGCTGCCACGTGGCAGCCTCTAGTTGGACCACATGGCATCCCCTGGTTTGGCCACATGACAGCCTATGGTTGGCCACCCTTAACCTAATCAAAATTCGCCATAACAAACCACTGATATTGTGCCACTTGGCACCACCTAATTCACCAGAGAATATACCCTTTGACTAGTCATCCTGCTAACTGGGCATGCCCAGTCAAAAGTATGCATTGCTGACTGGGTTGTCCTGCATTTGTTTTTCAAAAACTTGCTTGTTTGACAAAACGAACAGGACGCGTTTCTGGGAGCATACAATGTCGGTTTTCCGCGAAATGAGTTGTGTAGGATTTAGAACGAGGAGATCTATAAGTTCGTTCAGGTTCCACACCATTCTGACAACTTTAATTTTTGAGCATAATTTTGAGCACGTGATCAAATTGATACATCTTTTGTTTATTGTGTCCAAGGAGAGGTTGAACATGCATATAGATAAAGTGAGGGAAAATTTCTAGTGCCTATTGTTGCACAATGTCATAGGAATGATAAATTTTAATAGTGTTGCAGTCTTTTATAGAAATTTTCTTAGAGTATCATTGACCTATTTTTATGCATTACTTCAACTAGGCCCAACCTATCATCATTCCTCGTCAATAATTCATACTCCTCCTTTATCTTTTCAAAATTTCATACTTAATCATATTTTCAAATCCCTATGCGTAACTTATCACCCTGAACAAAAGCTCCACACTTTTCAGACTTTCTGATTTTCACCTCTGCACATAGCTAGTCTTGTGCTACTCTTATACTTGGCCATTTTTCACTAGCATGAAGAATACACTTCATCATATTTCTCCATACACCTTTCCTTCCACACAACTACTTCTCCACACACCCCTCCTTTTGCACTTCCCATTCTCCCACATTGTCCATTTCTCCACGGTCCCATCTCTTTGCAAATAAAAAATCTCTACACTATAATACCATATATTTTATAAAAAAAAATCTCTCCTATTACAAGCCATACTTAGTGAAATCCTTGGAAATACCCATTTTTCTCTGTTTCAGGCCAATTCAAAGGTTATTTAAGAAATATCAATTATGAAGGTAAAAAGTTGGTGATACAATATTTTGTGAATCAAATCTTCCATTATTCCATGAAATATGTGCCCTGGGTCATTAACTTCCAATTATGATTCTCACACATCACTATGGTGGTATGTGATGAAGGGATGTATTAGTAAATTTATTCATAAATTTAGCTTTTAAACAACTAAGAGCTCTGAAATACAACACTTGACCCATCACGTAAATCGAAGTCCCTTCAAAGAATAATAGAATAAGGTGAGTTAATGAAGGAAGGAACTATTTTGTAGGGATAAAACTAATTCATTTTCTCAAAAACATAAAACTTCCATTTAAATGATGACATATCAATGGTATTTGAATCTAACGCTTGAGGAGAAACTCAACAATAAAAATTGGATTACAAGTCTTTCTAATGTTGGATGTGTTCCCAAGGTCATTTATTGCATATAACTTGTTTCCTAGTGTGCCCTTCGTTTTGATTCAAAAACCATAACTAAAAAATTTTCTCTGTAAAGGAAGAATTTTGTCCTTTTGACTCTTGAAAAATCTTTCAAGAAAATGTTGAAGCTTCCAAAACCAAACAAGAAACTTAAGTTTCCCGAGGCAAATGCTTTCCTTGATTCTTAAGGTGGGGGAGTGAATGTATTAGAGAATTCATGGTTGAATCAACCAATATACCAACCAAAATTTTCTCTATTGATATCTCAGTGCTAGGGGAGCCCTAGAAATATTTCTCTTGGTTTCTTGTTAATATAATGGTATGATTCAACATCTCACATACCTAGGTCAGTCCTATACATCATGTTTTATCCTTTCAAGGAGGCTATGTTTGACTGGGATGAGGTAATTTCCAATGATATTTATTTTCAATTAACTAATTATTTGAGGACTCAAATATTCTTAATAACAACTTATCTGGTGATAGTGATAGTTTATTGTAATTTTTTCAATGGCCTACCTCTTAAGAGTAATATGAACCCTAAAAAAAACCAATGCAATTATGGTATCCTATTTTATTTTGGGCTTAGATGAAAATTTTCAAGATCCACAGAATTCTTATATTAATGCTCTAAATTCGGGTCATATTAGACTAACACACAAAGAAGATGAAATTACATGGAGTCCAACCTCTTCCGATGTCTCTCTGCCCAAGTTGGGATACATTACTATGATTACAGATCACATCCCAGCTGATTTAAGGTGGTGGTGGAAAAATATTTTAAAATCCAAGTGCCTGGCCAAGGAAAAAATCCTAATGTGATGCTTGATAGAGAGGAAGATCCCTACTTGAGATTTGCTACAAAGAAGGTTTGCGAGAGGGCCTGGATGGTGCCCTTTATGCAAAAAAAATGAGGAAACATTAATCGATGTTTTCTAGGAGTGCCCCTTCAACAAAAGAATTTGGGTAGTATGTTGAGTGAATATAGGTCAACTTGATAAGTGGGTAGGTGCATATATGGAAAATTATTAGAGAAGGTGGCTCCAAAGTACCTTTTAATGTCCTTATAAATATCTCCCTTTGATAATTAACTGGGGGTTTGGTTGGAACAAAAAAATTGTTTTCCAGGACATTCCATCTTCTCCTGATCATATAGCCGGATAAGCGCTTACAATTCTCAGTCACTTTGCTCAAGAGAAAGGCTCAAGTCCTACAAGAATTATTGGTGAGGAATCCCTTAATCAATCCCACGCATGGACATATTTTGATGGAGCTTCCTGTGACTAGGGACAAAGGAGAAACCACGATTTTGTCCTTTATTTATCTGATTCTCATTCTGTTAATGTCAAATTTGGGTTTTGTCTCGGGACAAAAAATCAATAAGAACTTCTTGCATGCAAACATTTAGCACTCTTTGTTAAAGAAAATGGTTGCTCTCAATTGTAGATTTACGAGGACTCTATGCTGATAATAAATTGGGTAAATGGAACAAAATTGTGCATAAATATTCTACTTTCTCCTCTCGCTGATGAAACTATAAGGATTAAATATGGCTTCACTCACACTTATTTCACTCATGTCTACAGGGAACGTAACCAGACTGTAGAGTGACTATCTAAAGAAGGCATAATTTTGGAAAAACACTTGTGGTAGGTTTTGGAGTAGCGCAAAGGCAACAATTATGATTATTTTCACAGGGATTTCAGGTACCCCCTGGAATGTCATGACAGGACTATACATATTTCTATTTTTTTCTAATTTTACATAATTTCGAGCATCATCACAAACACTGCTATATTTACGCTGCTATGTAATTTATTTGGTTCTATTGTACATCCTTTTGATATGGTGATTTGAATTGTTCCTCTAGCAATCAATGTTTTTAGACAAAAGAGGCTTTACAAGCTTATAGATCATATACTCAAATAAACAAGAACACACTCTTGTGTGTATCTACAAAATGTAATTTTGGATCATTTTCACAAAGAATTGAAATTATGGTTTTTTTTTTCCCCGAGGAAAAAGAATTGTATCCTATTTTATGGAGACACAAGGCACCATTTTACTTTTTCCTTGTAAATATATCAAGAATATTAGATATAAGTTAGCTAGAGTCAAATCACAAAGTTTGACTCAACAAGCGCAATATTTCTCAAGGGGAAAAGGAGTATGTGGACAAGAAGGCAATCATTCATATATATATATATAAGGCATTACTCGTATCAAGATAGTCCCATGTTAATCCTTGTTTTTATTTGTGATAAGTTATTTATTGTATAAGTATGCATATTTTTTTCTAGAAGTAAATTCTATTTGACCGGAAAAAAGAAAAAGTAATTTATTTCGTTACCATTTAAAATTGGAGAAGTTGTTGTGAAGAATTATTCACATTTAACAGATGTATTTTCACTACAACAAATCCTTGTGATTATCTCCCTTTTTTGCTTCCAAGGATGGTTTTAATGTATTTTTCTCCAAATTTTTGAAACAATTGGCGCTATTCATGGAGATGGCATTATTTTTGGCATTGTTTGCGCCGACCAAAACATTTAGGCGCTAAATTAGGTGACAATAGCGCTAGGATTAGAGTCGAAATTAATGTCGTAATCAATGCCAAAAATAGAGTTGGAAATAACATCGAAAAAAGGGTCGTAAATATCGCTAGAAATAACGTGATAAATTTCCTTAGAAATAACACAAGTGATAGCGATATATTTAGCTCCTTTTTTGGAACCTAAATCAACGCCTTGGTTAGCTCCCTTTTTAGCGCCGAATGTGCCTAAATAGTTAATTAATTGAGGTGTTGGGGGTTAAGTGGGTAGAGGATTTGAGGATTATTGGATTTAAGGATTTGGGGTACAGCGATTAAGGGTTAAGGGACTAGGGGTTAGGGTTTAAGGGATAAAGAGATGAGGTATTTGGTGCTTACATGTTAAGTAGTTTAATGGTTAATGGCTTAGGGATTATGGGTTAAGGGATTAATGTTTAAGTTATGCTTAGGGAATAGGGGTTTATGGATTAAGGGATTATGGATTAAGGCTTAAATGTTTAAGGTTCGATGGCTTAGGGGTTAGGGGATTTAGGGATTTTTTGTTAAGGGATCAGTGATTAACTAGGGTTGAGGGATTACAGGTACTTTAGGATTTAGGGCTTAAGGGTTTAAAGCTCAATGGAGGATTAGGGGCTATGAGATTTAGGGCTTTATCAAAACTCTTGAAATGTAATGGAACTTTTTCCAACATGCATGTTACCAATTTCATCCATCGATGCCGCATGGTGAGCAGTGAATGGGGCCAACGTTGAATTTTCTTCAAACTATTCTTGTATGCGTCGAAATTTGACATGGTTAGACTAGACACATGCCTTGATCATATGCAAGGGTTTGAAGACTCAAGGATGCTTGATGTATTCGCATATTCTTTGAGACCATCCATGTTTGCATCAATGTTCATCATGCAGTCTCATTGTCATCATTCATCATTCTCGTATATGTAATATTCATCGAAAATCTCTTGAAATGTCATGGAACGTCTTCCAACACACCCATCAAAAATTTCATCCATCAACATTGCACGGTGAGCAGTGAAAGGGGCCAATGTTGAAATTTCTCCAAATTTTTTTTTGTATATGTCGAAATTTGACATGGTTAGAGTAGACACATGCCTTAACGATATGCGAGGGTTTGAAGACTCAAGGATGCGTGACGTCCTCGCATAATCTTTGATATCGTCCACATTTGCGTCAATGTTCAATATGCAGTCTAATTTTCATCATTCCTCATTCCCATCTATGGAATCTTTGTTGAAACTCTCTTGAAGTGTTAATATGGAATGCCTTCCAACGCGCCCATCACCATTGTCATCCACCGACACCACACAGTGAGTAGTGAATGGGGCCAACGTTTAAATTTCTTCAAATTGTTCCTGTGTGTGTTGAAATTTGACATGGTTAGAATAAGCACATGCCTTGACAGTATGCGAGGGTTTCAAAGCCTCAAGGATGCATGACATCCCCACATAATATTTGAGATATTCAATGTTTGCATCAATGTTCATCATGTAGTCTCATTGTCATCATTACTCATTCCCATATATGGAATATTTTCGAAGCTCTCTTGAACTGTCTAGAATGTCTTCCAACACACCCATCACCAATGTCATCAACCAATGTCCCACAGTGAGCAGGTAATGGGGCCAACATTCATATTTTGTGAGTATGCGGATTAAGGACTATGGGTTAGTTATTAAGGTTTATACAAGATAAGTTTAAGGTTTAAAAGGTCACACAATGGGGTTTATTAGGATTTATATATGTTTGGGGCTATGGGATAAAGGGATTAAGGATTATGTGGGTTAGAAACTAGGAGTTTTGAATTATGTTTTAGGTTTTTTTTTAAGGGTTTATAAGGTGAGGATTTATATAGGTTAGCAGTTTTCAGAGTTAAAGGATTATATGTTAATATAGTAGTTATTAGCTATAGTGGATATAATAATTTATGAATTTTGGTTATTAATGCCAAGTCCAAAGGATATATCCATTTATGGATAGGATTTATTTGTTTTAATGTTTAAAAATGAAAAGGGTTTGGATGTGTCATATAGGTTATGGGTTAGGGCATATAGAAGTTAGAGAATATGTTTGTATATGGGATTAGGGTATGGATCATATATGTTACTAGTTAACAAGTATAGTTGTTATGACTGAGAGTTAATTAGTGATAATGATTACATTTTAAGAGTTAAGGGTGATAGGGTTATATTTTTTGGGATATAGTTGTTATGGTTACAAGATATATTAGATAATAGACGTTAGGGGTCAAAATTAGTGGGTGTTAAGGGTTATAGGGGCTTGGGATTATAGTTGTTATATGTTAGACAATTTAGGGGTGATAAGGCTTGAACATTGTTGGGTAACGGAAATTTCATAATTTTCCTACTTATTTTCCTATTTATTTTATCCCTTTTTGACCAAGAGGACCATATCTTATTATGTAACGACCCTTATTCATCTAAGAGTGTCCTTTTTCACTTGTCGATTTCTTAGTCCAATTCTACTTATAATATGAAATTAGAGCTAATGTATTAGAATGATTTTTATCATAAAACTAATGTATGGGTTGTTTCAGGTTTGAATGGTTTGTCGAAGCTTTTTGTTATACGATTACATTTCGGTTCCTTTACTGATTTGGAATAATTAAGGTTCTACGAGCTGTTGCTATTAAATTGACAATTCCTTAAGCACAAGTTTCCTTTCCTAATCAAACCAGATCCAAGAAATCCAATTATTTGTCCAATTAATACATACCTCACCCTGTCATAATACTGCATGATTAGACCATTCTGACACCATTACTTTTTACAATTAAACCGATATAACTGACGCCGTTAGTACCAATGTTCCTTCATCATCATTACTTTTTTTTTTTCTCTATTATTCGTGATTTTACATCCAGAGATTAGTGAAATCACTTGGAAAGTCCTTTTGATTTAAAAGTTCCGAATTGGTAATAAGGAGGAGTATCTCCCAATAATTCCAACACTTTGACATTCTCCCTTGAGAAAGCATTTGTGTGCTTTGAAGAAACTCTATATTATGTTCCTATCATTATTTAGTAGTGTGGTTGTGAGCAACTATGGGCGGAGCAACGGTCAGACATGAAATTGACTCTGTTAATGCGCTATTACAACATCTAGAAGCAATGGAAATTTTTTGAAGGGCTGAATGGTTGAGTTATTTTGAAAAATTATAGGGTTTCAGTGAATTAGTTGCTTTGTTCCCAAGCCTTATTTGAAAACCACTATGTGGTTAAGGGCTTCAGAATTATTGTTACAAAAGAAGTTATTGAAAAAGTAACATGGCTTCCTAAGACATGAGAACTGTAACGACCTTGAATTAAATATGCAAGTAATTACATCAATTTATGTGATTAATAACCAACATACAACTATTCAACTAGTTAGCATAGAATTTCGAAAACATGAGCAGAGACAACTTACCTGTAGTCACGATATTCCTTAATTGTGATTTCAGAGTTGAACACTATTTGAATCTTGCTAACTGTAACAATGTTTTGGGGATTTTCTCCGAGTCTCCACCCAACCGTAGGGTCAGTTGCATATAATCTTTCTACAACTGGCCACCCCTGAGCCCTCAATCAACGTACTACTGTCAGGGAATCCTTTTCCTCACTACACTTTTCTTCCAATAGAATGAATGAATGAATGAATAATACCATCCTCCTCATCGTCCGTCAAATAGAACAAACAGTTCCAAAAATGGAAAGGGATCTGCATGCACACATTCCATGTGTCAACATGCCAACTTTTATTTCTTTGTTTTAAGTTTTACTTAATTCAATATTTCTCTTAATTTAACTCTTTATTTCATTGGGTTTTTTTTTGTTTTTTTGTGAACTTTACTATTTTTAAATTTTACTTATATATATATATATAAAATTTCAGTTTACTATTTATATTTTATTTATTTACTATTATTATATTTTCTTCATTATTTATTACTTATTTACTATTATTATCTTCTCTTCATCATTTATTATTTATTTACTATTATTATATTTAATTATTATTTATTTACTATTATCATATTTTATTTATTATTTATTCAATTATTATTATTACGGGGCATTACAAGAATGACGGTTCTCAAGAAAAGTGGTCAATTGTGAAGCTAAGGCCATGTTCTTACAAGAGAGAGAATAATTGACGCCCAAGCGCAGGGGTTTTGATAGAACATCTCTTCCTCACCCTTGGGAAGATGTAGCCCTCTTCATAACAAAATTTATTACCTGTGAGGGCCGTTTTGGGATTAATTTCAATTATCACTTTCAATTGTTAGCACACCCGAGGATGAGATGGTTGATTAATTTACCATATTACTTGTTGAAGTTATTACAACACATGCAAATGACTATGAAAGGGAAAAACATCTAAAAACTTGTGTCAATAACCATGCACTCATTAAATTAATCATCCCACATTCATTACAGAGACAAGGGATCTCATGGCATGCTTTGACAATGAGACCTTGTGCTGGTGTGAATGAGGAGCATGAAGGGAGTGTTGAAGCGACACCAAATGCTGAAGCAACACCTAACGTTGAAACAACACCAAGTACTGAAGAAAACCCAACGTTGGAACAACATTTTTTGCTGGAATTGCTAAATATTCCAAGAGAAATATAACCACAACCTATAAGCAGAGTAGGGCTGATACACCTCCTATGATTGGTTGATGGAACCCTAAGAGAGGAAGTTCCATTAGAATGACCCCTAGTTCATCCTAATGAGGAAAGGAGACACGGATAGAAGAACCCATGGTGGTGTCTAGTGAGTCATCAGAGGAAAGAATAGGTGGGTGCATGATTGTAGAGGAAGTGTTGGAACAACAACAGTTCCTGAAACTGAAGTTGAGTAAATGAAGACACTTGAAGGACCAAGGGAGTATCATAAAAATTAATAGTGTAGAAAAATAAACTGAAAAGGCCAATTGGTGGAAGAACCCCTTGGAAAAGGGTGCAAGTAGCTGTTATACTAGAAGAGACTCAAAAACCTACTGCTACAGCTCATGGAGAATGTGATGACACAACTGGACCTTATGGGTTTGAGGAGATCAAGACAAAGAAAAGAAGGATAAGTCAGTAGAAGAAGTCACCCCTACATTTGAAATCCCGACTATTACACCAGAGCCTGAAAAAGAACCAGAGAAAAAATAAGAGATAGAAGGACCAATAACAAAAGTGGAGACAAAAGTACAAGAAGCTGTTACTTCACTAGGTAAGATGCAAATTGACCCTCTTGTTCAAATTGAAAATCTAAGAAAGGGAAATGAGGAGTTAAAGGAACAAATTGCCTTGGTTAAAGAAAAAATTCATTTTAAGAAGGAAACTATATTTGATATGTTGGCAAAGGCTGTAGAAATGGTATCACCTATTGTCTCAGAAAAACTTTATAAGGGCCACCAAAAAATCCTTGAGGAGGTTGAAATCATGGAGACTATTATTGTTTTAGTTTTAGTACAAGTGGGGGAATAGGAAAAATAATTTCGACCTGATATACCACAAGAACCTGTTGATGGCGTTGTAACACAAGAACCAATAATTGAAGCAAAGCAAGAAGAAGAAAAATAATCTACTGATAAACAAGAAATTGTTTACAATGTTGTTGTTACATAAGAACTAACAGTTGAAACAAAGCAGACTGAAAATAAAAATACTGTTGTACCACAAGAAACTATCAACGATGCTATTATTACATAAGAACCAATAGTTGAGATATAGAAACAGGAGGAGAAAATGGATCAGAAGGAGGATGTTGAAACAACATCCGAAACAACATCTAAAACACCGCATGTTAAATTTGAATATTTGATGATGGTACTAGAGGAGGGGGAGAAATTAGCGCTCTTTCCTAAAGATGAAGCCATCTTCCTAAAGAAGCGCGAGGAAATGGTGAATAAGCTTAAGAAGGAGTGGGATTAAAGAATATACAAGACTTCCTGGGATGAAAGAAGATACAAGCTTAATGTATTATTGTGTGGTAGGTTTCCTTCTCCTTCTTATCCTTTATATTTGAAAGAAAAACATTATATCTTCCAATTAATAACATTGAAGGAAAAAATATCATATGAGAGAAGGAAGATACAAGACTTTATGGAAACATTTCAAAGTGTTAGCCACTTAGAACAACATTTGTTGTGTGAGCTGTATCTACATGATATCTCTTGCTTTGGGGAACAATCATTCAATTTGATACCCTATGTGGGAGATGTACAACTCATGGATTTTGTTTCTTTTATGAAAAATCAGATAGGTTGGAAAGCTTCCCATGATACTTTAACAACTAATGAAGAACATGTAGAACTGTTTATTAGAGGAGAACCTGGTTCAACTGAAGTTGTTGCACACAAATACAATAAAATATGGCGGTTTAAATCCACTAAGACACTGCTAATGGACCATCAAGAATCATTTATATGGAGATGCCAGATAAATATACAAAGAATGAGAATTGGTGCCTTATAAGGAAGCAATTTGAGATGGGATCTTACCCTACAAGAATGGAAGAAGGGAGACCCCTATTGTTATCAAAAAATTGAGAAAGCACTTTCTAGAGTTCATCAATATGTTGAATGTATTAGGATTGGTGTAGGCTAGATAGGAATTAGATTCAAATTCCTTCTTGTTTGGTTACCCACCTATGAATATCAACATCCATAAAGTATTACTCATAACCTTTGGGAGGCATAATTGGTTATTTCTCAAGGATACAGGGTCAGAGGTGAAGACATGGTAGTAACTTACAACCTCACACAGCTTCACTCTCAGCATGTCAGGCATCAGTGACATGAGTCTGCATGAGGGCATGCAAAAGCTTAAGCTAGGGGGAGATTGATTAGGTGCTCAAAATTATGCTCAAAAATCAAAGTTACTGGATTAGTGTGGAACCTGAATGACTGCATAGATCTCATCGTTTTGAATCCGATGCAACTCATTTTGAAAAAAAAAAACACCATATGCTCCCAGAAACACGTTCTGTCCACTTTGTCAAACATGCAAAATTTTGAAATAGAAATTGTAGGGATAACCAAATCAACGGTCCATACCGCTGACTGGAATTGCATAGTGGCAGGTTGACTTGGTCAAAGGGTTTTCTTTGTCGAATGGAGTGATGCCAAGTGGCATGTTGTCAATGGCTATTGGTGGCAATTTTTAATTGGCAGATTTGGTGGCCAACCACAGGCTACCATGTGGCCCAACTAGGGGTTGCCACGTGGAAGCTTGAGGGCCACCAAAATTTTAGAGTCAAGACCAAGCAACGACGGGGGTCGAACCCGCGACCACCAAACAACCAACAACAAGCCTTACCATTATGCCCCACGCCATGGATATTAATAGATTATGGTTCGAATTTGGTTTTGTATTAACATTGTTGACGCATTGGGGGAAGGGGGCCAGGATCTAGCCCCAACCCTGGTCACCATGCCAGGGGCGGGGAAAATTGGCGCTCAGTTAGCTGGGTTATGGGTAGATTTGAAGGATGGTGCCAGACTTTGGGAATTTGTGGAGCGTTTAGTGCCAAAAATTTGGGAAGTCATAACTTCTTTAGTTTTTGACCAAATTCGATGCAGAAAGAGGATACACAGGAATTTTTGGGCATTCTGGAGCTGATGAAACAAGTTTTAGAGCTGTTTGAGCATTGTAAACACATGTAATTACACTTTTTAGCATAATAGAAGAGGGCCAAGCCATTGGAAGCTGGACCAAGGAGACGTAGCCCAAGCGGGGTGAACTCCATCATATTGTGTTGTGTGACTGTTTATGGTGATGTTCATGTCTGTTAGATGCTGTTGTTCAATGTTTTATTTATGTTAATTTTCTCATGAAATTCACATAAAAACACATTAAAACTCATGTTAAACTTTCAATTAACCTCATCATCCTCTAGCACTTTCTTTATATCCTGAATTGGATCTTAGCACAAAAAAACTAATATTCCCATTCAGATAAAGTATTAGAGCACTAGGTTTACTTGTGTAAGGAGGATTTAATTTGTTTGCAAGTGTTTAAATTCTTACAAGGTTGAAGCTCAAGAGAGGAGAATGCAAGCTTGTGGGTGTAGGTTCTCTAGTTGTAACAAGGAGGAGGAGGGAAAAATTGCCACTATTTCCACCACAAGATTCACCTTCAGTCATAGTTAAAGGTTCAATAAGCATATCTCATGAAGGAGGAATTGATAACATGTCAGAGGATGATAATGATTTTAAGAAGGCTTTCTTTGACCTGTCAAAGATGGTGAAGGTCCTCTATGAAGAGAGGAGAACAAGGTTGCAGGGTGAAGCTCAAGGCCTCCAAGAGGAGAGGGTTCTCTAGGAGGAGGAGGCAATGGAAATGGTGATAAGCCACCATCTACTGCACCATCATCCTCACTACCATCTTCACCTTCATCTTCATCCTCTTCCACTACTATAACCCTTACACATACTCATCAACCTACCTCAAAAGGAATTGGTAAACAACCCTTGTTAAAACTTGATATTAAATTTGAGTTTCCTATTCATAATGGTGAAGTGAATGCATAGAAGCTTGAAAATTGGGTTCGTCAGTTGGAGGTCTATTGCAGAATTCAAAACCTTCAAGATGATGATACAAAGATACAAGTAGCTTCCTTGACACTGGATGGTTCAACACTAGTATGGTGGGAAGCCAAGACACAAGATAAGATAAAGAAAAATGGTAAGATCTCACTCTCTTGGTCTAATTTCATTGCTGCAATTAAAAGACAATTTTACCCTCTAGCAGATATGCAAAAATATATCATGGATTGGAAGAAATTCAGATAACTTAAGGGTCAAAGTGGGAAATATTACACCCAATAATTTAGAAAAAGAGCTCTTATGTTAGGTGTTGATTTGTATTCACAAGACACATTGCTGAAGTATATAGGGGGTTTACATAGCTACCTAAGGCATATTATCCTTATGTTTAATCCCAGTAGCCTATATGGGGTTTGTGTGCAAGCCACTCACGTTGAGGCAAGAGGGTTAGTATTTCAGAAGAGGGTAAAATGAAGCCATTTAAGCGTGGAGAGAAAGGAAAGGGTTTCAAAGGAAAGGGAAGAAAAATGCATCCGTTAAAAAGGAAGGAGATAAAATGACATGCAAACATTGTTCCAAAGGTCATGATGAAGACCATTGTTGGAAGCTTCATCCATAAATGATGCCCAATAAATTCAACAACAAGGGAAAAAAAAAACAACTGCAACCACTCAAAAATATTTGGGATTCGACTCAGGTGATGAAAGTAAAATTAAAACCATGGGTATGAAGGGAAAATAATCCATTTCTAGCACTACTTCATCAAATTGTCACACTAGTACTCCAAATGAATAAACACGAATTGAATTATTGCATGTGAGGGTTATTTCAAAACATACAAAAATTGACACACTATTTGATAGTGGGTCTCAGAAAAACTTGATCTCTGAAGACTTAGTCAAGAAACTTAATCTTGAAACCATTCGTTATCACAAACCATATGCATTGGGTTGGATATGCAAGAACACAAATTTTTAGATTACAAGAAATTGTATTCTTCGGTTTGCATTCACAACAAACTTCATTGACCAAGTTGAATTAGATGTTGTACCACTTGATATTTCAGGAATTGTTTTGGGTAGTCCTTACCTCTATGATAGAAAAGCCATATTTTATCACCATTAAAATAAGTATCACTTGTTAAAAAATGGTGTGGCGTATATTATGAGAGCTCATCGCAAGAAACTAAATCTTTCTATAGTTAATGTAGGGAAAATGAAAGGACTAGTGAATTCAAGCAAGAATTTTGTGCTTCTTATGATTAAACAAAAGAATGATGTTGATTATGAAGCATTCCAAGGTTGCGATCCAAAGTTGAAATGTAATTTGATTGAAGTGGTTAATCACAATAATGATATGTTTCAAGAGCCAAAGGGGTTACCTCCCAAGAGGGGAATCCAACATGAGATACAGCTGCAACAAGATTGTCCTCTTACTAACATTGGCATGTATAGGATGTTGGTGATAGAGAGTGTTGAAATCAAAAAGTAAATCCAAGAGTTCTTGGACAAAGGGATCATTCAACCAAGTACTTTGCCGTGCGGGTGTAATATCCCAAAAGGGAGAATGCGGTAATACAAAAACACAATAGATGGAAACTACAACAATGAATAAATAATCTAAAATACACCATACAAATATACAGAATAGCTGAGCCATTTTATTATATAGGAGGTGGAATACAAGTACAACAGTGCTCAAAATATGAGACACTCAAGTCAAAGAAGAAGGCTAGAATGACCCTGAAGTCCTCCCACAAGAGGGAATGCGTAACTATTGGAATGCTGGAGGTAATACTGCGCTGTCACTGTTGCAAATGCTTACTGAAAATAAAAGTGTAGATCTAGCAGTTCCGGGGCTCAGATGATGTCAGGATATCATATTTGGGCTCTATGATGAATACCCAAGATAACCCAGAAAGGATTTCTAGATCTGACAATCTTGGTAAATCACCCTCCTAGGGCCTGCAACTATATCACTGCTGGGTATGCAGATCTACTGCATGAGCTGAAGATATGATGGCTGCAATAAGGCACAACCATATCAATGCATATAGGGCTAATCCCTCCTTCAGATCCTTAATCCAGAAGCTCACGATCCATCTCCTTTTTCTCCTAATCAAGTTGCAGTTGCAACTACACAACTGCTGGACAAAAACTGCGCTGTCAAGGATGGAGACTCTATAGCATGATGGTAGATAATTAAAATCAGCTCCTGAATGATGGCAATAGAATGCCCAAAGTGAGGAGATGGTCTCTCATAGGATTTCTAGCTAAAATACTGGAAAATTCCCTCCTCCAATAGATCTACAGGACTAGATTGCACAATCCCTTGGGGAATTGTTGCTGCATGGAGGTGTGTAATGTTTTCCTGAATGCTGGATATGAATATATTGATCCTAGAAGACTGATCTTGAATAATAACGTGAAAGGATGAATCCTCCACCGGTTTCCTAGTTGAAATTCTAGAAACAACCTCCTCCTCTCAAACCGTCAAGTAGGAATCCATATTACCTGAGACTGAATGTGCTGTAGAGAGGGGCTGAATGTGGCACCAATGCCTGATGATGTATGAAAACTCAAAGAAACCTTCCTAGATTAGGTACTCGAAGTCCCCTGTGGGTAAGGGTGAGATTTCTTCTCGAAAACTGATCCGGGTTTATGCAGGAACACAACATAATATATGTATAACCATAAATACAAAGATGCAGCGGAAATAACACTTCATTTCATTAATATCAAAGAAGTGAAATTTTCTTGCAGACAGAATGGAAATAAACTAGCTAGGGCGCTGATAACTTATCTCTGAGAAGAGATGTGGTGGCTACAAGCCTCTAAATTGAGTTCCAATGAGGCTTGAGGGCCTATTTATTATTTAGAAACAATGGAAAACCCTAAACATCCAAAAACCTAACCCTAGGAGATGAAGCACCAAAACGTTGGGCCCCGTTTGGGTAAATTGGTGTTTCAACTTCCCAGGGACGTAACTTTGGCATACTATCTCCGTTTGACGCACATGATACATCGTTAGAAAGATCTATTCGAGGACTACAACCGTTGTCATGAATATAAATTCTGGAACATAATCATATTGACCGGAGGAACGATGCCCAAAAAATGTTGTTTAGGGCCTCAAAACGGCTCTATAAGTTCAAGACCCCAAAAACTGTTAAAAATAGTAAGTTGTGCTGAAACTAAAAAACTGAAAGAGACAGTGGTGGGGCCCCAAGTGGAATAGGTGGGTGGCCACCAATATCCAACTAGATCATTCCTCCCCCCTTATGAAGCAATGGTCCCCATTGCATTGAGTTCCTCCATGAGATGAGGAAACTTTTGCTGAACTTGGTCCCTGGTGAACCACTTGCCTTGGTGCAGGAGTTGGACAACTTTGACAACCTGATATAGTTGGATCTTCTGTTGGTGAGTATTCTTGATTTTCATGTCCGTGATACAATCTATGGTGGCCTGTTCCATGCAGTCTGGGTTTAACTCTTTTGGTGTGAGTTCTTCTGCAATGTTAGAGGTGTCCGGTTGAGGTGGGAAGTAGGGACGAAGGCAGTCTACATTGAATACTGGGTGCAGACCAAGGAATGGTGGAATACTGAGCTCAAAGGAGTGGTTCCCTATAGCCTTGGTGATGGTGTACGATCCATATCAGAGTGGGCGAAGCTTGCGGTGGGGTCCAGTGAGGCGCTCCTTCTGCAAATGTATCCACACTTTTTCGCCCACCTGGAAGTTGTGTGGCACCCAATGTTGATCATGTCGTTGCTTGTACTTAGCATTGGCTCTTTCCAATATGTCATGAACATGTTGGCAGATGTGATGAATGCGATCGATGAATTTGTTCGTTTTTCAGCTTCAGACTGGACATGAGTTGAATCGACCTGAGTAGCCACAAATGGCATGGCTACGTCAATGGGACATAGTGGATGGAATCCCAAGCCCACCTGAAAGGGGCTGTGGCTGGTTGAGCTGTGGAGAGCCCGGTTATAACTATGTTATACATAGGGGAGGCTCTCATTTCATGTGCGTGGATGCTTTGAATTGTACATGCGCAGAATGTGTACAATCATCCTGTTGACGACCTCTGTCTGGCCATCAGTTTGGGGATGGAAAGCTGTGGAATTGGTGAGCCTGGTGTCCAACATTGACCAGGGGTTGGAACAAAATGTGCTAAGGAACCTACTGTTGCGATCTGATATGATAGACTATGGGATCCCAAAGTGCACCCACAATCATTAAAAGAAGAGTTTAGTAGTGGCTTCTGCTGTGATATTCTTATTGTAGGCCGCCATAATGGCCATCTTCGAGAATCTGTCGACGACCACGAAGACACAGTCATTTCCATGCTTAGTAGAAGGAAGGTCTAACATGTAATCCATGGAGATGGATTCCCAAGGTCGACTAGGGGTAGGTAGCGGAGTATAGAGCCCTTGCTTCTTGATGGTCAGTTTGGCAATGGCGCAAGCAGTGCAGGATTTGATCTACTTCCCGACATCCTGTCGAAGGTTTGGCCAATAGAAATACTTCTGCAGTACTGCCACTATTTTCTCGACCCCAAAATGACTAGCGACTCGACTGTAGGGCGCTTCCCATATCATCTTGGCACGCTCACTTGAAGGAGCACAAAGGTGTCCTAGGTGACACAACAATGCATATTGGAGGTGAAAATTTGGAACTTGCGTACCCCGCAAGAGTGCCTTGTATGTGTGGTTGAATTCTGGATCGCTCTTATAGAGAAGTGACCAATTAGAAGTCTTGTTCCCACAAGAGTTGAGATCGATGGTTATGGCCACGATCGGTGGTTGGCTGAGGCAGTCTGCAACATTATTGGTGCTACCCTTCTTGTACTTGATGTTCAAATGAAATTGTTGCAAATGTGTGGACCACTTCTGATGGTGATCATTCTACAACTTCCCTTGTGTCTATATGAACTGCAAGGGTCGGTGGTCTGTGTGGATGATTGTCTCCTTCCCCAAAATGTAATGCTTACATTGTCGACAAGCCTACACAATGGAATACATTTCTTTGTTATAAGTGAGATACTTTCGAACTGTGTCAGATAATGTATCATTGTGATATGCCATAGGATGCCCCTGTTGAGTAAGAACTGCCCCAATAGCATAGACAGAGGCATATGTATCGATCTCAAATGGTTGTTGCAAGTCTGGTAATGTGAGCATTGGGGAAGAACATAGATGATTTTTCAATTCTACGAATGCCTTCTGTTGAGATTCTGACCAAAATAATTTTGCTTTCGCTTCTCCCTTGGTGACTTGACTCAAGGGCCAAGTGATATGAGAGAATCCCAACATGAACCTGTGGTAGAAATTAGCAAGACCCAGAAAGCTATGAAGCTCTGTTAGGGTGGTTGGGGTTGGCCAATCCCGAATGACTTGGATCTTGGCTGGATCCACATGCACCCCCATTTCATCAATAATGTATCCCAAATATTGAACCTGGGTCATGCCAAAAGTGCACTTCTCCAAATTGGCACAAAACTTGTGTTGCCATAGTGTTTGGAGGACTTCTTAGATGTGGTGGAGGTGCTCTTCCCAAGTATGGCTAAAGATCAGAATGTCATCCAAGTACACCACTACGAATGAGTTGGTGAATGGACGCAAGCTTTCATCCATAAACCTCATGAAGGTTGCGGGAGCATTCGTCAACCCGAAAGGCATGACGAGCCATTTGAAAAGGCCCTCCTTGGCTTTGAAGGCAGTCTTCCACACATTAGAGGGTTCGATTGGTACCTGGTGATACCCAGACTTCAAGTCAATATTGCTGAAATATTTTTCCCCTTTGAGTTGTTCCAGAAGGTCATCAATCCGTGGGATCGGGTACCTATTCCAGACAGTGATCTTTTTCAGCGCCCAATAGTCAATACAGAGTCTCTAAGTCCCATCCTTCTTCTGTACCAACACGATTGGGCTCCCACAGGGCGATGAACTTGGACGGATGTCAGCTTTCTGTAGCAGCTCCTGAATCTGCCTCTTTATTTCATCATTCTCCAGAACATAGCGCCTATAGATTGGTCCATTGGGTAGTGGCGCACCTGGGGTCATGTCAATGGGGTGCTTGACCTGACAGTGTAGAGGCACCCCTGTGGGTAAGGTGAAGATGTCTCCGTACTCCTCCACAACCTTGTCCATTTGTTGTTGTCATGAAAAAGAGCCATGTCTGGAGGTCGTGGCCACAGTCTTCTTCTTACCCTGGGGGCAGATCATCAAGAAAAAAAATTTCCTGGTTTAGGAAATGTTCTTACTGCATTTTTTTCTAGTAGCCAAAGAGATAGAGGGAGGCGGTGGTACCTCTGGTATACTGTACAACTTATTTCCCAAAGTAACAATAATAGCGCGAGGCCGGGACTCATACACAACATGTCTCTTCCACAAGTATGGTTGGCCTAATAATACATCAGAAACATCAATAGGAGTAATGTCACACAATACCTCATCTGTGAAGGGCTTGATGCTATAGCGAAGGCGACACTACTGGCTGACGTGGAGATCCCGTTATTCAAGGTGAAACCACCCGATGGTGTATGGTTGTGGGTGCGCTGTGGTCAGAAAATCCAACCGCTTCACGACATCTACTGAAATGAGGTTCTTTTGGCTCCCATTGTAGACAATGAACTATACCAGGGAACCCTTTACCCACATCTGCGAGTGGAAGAGATGCTCTACCTCCTCTGGATCTTCTGGTTCCTCCTTCTGGATCTTCGCAGTGGCAATAGTGGCATTGGGCTCCACATCAATAATCTGCTTCCCTTTGTCATTCCCCTTGTTAGGTTCCGTTTTGGAGTCAGAGCATGCATATGATTCAAAATCCCTCATCTCGGCCACCAGCGACTGCTTGGCCCGACACTCACTTGTGTTGTGAGTCGAGCTCTTATGGAACTCACACTACTTTCTTGTGTCCTTCTTTGGCTTTGCGGTATTGTTCTTTGCTTGTGGCTTTGGAAGGTTGTATTGGGCCACCATTCCTTGGATTTTTCCTTTGTTTTGCAGTTTTGGGGCACCTTTCCCTTGCTTTTGATTCACATATCCAAAGTCTTGCTTCTTCTGTTTGAATTTCTGCTCAATCTTGGCAGCATACAAGTATGCCATACCAAGCGAGGAGATGTCGAGGAACTCCATTTCATCCTGAATGTACCTGTGCAAAAAACTGGGATAATTTAGCACCAAATGTTTCTCTAAATCTTTGATACCCAAGTTTGTGCGCAAGGTATAGAACAAATTCGTTAGCTCATGCACATCCTGATCCCTTTGTTGCCGCAGCGTGGTCCATTGTATGTACTTGTCCTCATAGCTCCCCACGGGATAGTATTGTTCCTCGATGGAATCTCAAAAATAATTCCAAGTGGGTACAAATGAGAACAAAGAGGGTTCTGTATCGTCCTTTTTCTCACATTAGGTTTCCCACCAGTCCTTGACATGGGGGGTAGCTTTGAGGAGTGCAAAAATAATCTTCTCCCGATCGAAAAAGTCATGAACTGAGAAATATCCTTCTAATAGATTCAACCATCTATCTATGACATCTACATCTATTTGACCCTCAAATATGGGAATGTCAAAGTTTACTTGTACCTTAAAGGGAGTCGTGCCTCCAGAGTGCCTGCTGGATGCAGATGCGCCGCTGGTGGGCAGTCGTTGAAGGATTTGGGAAAATTTATCCATCATCGCGTTTCTTTGTTTTTTGAGGGCCTCCTCGAGCAATATTTTGATAGGATCTCCTACTCCCTCATCTTTCTTTTTGTCCCCCATGGGCGTTCGTCGGGGTTTGCAAGGTTGATCTCGCAAAGGTTCCACCAGATTGAGCCCTAGCTCCTTATACCCCGACCTCGTTGGGGACATGCAAAGAAGGATCGAGAAAAAGTAGACCGATATGATACCACTGATCCGGATTTATGCAGAAATGCAACAAAATACATATATAACAATAAATACAAAGATGCAGTGGAAATAACACTTCATTTCATTAATATCAAAGAACTGAAATTTGCTTGCAGACAGAATGAAAATAAACTAGCTAGGGTGCTGGTAGCTTATCTCTGAGAATAGATGTGGAGGCTATAGGCCTCTAAACTGAGTTACAATGAGGCTCGAGGGCCTATTTATTGTTTATAAACAATGGAAAACCCTAAATTTCAAAAAACCTAACCCTAGGAGATGAAGCGCCAAAACTATGGGCCTTGTTTGGGTAAATTGGTGTTTCAACTTCCTGTGGACGTAACTTTGGCATACTATCTCCGTTTGACGCACATGATAAATATTTAGAAATATATATTCGAGGACTACAACTGTTGTTGCGAATATCAATTCTAGAACATAATCATATTCTCCGGAGGAACGATGCCCAAAAAACGTCGTTTAGGGCCTCAAAACGACTCCGAAAGTTCAGGACCCAAAAAATTGCTAAAAATAGTAAGTTGTGCCGAAACTGAAAAAATGAAAGAGACAGTGGTGGGACCCCAAGTGGAATAGGTGGGTGGCCACCAATATCCACCTGGATCAGAAACGCCCGTGTGCTAAAAAAAACTGCAGACTTAGCTAAACAACTAAAGCGTGCATAGAAATGTCAAATGACAAATCCAGATCTAAATAGATCAATAATCAAAATCTAAAGCCTGCCTTCTATTGTTGCCCCTTATATGGTTTGTGAGCCTTCCATGGCCCTGGCCCACCTCATAAATGTGCTGCACATGTGGCCACTAGCCTTCATGAAGACTACACTATCTCTCCATTTTCTCCACCATCTCTACATTTAATTCCCACTGTCTCCATCATGTATGCATTAGATGCACCACTTCCTCCACTATTTCATCATTAGTGCTCTATGATATTAATTTTATTTCACCATGATCTCATTTGACTTCCTCTGTGATCTCCATGATCTTCTCATTAATGATAAATGATCTCCACTCTTCCTTCATCAAGAAGCTGCTCCACCACTCCATAATGCAGATCTACTTCTAAATTATCCACATACACACATCAAAAGTGGATTTTATTCATCTATATGGTTTATGTGTCCCTCCACCCTCTTATTTAATTAATTAATTAAGAAAAGTTAGAACTCTAATATTCCAATTAGCTAATGGAAAATTAGGAATATTATAGCGGGTCACCTATTGTGTTGGTGCCAAAGAAGGATGGAAGATGGCGCATGTGTGTATATTTCCGTGCATTGAACAAAATTACGGTAAAGAACTGCTATCCACTTCCTAGAATAGATGATTTACTTGATCAATTGAAATATGAAAAGTATTTTACTAAGTTGGACTTAAGGAGTGGCTACCATCAAATTTGAATTGCTGAAGGTGACATTTGGAAGATGACATTCAAAACAAAGCAAGGTTTGTTTGAATGACTTGTTATGCATTTTGGTTTATGTAATGCTCCTGCTACCTTCATGAGTGTGATGAATGATATTTTAAGGCCATTTCTTGATGAGTTTGTCATCGTCTACTTAGATGATATCTTAATTTTTAGTAAATCACTTGATGAACATGTCATGAATGTAAGAAAAGTACTTGATGTCTTAAGGAAAGAACATTTGGTTTTGAAGATGTCAAAATGTGAGTTTGGTAAAAATTATTTGGTGTACTTTGGGCATATTGTTGGAGGAGGTGAGCTGAGGATAGACCCCTCTAAGGTTGAGGTCATTGTGAATTGGCCAATTCCCAAGATAGTAACTGAGGTAAGAAGTTTTTTGGGAGCAACCCAATATTGGGGGAAGTTTATTGCTAACTTATCTTTTATCACAACTCCTTTGCATGCATTTAATAGTGTGGAAAAGGTCTTCCAGTGAGTAGGCAAGCAAAAAAATAATTTGATGCTTTGAAAGAGAAGATCAGTTCAGCTCGAGTACTGCATTACCAGACTTGAGACAACCCTTTGAGATTCAAACAGATGCAAGAGACTATGCCATAAGCCTAGTCATTATTCAACATGGTAAGCCAATTTCATTTCATTCATAAAATTTTGATGGTGTGGTGCTTAACTATCCTACTTATAACAAGGAGCTTTATGTGTTGGTTCAAAGTGTGAAAAAGTGGAAAAAGTGGTTCAAAGTTGCAGCAGTGAAGGCACTTTCAATGGATGGGTTTCTTACAAAAATTACACTTGGTCATTAGGTATAAGAAAGGTATTTATAAAAAGGTTGTTGATATGATCTCTAGGCCTATTATTAGTGCAACTACTTTACTCAAGCATAATTCTATTTTGCATGAAAGTTATGTTGGGAAATATGCATGTGATAATTACTTTCAAGATGTTTATGCAAGCTTGAGTCAAAGAAACCAAGTAGAGGAATTGGATTACCATGTACATAATAACTTGTTGTATCATTTGGGCAAGCTTTGTATTCCACAGAGGGAGAGAGTGAATGTCATAAGGGAAGCACACACTTATCTAATTGCTAGACATTTTTGTGCAAGCAAAATAGTGGCACATCTTCAAAGTCATTGTTATTTGTAGAAATTTAATACAAAATATGTATTGCATGGATTCTCTTGATCTAACAATAATATGCTACCATTAAATACATAATTGCTTCTACAAAATCTTTGCGGAATTTGAAACACAATCGCCAATCACAATATCATGAAGAAATATGAATCACACATAACACATATAATTTTACTGGGATAGCATAAAGATAAAAATACCACCATCTTCTATTATGTATTATATCATGGATCATGAAACAATTACATACAGAGCTCTAATCCAAGAGCTTTCAGTACATGAGCTAACTGTCTCACACTGTCATACAAAAATTGGCAAGTTCCTTAGCCAATTTACTGTCTCCTGATAGCCTGCCTGTACTGCGCAATCCAAACTGATAGCAATCCATGTATGAATGGAATCCTGCTTGCCTTGACTACGCAATCCTCATGGGCACATCCAATCTGCGTGTGGTTGCATGTGTGCAACCGATAATGACACAAATGATAGTCAACTGTCCATTTCACCTACATCTGAACTAGGTCTCCATTGGATCTGACATGCATGCTGTTAATAGTAGTAAATATTCAGTTGCATGTGAGACCACTAATTGTGAATTAATTAATGATTAATTCACTTGATCTCTCACTAGTGTATCTTTAGTTACAACTAGCACAACTTAGTTAAACTACTTTACAACTTTCATAACTATACTTCAAACTCTGTTACAACTTCGAATCACTCAGTTACAACTAAGTCCACTTTCATGTCCCACCAACCAACAAAAAATTATTTAAGAAAAAAAATATATATTTGAAATCAATATTGTTTCTTGCTAAGAGTCCCATTTAAAAGCTTAAATATCAATCATTTGACACATTGTAGTAAATCCTAGACTTCAAAACTACGACTAAGTCATTCCATTGCTATATATCATAATTTTTTGTGATGAATTTTCTGTTAGGAATTCTATGAATTACATTTCCCAGTCATGCCAAACTCTCGTTGATAGACTTATATCTTTCATCATTATCCATCTCAAGTAAGTCAAAAATATCGTCAATGTTTTTGTTGGGTGTGGAGCCTGATTATCTTGTTTATTTTGTATCACAGCGTTGGACCCCTCTACCTTAATGGGGCAACAACGCCGCTTGAAATTAGACGTTACATGGGGGGTCCAAGGGGGGCGGCTGCGACTTTATGGAGCCGCCCCCTGGCGGGGGGTTTTAGGGGCAGCGCCCCCGAAGCTAAAAATAGATGTAAAATTGCCTTGTAAAAGTATAGTAACTTCTAGTCAATCTGGGTTGTTCATTGGACGGATGATCTGACTGTAGAAGTTATGTTTAGTTTAGGGTTTTTTTCCCTAGAAGGAAACCCTCACTATGTATGAGGGGATTGTATTGCGGCTGTGTATTGTATGTGTATTCTCAGAGCGAGAAACATATAGGGAGACTGTGAGAGAGAACAGAGGATATTACAACGGATCTGCTGTAGGTTGTGTCTCTTCATTTTGCTGGATAATAGAAAGGAAGGACTGGCTGTTCAAGGTGGACGTAGCCCAAATTGGGTGAACCACGTATATCTGTGTCTCTCTGATTTTATGTGTTTTGTGTGCTTGTGTTTTCCGCATATTTTATGTGTTTCATTGCTCTGTAATATATATATAATTTTCTAACAACTGGTATCAAAGTTGAAGGTCTATTTGGTTGATAAACTCATAGGAAAGAAGGGTTCCTGGTTCGAGTGGGAGAAATGGTGGAAGATGGTAAGTTTAGGGTCAAGAAATTTAACAGCCAAAACTTCTCACTGTGGAAGATGCAGATGGAAGATTATCTGTATTAGAAATATCTGTACCTACCATTGAGTGGAAAAACAAAGAAGCCGACGGCTATGATAGACACAGAATGGGAGATTCTCGATAGAAAGGCACTCAGAACAGTATGGTTGTGCCTTGCGGCATCGGTAGCCTTCAATATTTCGAAGGAAACAACAACAAAGGGTTTGATTAAGGCGTTGGCAAAATTATATGAAAAACCCTGGGCCTCAAACAAGGTATTTCTCATGAAATGTTTATTTAATATGAAGATGTCGGAAGTTGGATCTGTTGCAGACCATTTAAATGATTTTAATACAGTTACCAGTCAGTTAAGTTCTGTAGGGGTAAATTTTGATGATGAAGTTAGGGCTCTTTTATTTCAGTGCTCACTGTTAGAAATTTGGAATGGTTTAGTTATGGCCATTAGTAACTCTATCTCTGGATCTAGTACTTTAAAGTTTGATGATGTTTTCGGTGCTATCATTAGCGAGGAAATGCGATGGAAAAGCTCCAGTGAGACATCGGGTAATGCTTTGAGTGCAGAGTCTAGGGGAAGAAAAATGGAAAGGGAAAAGAGCTTAGGATATCGCAGAATATCAAGGAAAGGAAGATCCAAGTTCATATCGGGGATAATGTGCTGGAAATGCGGAAAGAAAGGACACCTGAAGAAAGACTGTAAATCTCAGAAGGGAAAATAAGGAGACGCACAACAAGAAAACAATCATGAAGCAAATGTGACAAGTGATGTGTTACAAGATGCTTTGATTCTTTCTTTTGAAAATGTTACTGATTCTTGGGTTGTAGATGCCTCATTCCATGCCACACCTGATAAGAAATATTTTCATGACTATGTTCAAGGAGATTTTGGACAAGTCCGTTTGGGTGATGATAAACCCTGTAAAATTGTTGGAATGGGTAAGGTTCTTGTAAAAAAAAAGAATGGAAACCAATGGCTATTAAAGGAGGTAAGGCATGTTCCAGATATGAAGAAAAATATGATTTCAACAGGGCAATTAGGCAATGAAGGTTGTGTGACAACTTTCACAGATAAAACTTGGAAGGTCACCAAAGGAGCGCTGATAATAGAAAAAGGTGAAAAGGTTGGTACATTGTATTTATGCAATGGTATTTCTAACTCTGTTAATGCTTTAACTTTCAAAGGAGCAGATGCATCATTATGGCATCATAGGCTCCGACACATGAGTGAGAAGGGGATGAAGATTCTTCACTCAAGAAATTTGTTGCCGGGTTTGAAGAATGTTGATTTGGATTTATGTGAGAATTGCATTTATGGAAAATAGAAGAGAGTCAAATTTCTCAGAGTTGGGAAAGAAAAGAAGAGCGAAAAATTAGAGCTTGTGCATACAAATGTATGGGGATCTGCTCAGGTATCATCTCTTGGTGTCTCTCGTTATTATGCTACTTTTATTGATGATGCAACTAGAAAAACTTGGATTTATTGTATTCAGAATAAATTTGATGTATTTGATACTTTCAAGAAATGGAAAGCTTTGGTTGAGATTGAGACAGGAAAGAAGTTGAAGTGTCTCATATCAGACAATGGAGGTGAATATTGCAGCAAAGAGTTTGATAGGTATTGTTCATAAAATGGAATACGCAGAGAGAAGACAGTTCTAAGAACACCACAAGAAAATGGTGTGTCAGAAAGGATGAACAGAACAATCCTGGAGCGTGCAAGGTGCATGAGATTGCATGTAGGATTGCCTTTACAATTTTGGGCAGATGCTGTAGATACCGCTATTTATCTAATAAACAGAGGGCCTTCAAGTTCCTTGGATGGTGGTATTCCAGAGGAAGCATGGGCAGGTAAAAAGGTAAACTATGCTTTTTTAAAACCTTTTGGTTGTGAGGCCTTTTTCCATATTAATAAAGAAAACAGAACAAAGCTTGAGGCAAAATCAAAGAAATGTACCTTTATTGGATATGGTGTTAATGATTTTGGTTATCGCTTATATGATTATGAAAATCACAAAATCATTAGGAGTAGAGATTTAATATTCAATGAAAAGGTCTTGTATAAGAATTAGTTGTAGGAAAAGAAAAAGGAAAAAGGAAACAAAGAATACATAGTTCTTGATGAGATCATAGAAAAAGTAAAGGTGCCTAAAAATAATAATAATCAATAGCCACAGCAACAAAAACCACCACAACAACAACAGGCACCTCAAACACCTGAAAGTGGTGTTAGAAGATCTACCAGGATAAGTAGACCCCCTGAACGATACTCTCCTTCATTATATTATTTATTGCTGACTGATTCTGGTGAACCTGAATGTTATGAATAAGCAATGCAGGTTGAAAGTAGGAAGAAGTGGGAGCTAGCCATGGAAGAAGAGATGGACTCCTTAATGCATAACCAGACTTGGGACTTAGTCAGGTTGCCTGCAGGTAAAACTACATTGCAGAATAAATGGGTTTACAGGCTGAAGGAAGAAGATGGAGGAAAAGAGAGGTACAAAGCTAGACTTGTGGTGAAGGGGTTTGCACAGAAGAAAGGTATTGATTTTGATGAAATATTTTCTCCTGTTGTTAAAATGAATTCAATCAGAACTATTTTAAGTCTTGTAGCAACGGAAGATTTACATCTTGAACAGTTAGATGTAAAGACAGCATTTCTCCATGGAGATTTGGAGGAAGAGATATACATGCAGCAACCAGAAGGATATGAGGTAAAAGGGAAAGAAAAATTGGTGTGCAGGTTAAAGAAGAGCTTGTATGGCTTAAAACAGGCGCCAAGGCAGTGGTATCTAAAATTTGATAGGTTTATGTCTGAACAAGGTTATACTAGATGTCACTCTGATCATTGTGTTTATCTGAAAAGGCAAAATGATGGCAGCTATATTATACTGTTATTGTATGTAGATGACATGCTTGTTGCAGGGTCTAACATGCAGGAAATAAATGTGCTCAAAAGAAAATTGACAAATTCATTTGCAATGAAGGATTTGGGAGCTGCAAAACAAATCCTTGGTATGAGGATAACTAGAGACAGGAAAAATCGTAAATTAACACTGTCTCAGAATGAGTACATAGAAAAGGTGTTGAAAATATTTAATATGCACAATGCAAAACTAATTAGTACACCTTTTTATAGCCATTTCAAACTCAGTAAGGAGATGTGCCCCAAGACCCAAGAAGAAATGGACTACATGTCTAAAGTTCCATATGCATCAACAGTTGGAAGCTTAATGTATGCAATGGTTTGCACAAGGCCTGATATTGCACATGCAGTGGGAGTTGTAAGCAGGTACATGAATAATCCAGGAAAAGAACATTGGATGGCAGTAAAATGGATTCTCATATATTTGAGAGGTACCACAAATCAAGCATTATGCTTTGGTGGTTCAAACATTTCTCTATAGGGATATGTTGATGCAGATATGGTAGGTGACAGAGATAACAGGAGGAGCACTACATGATATGTATTTACTGTAGGTGGAACAACTGTCAGTTGGGTTTCAAAAATCCAAAGTGTTGTTACACTTTCAACAATAGAAGCAGAGTATGTTGCTACTATAGAGGCTAGTAAAGAAATGATTTGGTTACAAAGGTTTATGGATGAATTGGGTAAGAAGCATGATATGGGCACGTTATACAGTGATAGCCAAAGTGCCATTCATCTTGCAAAGAACTCAGCATTTCATTCCAAGACTAAACACATATAGCTCAAGTACCATTTCATACGGTAAGTATTGGAAGATGGAAATTTGAAGCTGGAAAAGATACACACTAGCCAGAATCCTGCAAATATGCTAACAAAATTTGTAACCAGGGAGAAACTGAGAACGTGATCAGTTTCAATTGGTCTTCAAGGATGATGATGAAGATGAGAAACAACCAGGTCCAAAGAGGAGTCATTGTCCAGCAAATGAAGCAGCGATGGAGTTTCTACAATCAGTCTCCAAGTGGGAGATTGTTGGGTGTGGAGCCTGATTATCTTGTTTATTTTGTATCACAATGTTGGCCCCTTGTACCTTAATGGGGCGGCAACACTGCCCAAAATTAAACGCTGCTTGGGGGGTCCAGGGGGGGAGATTACGACTTTATGGAGCCCCCCCAGTGGGGGGTTTTGAGGGCAGCGCCCCCGAAGATAAAAATAGATGTAAAATTTCCTTGTAAAAGTATAGTAATTTCTAGTCAATCTGGGCCATTCATTAGGCGGATGATATGATGGTAGAAGTTATGTTTAGTTTAGGGTTTTTTTCCTTAGAATGAAACCCCTCGCTATGTATGAGGGTATTGTATTGCGGCTGTGTATTGTATGTGTATTATCAGAGTGCGAAACATATAGGGAGACTGTGAGAGAGAACAAAGGATATTACATCGGATTTGCTGTAGGTTGTGTCTCTTCATTTTGCTGGATAATAGAAAGGAAGGACTGGCTGTTCGAGGTGGACGTAGCCCAAAATGGGTGAACCACTTATATCTGTGTCTCTCTGATTTTATGTGTTTTGTGTGCTTGTGTTTTCCACATATTTTATGTGTTTCATTGCTATGTAATATATATAATTTTCTAACAATTTTTTCCTGCATTTTTTGGCCCAAGGATTTTAGGGAACCTTGTCGTTGGAACTTCAACTGCCAGCCTTTTAAAATTTCATTTCTTGGGATCACTGTACAATGTAATGTATGCTATTATATTTTTTCTCCTTGTACATGATTGTTGCACCTGTCACCTTGATATAATGGCCATTTTTGTCTAGCCTTAGTACCTTGATAAGAAAGATATATTCCTAACATCTTTTTTTTTTTTCTTGAAACGTTTGATAGTCCTGCTTCACAATAAACCGAAACAACCATTGGAGAGAAAGACTTGTTCATATGATAAGAATGTGGCTACTCTAGCCCAATCCAACAGTTGAATTTCATAATGATATTGGATCCCATAAAGCACTGAAAACAACGACCTTTTTTTTTATACTGGCACAACCATTTTTGGCAGATTAAATTATAACATATCTTTGTCCATATTTCAAAACAACATCTTGATAAGACAACAAAAGAGATTATTCGGGCAAAAATATAAGGACATGAAATAGAAACCCCAATGGTGATATTGTTGGTACATGACGATGGATACTATGATTATATGCATCTCTGGACTCAAGGGAATAAGGTAAATATGCAGGGGATTCTGAAATTAATGAACCAAAAGGCACCACAGGAAATCTAGAGCTATCGCATGGAGTAACACAGAGCTTAAGCTTAGAAGAAACAATGGTACGACTCTAGCATACATTGGCATTGCCACTTATCTTAAATGATCTTAATTTCTTGATAAAGTTGCATTAAATGGAACCGGACCTAAAAACATTCTTTAAATTGTAATTTTGGTTCCACACTGGAATTTGCTGAAGGAAATTTTCAAAAGGAAATTGTGACTATTATGTGTTGACTGTAATCAACAAATTCATTGCAAACTTACTTTTCTTGAATCATGATTACATGAACTGACCATGCATGAAAAATGATCTTATATCAGCTGTAGCTGCATTTAAGCATACAATTAATTGGCTTGTGGTATCCACACTTCTACAGACTTAACAACTTCATAGGTATAACCAAAAGTGTCAGAGAGATTCCTCCAAATATAGGTACATCCAACATCCTAGCCAAAAGTCACTACCCCACAATAAAATCAGAAAATCAAATATAAAACCTTTCCATTATTCCTGTAAATAAACTTTAGAAAGAGCAGGGACAATGAAACCCAGAAAAAAATGTATATACGACAAGCTGTGAGAAACAAGTATTTTTTGGTGAAGCACACTAAGAAAATGGTAAATAATACACTATTTTACAACCGCTTTAAAGATGTAAGCATTGCACAAATGCAACACTAAATTCATCCTATAAAAAAGAGTAGGTAAAGAATACAAGCAAGCTGCAAGTATTTCACAGCAGAGTCAACTGCCAATTTTGATGCTCCATACCCTTCAGATTCTGCAGCTGATGCTTCCCGAATAACTGCACTACTGACCATTGGACAAATCTTACGCAAGGTTGTTACATGCTCCTTTCCCTAGACAACATCATTTCTTCCTACCAATGCCTGCAAAAAAAAATCAATTGCTTATAAAATTGTAGAAGTTTTAACTTGGGTCCAAGCAAAGTTTTCTTCTAAGATCTAAAAAAATTTATTTGTAAACATAAACGTGTTTTAAAAATATAAGCTACCACAACCAGATGTAAAAATGTCCTGATAAAGCGGTGTATGCTGTTAGTAGGCACTCCTGGATTTGACTGTTGAAAATATGCTGGATATTGAATGCATTACAGAGTTTCTTTACTACTTTGAATAAAAACATGTAGGACATCAAAATAAGTTGATTCTGACTTGCATTATGACCCCAACAACAGCCATTGTGCATTGCGCAACTTATGACCAAGACTGGATCTCTTGATGAGCATCACATAAATGAAGAATCCATGTGATATGCAGATCTGCCACGTGTGCATAAGCCCAAGAAAGTCTATGAAAGCTCTCTGCTATTGCATATCTGTCTATTGAAATTATATAACCCTGAAATAAAAAATTTCAAAATCCTTTATTTTCTAATTTCAGTTAAACCTAGGTTGAGAAGCAAACTAAGAAATAAGAAAAAGAACTTACACAAAATCCAAACTCTATAGGCCCCAAGGAAACAATAGATGTAGAAAGTATTGAAAGGAGAGAAATCCCTTGGAAGGAGTGAACATCTGCACTTTTAGCCCCTTTACCACTAGGATGACTAGATTTTGATCTGCTACACTGGCTAATTCTTTTTTCTAAAAGAGGCTTCTTCACATCTCTACTGCCAACCATGTTTCCTGTCTCCAAATCATCTTTGTATGCCATCTAATTCTCAAGGGTAAAAGTCCTAGAGACCAAATTTCTTGCAAATTTAATGCTAATGTACTAAAATCCTCCTACACAAACCAGCCCATGAAAACCTTTAACAGTAGCACATGATGATGATAGAAATACATGATAGTAGAGAAATCTCATAGCTGGGCAAACAGACAATGATAATTCAACAATACTGTGATGTACAGGAGTATGGTTTTGAACAGTATCATAGCAAGCAAGCAACAAATAATCATTCAGACTAATTCATCGATACATGGAAAAAATGCATTTACAATTTTGTCCAGTAGATGCAAACATATCTTTTCTGGAATGATGTGAGAGGAGCCTAGAATAGAAAGAACACCAACAATGATATCACTAGAACCTATATGGAGCATATTGCAGAACTCAATATGCTAGCACCCAATAAATTATTTTTCTTTTGAGAGAAAAAAATTTATTCAGATGCCCGCTGTACAATGTCCAGTTGCTGCAAACGATATTTTTCTGGAACAATTTGAGAGAAGCCTAGAAGAACAAAGATACCAACAACAATATAATTCCAGAAATACAACATATTGGAGAACTCATTCGATTAGCGCCCAATAACAATATACTCAGATGACCACCCTACATAACAATGCAGATCCAATTGCAAATTCACAACCAATGGTACATATGAAACATGGCAATGAAACCAAACCCCCGATCTTACAATTTGAAACATGAAAATCAAATCAAACACCCAACATAATACGACTATTAGGCAACTGCCATTCTCATGGAAGGGAGGAATAATCAGTATCCAGCAGGTTCAAAGTCGATTCAAAATAAGACCCTTATGCACAGGCTGAGGAACCATATCCATATGCACTAACATGAACAAACAAATTCTGTTGTCATTATTTTATGAAAGTAGTAAATACTGTTCAATTGATACCCTGTCTACTGTGCTGTGCTAACACCGACTTCCATGAAACAGATGGAATGCGAACAGTTGACTGCAAAATTTGAGGCACTGGCTTCTGAGAACATGACACTTAGAAATGAAATAAATCTTATAGCTGAGGAATCCGAAAATATTTCTTCCGAGAATGAATCACTACAGGTAACATATCTTTCATGGTAGCACAGGCAAATCAGTGTGGTTTATTGGCCTTAGGATTTGAAATTTTTTTGACATTGTTGGTCTATGTGAAATAGGTAATGTTGAGGAATTTTCAAGGAGAGGATAGAGTAGGAGATTCGGAAATATATGGTCCTAGAGAGACATAGTCACAATGCATCAAGGAGGCAATGGCTATCCACAAGTTCTATCTAAAATAAGCAATTCGAGTTCTAGCCAAAGAGATGAGCAAAGGAAGAGTGAGATGAGAGATTCAACTAGTAAATGTCATGCAGTATTGGAAGAAAATGTTCGATCTGATAGAGTGGCTACAGGTTAAAGAGAGATCCTAATTTGTAGGTTATTTTGGGTGAAAATTTGTGTATACCAAACCATTTTGTTAGTTTTGAGCTATCCCCATATCTATGTAACTGCTTCACATGAACTTTCTTCTAGAGTAGGAACTAATAACCAGGAAAAATATAATAATGAATGGCTGCATAGAAAGTACTTCATCCAGATATACGATGATGAGCGTTCTTCTGGTAAAGAAATTGGCCCACCTTGGATTTGAATTGGGTCCAGGCATGGGAATCATTAGGTTAATTGTAACTTGCTTTAAATTTAACTTTAGGGTCATATAATTTATGCATTGGCCCCCACACTTGCTGTAAAACAGAATTGGGTTTGAAGGATTCTTGTACCTAAAAAGCTCTTACTAAAGAGTAGCATGTTCCATATTTATTTTATATTCAATGAGTAGTATTTTAAATGATGCTTCTGTTATGAGTTGATAAATTTTCATTGCCTAGTATTTTTAAATTTTGTGTTACAAGAAGATTTTTTGTACCCAGTTATTTTACTAATATTAGATGTGCATGGATTAAGCTGTTGGAATAATGAGGGCACTGAGCTAAATTGATTCTTTTTAGATTTGTCAAATGCCCCATAGAATTTGGAAACATTTCCAAACTTTCACACCGATTCAGATGATGGTTTCTAGATTTGTCAAATTCCCTAGAGAATTTGGAAGCAGGCGGTCATATAACATAAGATTTTATGTTATAGTAGTTGAACCATCAAACAAGGTTGGGTCAATTCCTTTTGGACTCCATCTACTAGCCTTTTAATCACCCTCAACCAACTAGACTAGCGTTTGATGCATCAGAATATTCAAGATTTTAAACTTCCTAATCCTATAGTTCTTTCCATCTAATTTTATTTTACAAGGAGGCTTGCTTTGGGGTGTTATAAATAAAATACACGTCTTTAAACTTCAAATTTTGATCAGAAAGCACGGGAAAAATGCTGAAAAGATGAACATTCTACTTATAAATACAGTACGTAATATCTTGAGAAGTTCAACTTTCTGTGTCTAAATAAATAAATGGAAAATTTTCTTCATCTTTGACAATCTGATCAGAAAGCAGGGGCAATATTCTGAAAATTTTAACATTATGCTTATAAACAAAATAGACATGGCCAATTTTCTTTAAATTTCAAAATTTAATCAGAAAGCAAGGGCAATATTTTGAGGAAGTTCAACATTCTGCCTACAAACAAAATAGGCTAGTTCTTTAAAATAGGCAAGTATACAAGTTATTTAAATTTAAAAATATAATCAGAAAACATAGGCAATAGTCTGATAAATTTAACAATCTTCCCATAAATAAAATAGACAGTCAATTTTCTTTTAATGTCAAAAATAATTGGAAAGCATAGGCAATATTCTGTGAATTCTAATATTCTGATTATAAATGGGATATTCATAGAAAAATATTCATCATAAATTAAATATAGATAATTTTCATTTAAGTTCGAAATTTAATTATAAAGCACTCGCAATATTTTGTGAAGAATGTCCACATTGGAGCTGAATTGTAATTAGTGACTCATAGCTCAGTCTTTTGCAGGTTCTAGGCTGAGAAAAATAATATTCCATCCAAATCACCGAAATAATTCAAAGATGCAAAGAACAAATATATCCCTTCCACAACTGGCAGGCTGTTCATATTCAAAGGCAATATACCACAAAAGTAGATTGCACATAAAATGAGGTAGTTAGAATGAGATTGGATCATGTCAAAAAGAAAAAAAATCAGAAGGGAGAAAAGAATCCATAGTGGGGCATATAAGAGGAGGACCAGTCAATGCAAAAACAAAATCCAGTCAATTCAAATGTACAGTCAATGAACCCACTATGTTGGAAGGGAAATTACAAATATTTCACAACGATCGATATGGATCACATAAGTAGGAAGGAAAATTCATCCAATGAACTTATGTTGGGTTTTGTATCCACATATACTCTGCCTCAATCAAGGAATTTATGAATATGTGCCCTGTTTGAATCAATGATTGGAATTAATAGAAGGGGAGATGCTGTCCTTGAACGGATGACAGATATCATTGGTATTCCTTGAGTTGGAAGGTCTGCCCACTTTGAAGTCAATCGTCACCATCCGCAGTATCGTTATGTGTTCAAGAGATCAGTTTAATAAAAAATTCATTGCAAACATTTGTCTCCATTTGCGTTGACCATCCCTGAGTCAGTCCTTGCTTAAAATTTCTTCAAAACTTGATCTAATGGTTTCATGTTGTAGGCTTTCCTACGACAGATCACTTTCTATCGACGATAGCTCATCATCTAGAAAGTTGATCTAGAAACCTAACAATACCTTGGAATATGCATGCCCTAATGGTAGGTTTCTCGCCTTCAACGATAGGTTGCATTATTGACCTTCGATCGAACGATTTTGTGAAATGTTTGACTTCAGATCACAAATTCACATTTCATAGATTGTACTGAGTACTTTGAGAACCATTGTCATTATTGGTGGTTTCTCTCACACTTGTTAACAGTTCACATCATTGACTGGTAATCAAGTAGTTTCTACCATGTTCGACTTCGACACAATCAATCGCATGGATAGAATCGTACTAGTTTGAGAAGCAGGAATCAAGACCCTGGATCAAGTTTCCACCATCTAGCCTGCAAGGAATTTTATTATTCATCATACAGTAGACTAATTCTAACATATGGTTGCGTCCATGCTGTGTCTACTCTTTATGTAATTCTAAAATCATTTTTGTATCAGAACATGTAGTTAGTTTTGATCTTAGTATGGGAATGCCTACCTCAACGATGATATATATATATATATATGCTTGCATTGAATGTTTTTTCAGGGTTTCAACTGGTGTGCCTGCAGCCCAATCCTCAAAATGATAAAGCACTTCACTCTTTAGAATTCTTTAGAACTCTTCAGACTTCGCACTTTAGGGGGCAATCTGTTACACTAAAAATTTTCACCACGACATTTAGCTATCTATATGGGTTCATCATTACCTATTTATTGCTCCCTTAGAGTTCTAAAAACATAAAGTTCCTAAATCAAGTCTTTGAATTTGGAAAAAGCTTACTAAAACCCTAAAAAGCCTAACTCCGCACTTTTACTAGTCATTTCTTGTGTTACCGCTATTTATTGCTATAAAACCTGCGGCACATCCTGCATGTTCTACTCATTAAAACTGCGGACCCCCTTAAAAGGTAAAATAAGAATAAAAGTAAGTTCGAGAAGCCTAGTTGGTCGAATATTCTCCCAGCAGGGGCCTTCTAGAAGCGCTATCTGGTCGCTTCCATTCATGAACCTTTATCCCTTCATAAATGGAGATATCCCTTTGGTTTTGGAGCTGAAAGCCCATGATGAGAGGGCTTTATCCCTTCCTTTTTGGAGCTGAAACTACTTCCCTTCTGTTATAAATTGAGACCATGTTTCAGTCTCAAGGGTACTTAGAACTGGGTAGTTTTTAGGTGAATTACTGAAGAAATTATACTCTCCACATTTGGTATCATTAGCATGAGAGAGATTACATACTCATATAAATAGTCTTATGTTGATTCAGAGAGTTGGAGTCTTGTCAAACTGAGGAAAACGGTTGTTCGGGACCCTGGAAGAACCTATACAAACATCAAGGCGTCAAGGTTGTAAGGTTTCTTCTTTTATTCAAAGTTAATACAAATGGATCCTATTTTCTCATTGAGTTGCTCATATATTTTTTGAATAATTTAATTCTTGGATTCCTTGATCACTAAGATAGATTATTGCTTTTGAATTATCATATCTTGCAAATGCTTTTGATCTTGTTTGCTTGTCTTTGATTGCAAATTAATACGCTGAATCAATACCTTCTGTAGCGACTGGATTGAAGACCGAATAAAGCATTGGACTTCAGGTAGGAGCATCTCTCCATAGTTAATTAATAATTCTTAAGCATAATGGTCTAGAGAAAATGGTCTACATTTTTCTGTTTGTTTCTAGATATCCTTAGGATACTAGGGAGATCACTCTTGTCTGCAAGAGGGATTTATCCATCCAACACTAAGTTTCAGTTGTCGCCTGTATCTTAGGGATTCACATGTTGACCCTATGGGAAAAGGTTATACAGGGTTATTAATAGAGGAACTTTGAGGAAGGTGGTTGGATTCCCTCCATCTAGAGGTTGCCTCTGATCTGGGGATTCGAGAAAATATCCATGGCCCAGACAAGTTAGGGCTCAATCGAACGACAGTGTTTCATCCTATGCTCACATGCTATCTCTCTGCAACCCTGGAGAAGTTCCATCCATGGCAAATTTCGGCATCATGGCACACCCCCTATCAGGTAGGCTTTATAAACCCTTCTTATCTCAGTGATTTGCAGGGCTTTCAGTTCTCGCTGCTTATGATATCTTTCATCTTTTGTTTCTGACTCAATTCTTCAAAATTTTAACAGGATGACGAGGTGTACAAGGTCAAACTCTGAGGAATGTGGTTGGATTACCTCCATCTGGAGGTTGCCTCTGATCTAAGTATTCGAGAAAATATCCATGGCCTAGACAAGTTAGGGCTCAATCGAATGACTGTGGTGAAATATAATAGTTATGGTTAACTTCTTACCCCCCTCCGGCATTCCATCATGCATTGTTTCATCCTATGCTCACATGCTATCTCTCTGCAACCCCAGAGAAGGTCCATCCATGGCGGATATCGGCATCAGGGCACACCCCCTATCAGGTAGGGTTTCTAAACCCTTCCTATCTCAGTGGTTTGCAGGACTTTCAGTTCTCGCCCCTTATGCTATCTTTCATCTTTTGTTTCTAACTCAATTCTTCAAAATTTTAACAGGATGATGAGGTGTACAAGGTCAAACTGACCTTAAATTTTGAACATTTATCTTCCAACAATTCCAAATCTAATTCTAGAGTTATCATCGTGGCTATGTAGGCACATCCCATGACCATATTCAGGTAGTCATTCTTTCTACTCCCCACAAGGTTGTAGATATATTTTCCATTAAGGGGTTTCTATGCTATCTGACAGACAATTTTTTGTTGATTGGAATAGAGATATGCTTTATTTATTTTTTCTAGTGGCTAGGTTTAACTTACAGTTGATTTATTTATGTACTGCAGGTATAAACCCCAGCTCCGTACACCCCAGATTCTGTTATATTTTCTCCCACTTTGTCTCCAAAAGTAAAGGGTTATGGCTCATCTTGTTTCAGGTGTGACTATGCATTCAACGACCTATTTTACACATAAAACATTATGGCTTTCGCAGAATGTGTTGTGTTGTAGTCCTAGGGTTTAGTTTTCCTTTTGTTAGTAAATTATAATGCTTTTTGACACTGAAAACGTTGAATCTTCCAATCCAAGGATCGAATGTCCTCCTCCACCTAGACCTGGAATGCCCCTTCCTCCACCTGGTGGTGGTGCCCCTCCTATGTACGGTGCTCCTCCTCATATGCATCCGAGATCTGACATGCCACCTCCACCACCAGGTCAGCAGCAGTAGCAACAACAACCACCTCCTGGACATCAGCAGTAGTAGCTATCAATTTAATCAAGTATTTTTTTAATTTCCCTGCATATTTTTTGTATATGAGAACGTCTTTTTATGCTTTCCATCAGGATTGAAAAACTAATTTGACCATTTCAAGTCATGAGTATTTGAATATTTTTCATTCTAATGATAAAATGAGTTAGCATCTCCAGCTGGGAAAAGCCCAAATCATCACAAACATTAAAATTGATAATCCTCCTCCAACTTATATTAAGTGAAGATAATTTCATGGCAGAAATTAATAGGCAGAGATTTTGTAGAATTTGTAGTTAGTTGAGCTACTACAATTTGCCTTTACTTTGATTAAGTTGATAGTACTGATCATTTTTTTTTTAAATCAGGGACCTTTTGCAAGAGTCATTTTTATTTGTATAGAACATTCACAAAAGCATCTTATTCTAGCCTTACAGTCCTTATTGTATTTTTTATTAGGTGTATTCCTTATTAATCACCATATTCCATGCTGAAATGCTAAAAACTGTTGCCTTGATTGAATATCTATACATATACATTTTCTTATGTTTAGGAAATAATAGGTTTTAAAACCATTTCACTGTGCGGTTACCATATTATATACATTTTTTGTCATAAAATGTTTTCTTTAATTATTAATATAACAGTAATGTACAGACAGCACATTGTTTTACAAAATTAGGGTGTTGTGTGGTGGTCACCACAAGCTTAGGTATACCATGCGAAAGATGCCTTAATAACTGCCATAACTACCTAAGGGCATAGAAGTTAACAAAATTGCCACCTGGGCATATCCAATAACACTTAACATTCCAAAATTTCCAGCTGGCACTTAACCATTAAAGCTGATAAAGTCTTGCCTTATGGTATGAAAATAAATAAACACATTTTTCAAATCCTAAAGGATCTGTTGCTGGGTTGAGACCTGCATCATGAGATTTTTTGTTGTCCTTGGGAGTGGGCCTCCAGCCATTATTGGTTGATTCAACATTATTTATAGCAGGCCACTGCCCATCATTTGTGACTCGTCTGTTTCTGCAACACCACCAATCACCCACTGGGGCATATTACTATCTTTGTAACCTGGCCTTTGAAAATTTACCTTGATTCTGCTCTATTTTACACGTTCAATGCACAATATTATGCAATGCATCCTATTCTTAACCTTTGCAGCATAGATAATTCATAAACATGTAATCTACAAAAAAACACAATATAACATAACATTTGTCTTTGAGAAATGACACCAATTCACTTCAGACCTAGTTTTTCCGCTCAACAATAGACTATGCTACTCATATCTCTTAGTAGTGGGTCATCCCCGTGTTGTGGTCAAGACTCTATTGGGGTAAAAGGCTACCTAAGCCAACTATGGTCCATAGTTGCACCAATATGGTAGTATACCAAGGTAGTTGATTCCAACATCTTCCAACAGACTTTCTCTCATCCCCCATTTGCCTTCACAACCCACAGTAGTGCACCCCTTCCTTTGCACTCGTAGTCCATTAGGTTGTGGCATTACAATCAAAGGTTTCCAACTCAGAGTGGCTAGGGATGTTCCAAAGGGCCATGGCTTCTGGGAGTTCCAAATCCACCACACCCAAATCCACCTGGGATTGATAGGGTACGAAATTCACATCGTCATACAACATTGGCTGGAGTTGCAGAGAAACCTCAAGGTGGAGACAAAACTTTGGATCCCCTGAGACAAGTAAGGGTGGGGATGTATATCTCTGGTTGGGAGGAAAATTGTGAAACATATCCCTATGCCCATCCTGAGGTGTATCAATAACTATGATACCCATAACTTATTCAATACAACACTCTATAAAATAGGGTTACAAAATGGCAATCATTGCCTAAAATTTAGGACATATTGAAGCCATAGGCAAGCATGGATTATGTTGTATATTTCACCATTGTGGCAAAAATTGTAGTTGCGACAATGTTGTACATTTAGGTATGGGTTTGTGATCTTCAACGTTTTTGTACATCTAGATCCCATATATATATATATATATATATATATATTAAAGGTGCCTCTATAGGTTGAATGACCTACACAGAAGACATCAGAATTGAAGTAATGCATTAGTTCCCCTTAAGACTAGGTCACCATACTTGCAATAGTGGTGCCTGACACTTGTAGGAATTCATGATACCAGAATGATATACGATGTCGCAGATGCAATTTAATTTCATTCTAGCCTTGGACATGCTCCAATCTATAGGCATATAACTTTACAATGACTTATAATAACCCTGTCCCTGACATCTACATGGATAGACTCGGATATCATTTATATATTTTAGTCCCTACAATACCCAACTCAAGTCCAACTCTCATGCCCTCATAAAGAGCTGATTAGTTCATGGATTTCTTTACTATGGAGCTGAAGAAGAGACTGTCATGCTTTCCTTGTGTCCCTGAATCTGGAAATAAAACAGAAGGGCTTACTCGCAGTGTTATTTTTGTCGCCTTCTAGGTTGAGGATCTTGCATATAGCCAAGCATATGCATAACTCCCTTCATCGGCAGGCCATCTATCTCGTTACCTTGTGGAGAGACGAGTTTTATTACAATGGTTTATGTTCACTACATTTTTTCTCAGAGAGCATGTTTTTATATGCCAAATCACAACTATAGATTGTCAATTCATTTGCGTTGTTTTATTAGTGCAATTATTTTCTCAAGCTACAAGTATCCAAAACTCACAAGAAGAATTTTTGATAAAAACCAGCTAATAGGATATGAAGCCATTGTGTGTATAGGATAAGTCAGGATTAATGCCGCTACTGAGCTCTCTTTAAGAGCGGAAGAAACACAGCAAGAACACTCACGTGCATTGTGTTATGTTCTATGTGCATTCAAAACCCACTACGTAACATTTATCCTTTAACACATTTTGTCAAGTAGGGTGTGTGTATCAACCAGGTTTTAGCACTAGGCATACATGTTAATGAGATATCCTAATTTACCGCCAAGTGGAGTCAATCAAAGCTTCTATCCATGACTGAAAATGGTGGCATAATAGATCATCCTCTTTTTGTTCTTTGGTCACGGAGTCTTAAGTTCATAACACGAATAGGCACATTTGTTCAGTCTATTTACAATTACACTATTCAATAGTATCTCCTTGTAAGTTATTCCAAATAGACAGTTTTATAATTAGTGAGCATGGAACCATATGTAGCAGCAAATGGTTTCAATACATTGCCATTGTTTATGATTCTCCACAACTAGCTGGTTCAGACACCAATTCAGTTCACTTGTTTTAACAACCAATTGGTAAGCAGTGTGTGCTAGATGCTCATTCCACATTTTTTGTCAAACCATTTACCAGTATCCCATAGGTCCAATGAATTGAACCTGGAGGCTCTGATACCACTTTGTGGTGTACCTGACCTCCTCTATAGTTCCATCAACAGGATGGGACACTTAATAATTGAAATTTTTACTTTCAATCCTACAGAACTAAGGACTAAGAACATACAAATCATGGGCCCATGATTTCAACCAAATTCTACATCCTTCTATTGCAATTTCATGCTATCTATGTCACTTAACTCACGAACTTCAATAAATAATTATTTTGTGGCTTAGTCCATAGTGTAAATATACTAATTACAACAACGGTATAACATAGCAGTTGAAAAAATTAAACTTGTCTGTCACCAGAGCTAAACCACAATAAATGGATGTCAAGGAATGATTTTCCTCCCAGCTATAGGAAATCCATTAGGATAGCCCCCCGAGTTGGGGTCATGGGATGACACAGGCAAAGAGTCTTCTTCAATTTCCACTCTCCAGAACACAGCACTCTAGCATAATGACATTGCACTCACAGTAACACAAGATACCCATGATGTGTAGAAAATTCCAAGAGGGAATGCGTACCAAGTGATGGAGAAGAACAATGACAAACAATTCCATCTCCAGTTCAAATTTTCCATTTTATATCCCCCTTGCATGGTAGGCTAGTTGTCACCACATAAAAACCTAATTTTCATAGTTAGCTAGGTTTCCTTTATCTAATACTGAATTACTTCGTAAAGGGGGTATATAATGTTAGAGTCAGCAGGGGAAAGTCATGTGCCCCTCATCTTTACTCTATCCATTTGCCATCTATCAACCCATGGTCGTTCCCATGTTCCCCTTAGCTATTCTATGTTGCATATGTTAATTTATCAGGGACACTGACATGTTCACATCATTATCACAAGCCTCACCTAGGCCTTATTAACATCATATTTCATGGTCTAAATGATACACATTCACTAGTGAGGTCTTAGCCTTGGGCTCTAATTAGGAATCATTTTACATTATCACTTTATATTTTTTCATATACTTTATGTTTACAATTCATTGGTACCCTTGACTCAGTACCAAGACAGAAGTTAGTGATATATGCTAAACTGCATATATACATATTCAAACAATTCTATGTGGAAGCGTGTCATTACAACTGGAGGAATAAAACAATTCTCTTTATCAAAACAAGCAATAGAATAAAGAGAGGAATAAATGCACAATGCTCTTAGTTTTAACCAAACCTTTTCAGTTTTAACCAATCAAACAGAGATTTATTTTTTTAAAGTACTAAAGAGCAAACAGTTTGGAGTCTTACATGGCAAGCAAGAAGTTTCTTTTGGTATTGAATCTTGGCCACGTGCTCTTTGAGCTCGGTGACATAAGAGCGAATATTATTAATATTCTCTTCAGCAACGACCTTGAACATATTCCTAACATTTTTTATGTCAAAAGAAGCACTCTGTTCAAGCATTTTAGTGTTGTCTGTGGATAACACATTGCATTCTTTACCCTCATTTTTATGAAAAATATTCTTCCTCAAGCTCCCGGGTCTCTTCCAGCCAGCTGTTTTTGGTGGAATGTTTTCGTTATGCTCAAAACTATCTGTCACCCAAGAAGAGGGAAAGGATGGAGGGCTAGTCATTATTTCAACTATAAAACTTTTTCTCCTTGTTAGTTGCGGAGCTCTACTGAAATTCGATAATATAACCTCATTGGGAAGAGGAAGTACAATATTTTCAATGGACTATTGCACATTCTGAAGCTGCTCTTCCAATGCAGCAATTTTTGCATCAGTCTTAGTAAATTATAAACTCATATTATAGGCCAAGAAAATCATAAGTCTTCTTGTACAATTCTATGTGATAAATCAAGCAGGGGTATTCTTTTAGTAGTTCATGCTTCACGGTTTAGAGTTGATGGTTTTTAAGGTCGAGGCTCTGAAATTTGAGAATGACAACAAAATATATAGAAATATATGATCCTAATATTTCATTTAAAAATTGTTGGTGTGGTTATTTAATGGGCTAGAAAATGTCTCTTAGATTTTAAGACTGAAGTAATGAAGTTCTTATGACGGTGCGCGATGCATCGCAAATAAAACCCATCAGCACTACTCCTTAGGGTAGTGTAGTGTTGCTCATTTTCACAACACGCTAGTCTAGTTGGTTGAGGGTGATTAAAAGGCTAGTAGATGGAGTACAAAAGGAATTGATCCAACCTTGTTTGATGGTTCAAGTACTATAGCATAAAAGGTTATGTTATATGACCGCCTGCTTCCAAATTCTCTGGGGAATTTGACAAATCTAGAACATCATCTGAATCGGTGTGAAAGTTTGGAAATTCTTCCAAATTTTTTGGGGCATTTGACAAATATAAAAAGCATCGATTTAACTCAGTGTCAAAGTTTGAATATATGCATTTTAGGGGTTGTTGCAGTTTGAATATCTTCAGCGAAACACTTGGAAACATAATCATGCTTGAATGCTTATATCTCTCATGTTGTTCCCAGATGGAATTAATTCCTCCCCAAGTTGGCAGTCAACAGTCCCTGAAAAAATTAAATTTGGTGGGTACAAACCTCAAAGAGTTGCCGAGTGATGTTCTATGCCTCAAAAATTTGGAATTTCTAAGATTAGGAGGGTCTTCGCTGGAAGTACTTCCGCCTTCGCTCGGTTATCTAACGAGTTTGAAGGAATTGTGGCTTCAGAAATGTGAGAATCTGAAATATTTTCCGGTTTCAATTGGAATATTGACTCAATTGACTGTGTTAAACATATCATGATGTGGAATAAAGTACCTAACACAAACTGTCCTGGAGATGAACAATCTGAAATATTTAACAATATGCAGGTGTCCTTTAACTGAACTGTAGTTTTCCTTTAACTGAACTACCAATTAAAAGGACTGAAGGAGACGAAGAAGAGATATTAATGGAGTACACAAGCATGGTTCAACTCAACAAGTTAAAAACTGTACCACACAGATATATCGCAGGTAATATTTCCTACAAGCATTTTCCTACATCTTAAAATCTACCATTGTAGAAATTTGGTGGAGGTTGGAACATTGCCAGCGACACTAATAATTCTGCATTTAAGGTATTGTGGTGCACTGACCAAAATAGAAGGGTTTTGTGGCCTTGCACAACTTGAAAGGATGGATATCACAGGCTCGAATAATATAAAATAAGCGGAGCTCCCAGGTTTTGGAACTTTGATATCTTTTCTCTAGTATTGATTAATGCTACCTGTATATGGAGTGAAGAATGGAGAGTGTTGTGTGTTAGCATAATGATGAAGTTTGTGTGCAGGTTGGATGTCATGTGGCCTTGGTACTAAAGTCTGATTGTAGTGAGATAATATGTTTTCTGAGTTGTGTAGCCTATAGAGAGATTGTCTGATTAGTGCGAATAGAATAGAATTGCATATCTTGAAGATTAATTGTACACCTATAGTAGACCAATTTGGAGATTTTTGAGATCGATAAAAATATTTGTGGATACCTAGAGAGTGTATTGAAAAAAAAATGGTGTGATGAATCTATTTGACAACATGCTTATAACAATGCTATTATTGTAGAGGTGAATGGCTAAGAGTGTCAACATATGTATGTCATTGTGTTTGCAAGGTTGCTAATGCTAAATGATAGAGTTTCATAATGAAATGTATTGGTACCTATTGTTGTAATTTCATAAATGTATTTGAGATGTTGATGGTGTATTTAGAGCATCCTGAGTATGAGGTCAGAGTTTGATGTGTTTTCACGAGGTCAAAGTATCGAGTCATTGTTGAGATGCTAATAGTATGTCTGGGTTATAGTGAGCCAACTACTATCTTTGGGAATGAGGACACAGTGTAGCCAACACCACCACGGTGGTCCACCAGAAGGCATTCAACAAATTCAGGTACATGTATTCGACCACTTCAAGAGCGACAACCGAATCAAGATATCTCCGGAGCTGAAAGCATGCAAACTTGGGGCATGACGCAATTATACAAGTTTATCCAACAGGCAGCACAGTAGGTCGAAGGGCTTCACACAGAACTTCAACAGAGATTTGAGCAGAAATAGTTACAAATTATCGCGCTTACTAAAGAGTGCGAACAACTAAAGATAGAAAAGGGCCAACTACAAGGCCAAATAGACATGGTGACCAAGGTCTTCCAGGATCTCTGGCCCACGGTGACTGTCCACAACACTCAGATACTAGGTGACATAGCAAAAGATGATATAGTTGGATGGTCCATTCACGTCCGTGTGGCCTATTAGAACCTCAACCGAGAAAAAAAGGAACTGAGGGCAGCATTGGAGACCAGGCCTGTGCTGCTGGACCCAACAGTCATTTATACAAAGAAGATAGCAGAGCGACAGGCATAGGTAGCCAGAATGCAAGAAGTTCTGAGTATTGTGGCAAAGGAAGTGTACGACCTACTCAAGGGTTTGCATGAATGTCAACCTTGCTCACCTTGAAGTCACATCCAGTTTCAGCAAAACTACAGCATATATCAAAAGAGATTCAGGAAGCCACAGACCCGGATGGACTCGACCAACTGTACACTCAAGTGGAGGAGCTGGAAGTCTAGATACAACAAATTGAGGAGCATTTAGCCATAGCCAAGCAAGCCCTCCGAGAGCTCAGGCAGCTGGTGAAGACCACTGCACAAGCAATGCAACAAATAGCCGCCAAGGTCAATGTTAAGATCAATAACATCTTTGGTAGTCTACCATCCATTGTAGGAGAGAAAGAATTCGCCCAGGTCACAACAGAAATGGATTTTTTTATTCAATGATGGCAATAGGCCATTGCTAGCTTTCGAGAGACGAAAGAATCTGCACTCACAAAGGTCCCAGAGTTGGGGCCCTTGTTTGGAAACGCAGAAGAAAGGGAGAAAACAGAATGGGCCATGAAGACAAGCGGACCAATGGAGTCCGAGGTGGTAGGAAACAATTGACTCGGGACGAGTCAATAGGATGTGGTCGGGGCCTGTTGGGGCCCTTGTTTTGAAATTAAACTGTTTTTTGTTGCAGAGAACAGGTGGAGGAACGCAACCACGGTAGACAAAGAGATGTCACGGTTTTGGAGATCTGAAGAGTAGGTGGTGCGGCTATTGCAGAATCAGGCACATATGGCAGAGGGAAGCGACAGAAGACAATCAGTGGAATCCCCAATAATTAGGGAAAATCAATAAACAATTGAGTGGAAAGGAATGAAGGACTGTTAGTCATGCTGGCAACGGAACAAATAGGCAGCCGACCAGCAGAGAAAGAAGTTTGGCTCAATATAGAATAGGGAACATGAGTCGTAGGAGAGCTCTATTCATGTTGTGTTGTTTTTTTCTCTCTCTCTCATTGTTCTGTTCTGTATTAGGTGATGTGATTGTAATTAGTTCTGCCAGGAACACTCTGAGGAGCATTGTAATTGTATTTTGCTGTTAATGCAATACTTTCTAATATAAGGCTGTTGTTCTAAGTTCTATCTTGTGTTATGGTTTATAGGAACATGCGGCTATTTTAAATTTTTGGTTATCATTCTAATCATAGTCACAAGTATTGTTATATGTCTTGTATTTACACTTCTTCAAAGTAATTTGTTCTGTATGGGTTATGCATCTACCATGCTCGATTGATACCTGATCTGATCCCAACCTTAGTAAGGCCGCAACACGCCTTGGGTGAGACTCTCTGTTCCCTGGAGCAGGGTGAAAATGCCGACATTGTTCTAGACTACTGCGGAAACCCTTGTTGGCCTCCTTCCTGAACCTGGGTTTCGACCATGAGACCTCTTTCCTCGCCAACATTTTCCTGTTCTTATGTCTTGGGACACTGTTCAACAAATAACTTTACACCTACATGAATAGGAACCTTCACCAGTTTACTATCCTCCATATTAAACTTCTATAATATTGTCTCGACATACTTCCTCTGGTTTAACCGGAGCTTCCTATTTGCTTGATCCCTTTTAATTTCCATGCCCAAAATATAGTTTGTAGCACCAAGATCCTTCATGTCAAATTTGGAGGACAATTGGGTCTTCAGATCCTGGATAATTTCTTTGTCATTTCCAATAAAAAACATATCATCCACATACAAGATGAAATAAATAAAACGTTTACCAATTAATTTAAAATACACACAATGATCTACTTTGCTTCTAGTGAAGCCAAGTCCCCATATATATGTATCAAATTTCTGATACAACATCCTTGGTGATTTTTTTAACCCATACAAAGAATTTTTTAACCTACATACCAGCTTTTTCTTACCCTTCAATACAAATCCTTCAGGTTTCTTGATGTAGATCTCTTCTTCCAGATCCCCGTGAAGAAACATTTTCTTCACATCCATCTGTTCTACCTCAAAACCAAATGCAACAACAACAGATAAAATAATGTAGTAAAATTTACTTTGTAAACAAGAGAACAAATATCACCAAAATAAATTCCCAACACATGGGAATAACATTTTTCTACCAACTGAGCTTTGTATTTCTCCACCTTGCCTTCTACATTCATATTCTTCTTAAACACCCATTTTCTGCCAATGAGTTTCCTTCTAGAAAACAACTCAACCAGACCCCAAGTCTCATTTTTGTGAAAGTATGCCATTTCATCAACCATGGCCTGCTTCCAGAGTTTTCCATCCTTTGAATCCACTACCTCCATGAAAATTTTGTGACCATAGTCAGTGATAGATAAATCAAACTTTGAACATAAAGAAAATGGACTATACCTTTCTAGTTGCCTTCTTTCTCAAATTGATCTTCTCAAAGCTAGATTTTGTGGCTCTTCTTCTTCTAAATCATGTTCTGCTGTAGAGTTTGTTTCTTCCTCCTTTAGCTCAAACTCTATCTTATTAGGTTTCTTTGGTAGGAATTCATGTTTAACAACATATTTTTCCTCTCTAAACACCACATATCGGCTATACACAACCTTCCTTATACCGAATAAATATGCACCTTTTAGATTTACCATCCAACTTGGTTCTTTTGCTCTTTTGAACATGTACATATGCATCACAAAAAAATAACCCCATATGTGAAAGATAGGGTTTCTTACCAGTCCATACCTCATGTGGAGTCTTATCCTCCAACGCTGAAGAAGGTGATATGTTAACTAGGTAACATGCAATCTCCATTGCCTCTACCTAGAATTCCTGTCCTAACCCGACACCACTGAGCATGCTTCTTTCCTTTTCCATCAACATCTTATTCATTCTTTCTGAAAATCTGTTTTGCTAAGTTGTGTATGGATTAGTCTTCTGCCGTGCTATACCACACTTCTTACAGAACTCTTCAAATTCCTTCTTGCAGAACTCTCCACCATTATCTGTCCTCAACACTTTTATCTTCTTCTCTATCTAGTTTTCCACCAGAGCCTTAAATTATTTAAATCTGTCAAAGAATTCAGATTTATTCCAAAGGAAATATATCCATGTACTCCTTTAGAAGTCATCTATAAATAAAAAATATTAAGCAAACTTAACTAGTGATGGAATCGACACAGGTCCAAACACATCACTGTGCACAAACTCTAATATCCCTTTCACCCTCCTAGCACCAGAGGGGAAACTCACCTGATTATGCTTCCCATATGCACAATGTTTACATAAATCGAAATCCATATAGAAATTAGAAATACCTTCTACCATACCATTACCATGAAGTATTCGAAGGCCCTTCTCTGCAATATGTCCAAGCCTTTGATGCCATATCATGGTCTTTTCTCCAAAGACCACAAGGTTTTCAGCTCCACTTTTAGGAACCACATAACTGATGCACCCTTCAATAACAGTGCTACCCCAAAGCTTGTATAAAGTTCCAATCTGAACTCCCCACATCAATACCATTTCTCCCCGAACTATTTTGTAGGTATCCTTCTCGAACACTGGTTTTACACCTGCATCATCCATATTGCTTACAAAAATTATATTTTTGGCCAGTGCAGCAATACGCAGAACACTAATAAGTGTTCTAATCCTTCCACCTTGAAACTTCAACTTGAATCATTTGCATATGGTGATTCTGGCCTTCTTGTCATCCCCTAGGAAGACATCACCACCATTATATTTCTCATACTCGCAGAACCACTCCCTATGGGGAGTGAAGTGAAAGGATGCACCTGATTCAATCAAACATGCCTCATGATCTAAAAGTGTACTTGAAGAAGAAGCCAAGTACACATCCCAGCCTTCAAGGGGACGCCTTTTTTGCTGAAGGGTTTTTTACTTGGGCTTGTGGTAGACCCCGTTGAGTGGGAGATCTGTGGGATCGACTCTTGCGGTGAAAGAAGATAACGAGTAGTGGAAAGATAGAGATAGAAATTTAATGGTCAGAGTTTTGAGTTGTGGAAGCTCAATATGGAGGATCTGCTAGTGGATAAAGATCAGTGGATAACATTATATCCAGGTACTAAACCAAAGACAATGTTAGATGAAGACTTGGCGAAGTTGGATTGAAAGGCAAATAGCACAATATGGTTGTGTATCTCAAATTCGGTATTGTTGAATGTATCTGGGGAAGCTATGGCGAAGACTTTGTGGGTCAAGTTAGGGACTTTGTACTAATCTAAGTCTCTGGTGAATAAATTATTCTTTAAAAAAAAATTATATAACCTGAGGATGAAGGATGGAGACTCAGTGACAGAGCATTTGAACACCTTCAATACTGTGGTAAGCCAGTTGTCATCTATTGATATTAAATTCTTAGATAAATATAAGCAAATTAGTTTTTTGTGTTATGACATTTCGATTCTTGGGACACTTTGGTTATTGTAATAGGTAGCAATACAACTACCTTGAATTTTGATGACATTGTCTCAACCTTGTTGTCGGAGGAAATGAGATGGAGGAATATGGAGGGACAAAATGGAGATGCCTTTATACGAGGAAGGTCCAAAAACAGAAACAAGAAAAATAATTTTCGAGTGGTATATACGAATCTGAAATCTGTTCTCTAGGAAAGACGTGTTGACAGAGCGAATCCCCTCTGCGGATAGAGGCGATCCCTACTAGCCCAGACCAGGTCTAGCAACAATCGTCACACGCTATAGTGCAGGTTCCTAATTGCAAATAAACCAACTAGCGATGAAGGCTTACCTGGAATCCAACGTTGTCGCTTGTAGAGAAAGTAGCGCTCCCGTTCCTTAGCTCCAGCAGATCACAATCCTCACGATCTCCATGATCGGACACCTGCACACGCAAGAAACAAAACAAACGCAAGTGTAAAATCCAGTATATGCAACTATATGTCAGTCAGAGAAGACATAACTCAACATCATAATCAACAACAAGAGTGGAACCATAACCAATAGTCGCTTATCATTAATCAATCAAAGAAGAATACAACCATAGCTCTGACGCTTAATTCTCCTTCGGAGGGTCGCCAGCGGAACACGTCTCGAAGAAGCCTGTCGGGGATGGGACAAACCTCTCTCTTCGGATGTCTCGACAATGATCTCCTTGCTTGGATTTGGCCTTAAGGGGATGAATCAAGGCTCTTGCAGCATAAGGCTTTGATGGCTCTTGGGAACTTGGAGACTAGCTTGCAAATGAGATGAGCAAGCTTTTATAGATGGAGGAAGGGGAGTTGGGATCCCTATAATCATGGGATTGGCCCTATCCTCAAGGAAGCTTCCATGAGAGGTGGCAAACCACTTCCTCTACATGGAGATCCAGAGCCAAACCTCCCAACTCAAATTAGATACCAATTTTTGGATCAGTTAAGACGAAACTTCCGCCATTTATTTAAAAAAAAAACTCCTTAAAATGGCTGGCGTGAGTGCGACTCTGGGACAGAGCGCCAATTGGCGCGCCCTCTTTGAAGGATTTCCCCCATTGGCGCGGGTACTAAATTGGCTACCCGCGCCAATGCAAAAAGGGGTGTTTTTAGGGTTTTTCACAAGGAGTTGTCTTCAGGGCAATGAAAGTACATGTTTAGGGGAATGCCATGAAAGTTTTTTCAAGTTATGTCACTGCTCACAGGTCACGGAATGAACCCTCCAATTGTGTGGGATGGGGAATTGCAGGGACGGTGACAAATTGTTGTGTAACAAAAGCCTATAAATGTGTGCTCGAAATGTGGAAAGGAAGGGCACTTAAAAAAGGACTGCATATCTAAATCTCCTGAGGAAGGAAAGGGATCTAATGATGCTCCTTCTGCAGAGGCAAAAACCACCTCATATGAAGGTGGGGATGTGTATTTGGCTTCTTCTTCAAATACACATGTAGATCATGAGGCATGGTTGATTTAATCGGGTGCATATTTTAACTTCACTCCCCATAGGGAGTGGTTCTATGAGTATGAGAAGTATGATGGTGGTGATGTATTCTTAGGGGATTATAAGAAGGATGGAATCATTGGATGTGTAAAATTCAAGCTGAAGTTGCAAGGTGGAAGGATTAGAACACTTCTTGGTGTTCTGCATATTCCTGCATTGGCCAGAAATCTGATTTCTGTAAGCAAGACGGATGATGTAGGTGTAAAAATAGTGTTCAAGAAAGATACCTGCAAGATGGTTCGGGAAGCACTAGTATTAATGATGGGAGCTCAGATTGGAAATCTATACAAGCTGTTAGGGTCCTATAAAAATAGAGTTCATAATTTTTGAATTGAATTTGATAGTCTTATAAATATGTACATACCTTGCTTTCTACAAGTTGTTTTCCCATATTTTGAAAATGAAAAATAATAAAAAATGAAAAGAGGGTAAAATTCCTAAAAGAAATATCAAAGGACTTAAAAAAAGACCCCAAAAGAAAAAAGAGAAGAATAAGACATGAAAGTGAGCAAGTCAAAATGCCACTACCATTTAATTTTAATGCAAAAATAATGATTATGTGCATATTTTCAATAAATGCCATAATCCATGATCAGTTAAATAGTTTAATCTTAAATTTTCATGCTTTTAATTTCATGTTTTAGATAGAAAATAAAGATATGTCAAACAGTTTAAACTTGACAAATCAGTAGATAGTTAAAGAATAAATGAGGAGCTCAACAGTTTAATCTGAGCCCTAAGATGAAATAAGGTTAGATTTAGATATATTTATGTTTTGAAAGAAAAATGAATTTATGGTATCCCAGATATTGAACCTAGGTCATGCCAAACATGCACTTCTCCAAATTGGCACACAACTTGTGTTGCCGCAGTGTTTGGAGGACTTGTCGGATGTGGTGAAGGTGCTCTTCCCAAGTCTTGCTGAAGATCAGAATGTCATCCAAGTACACCACTACAAATGAGTTGGTGAATGGTCGCAAGATGTCGTCCATCATCCTCATGAAGGTTTCGGGAGCATTCGTCAACCCGAACGGCATGACTAGCATTCAAAAAGGCCTTCCTTGGCTTTGAATGCAGTCTTCCACACATCAGAGGGTTCAATTGGTACCTGGTGATACCCAGACTTTAGGTCAATCTTGCTGAAATATTTTGCACCTTTGAGTTGGTCCAGAAGGTCATCAATCCGTGGGATTGGGTACCTATTCTGGACAGTGATCTTGTTCAGCGCCCGATAGTCAATACAAAGTCTCCACGTCCCATCCTTCTTATGTACCAACACGATCAGGCTCCCACAGGGCGATGAACTTGGTCTGATGTGACCTTTCTGCAACAGCTCCTGAATCTGCCTCTTGATTTCATCATTCTCCAGAACAGAGCGTTGATAGATCGGTCCATTGGGTAGCGGCGCACCTGAGGTCAGATCAATCGGGTGCTTGAATTGACAGGCAGGAGGTGGTACCTCTGGTATCCTGTACAACTTATTTCCCAAAGTAACAATAACAGCACGAGGTCGAGACTCATACACAACATGACGCTTCCACAAGTATGGTTGTCCTAATAGTACATTAGAAACATCAGTAGGGGAAACATCAGATAATACCTCATCCGTGAAGGGCTTGATGCTATAGGGAAGGTGACACTGCTCGCTGATGCGGAGATCTCGTCCTTGGTGAAGCCACCCGATGGTGTATGGATGTGGGTGAGCTGTGGTCGACAATCCCAACCGCTTCATGGCGTCTGCTGAAATAAGGTTCTTTTGGCTCCGATTGTCGACAATGAACTGTACAGGGGAGCCCTTTACCCACATCTGGGAGTGGAAGAGACGTTCCTCCTCCTCTGGATCTTCCGGTTCCTCCTTCTGGATCTTTGTAGTGGCAACAGTGACATTGGGCTCCACATCAATAATCTGTTTCCCTTTTTCATTCCCCTTTTGAGGTTCTGATTTGGAGTCGGAGCATGCATTTGACTCAGAAGCCCTCATCTCGGCCACTAGCGACTGCTTGGCCCGACACTCACTTGTGTTGTGAGTGGAGCTCTTATGGAACTCACACCACTTTCCCGTGTCCTTCTTTGGCTTTGCGGTGTTGTTCTTTTCTTGTGGCTTTGATGGGTTGTCTTTAGCCGCCATGCCTTGGCTCTGTCCTTTGTTCTGCGGTTTGGAAGCACCTTTCCCTTGCTTTTGATTCGCAGATCCAAAGTCTCGCTTCTTCTGTTTGAATTTCTGCTCAATCTTGGCAGCATACCGGTATGCCGTACCAAGCGAGGAGATGTAGAGGAACTCCATTTCCTCCTGAATGTATCTGTGCAGACAGCTGCGATACTTTAGCACCAAATGTTTCTCTGAATCTTTGATACCCAACTTTGTGCGCGGGGTATGGAACAGATTCGTCAGCTCGTGCACATCTTGATCCCTTTGTTGTCGCAGCGTGGTCCATTGTATGTACTTGTCCTCATAGCTCCCCACGGGATAGTACTGTTCCTTGACGGCGTCTCGGAAATAATTCCAAGTTGGTACGGCCGAGAACAGAGAGGGTTCTGTCTGGTCCTTGTTCTCACAGTAGGTTTCCCACCAATCCTTAACATGGGGGGTAGCTTTGAGGAGTGCAAAAATAATCTTCTCCCGGTCTGAAAAGTCATGAACCGAGAAATATCCTTCTAATAGATTCAACCATCTATCTACGGCATCTGCGTCTATTTGACCCTCAAATATGGGAATGTCAAAATTTACTTGTACCTTAAAGGGAGTCGCAACTCCAGAGTGGCTACTGGATGCAGATGCGCCGCCGGTGGGCAGCCGTTGAAGGATCTGAGCAAAGCTATCCATCATCGCGTTCCTTTTTTTTTCGAGGGCCTCCTCGAGCAATATTTTGATAGGATCTCCTGCTCCCTCATCTTTCTTTTCGTCCCCCATGGGCGTCCGTCGAGGTTTACGAGGCTGATCTTGCAAAGGTTCCACGAGATCAAGCCCTAGCTCCTTATACCCCGACCTCGTTGGGGACATGCAAAGAAGGATCGAGAAAAAGCAGACCGCTCTGATACCACTGATCCGGATTTATGCAGGAACGCAACAGAATAAACACATAACCATAAATACAGAGATGCGGCGGAAATAACACTTCATTTCATTAATATCAAAGAACTGAAATTTGCTTACAGACAATGGAAATAAAACTAGCTGGGGTACTGGTAGCTATCTCTGAGAAGAGATGTGGTGGCTACAGACCTCTGAACTGCTTTACAATGAGGCGCGAGGGCCTATTTATTATTGAGAAACAATGGAGAACCCTAAACATCCCAAAAACCTAACCCTAGGAGATGAAGCGCCAAAGCTATGGGCCCCGTTTGGGTAAATTGGTGTTTCAACTTCCCAGGGACGTAACTTTGGCATACTATCTCCGTTTGACGCATATGATACATCATTAGAAAGCTCTATCGAGATGAATGCTTTCTTCATGGTCCTCATTCTAGAACGGAATGATATTCGACGGGACGCTTGAGAATGATATTTTTTGGGCGATACCGAAAACATTGTTTGAACCTCAAAAGCATTACGGAAGTTCGGGGACCTGAAAAACTGCTAAAAATAGTAAGTTATGCCGAAACTGAAAAACTGAAAGAGACAATGGTGGGGGCCCAAGTGGAATAGGCGGGTGGCCACCAATATCCACCTGGATCACAGGGATACAATGGGATAAGTCAAGTAATTGAATTATTTTGATGTGTTTTTAATTCTAATTTTTATTTGTTTTTTAACCGTCTAGTACTGATAACAAAAAATCGAATGCAGATGTTGGTCCACGAAGACTAGCCAATCTTCACCGCTTCGAGAGGAAGAAAAAAGATCCTATTGCACAGCCAGAGAACCAAACAATAGAGATTCTCACTGATTTAGAGCAGAATCTAGAGAGGTTGACTAGAGACATTCCAGAGACTATGATGGATGATATTCCTCTTCGTCTCCAGAGGCATGTCGCTGGTGTTCTTGGCCAGTTTCGGAGATATTTGTGTAGAGTGGCACAGGCTATAGTATATTATCATGATCATCATCATGGATAGTGGATGACCATCGCAGATTACTGTATTTTTGTTTTTTGTATCACTATATTTTGGATCATAAGGTGGTTTAAACCTATGGTCCTAGATGTTGTAATATTTTTTGAAACACAACTCTATCTATGATATGACTACTTTTGCTGGATATCTTGTTCAACACATATCGAATGTTGTTTTAATTTAATTTTTAATATCGCAAATGTATATTTATAACATTATTAGCTAATGCATCAACCAATGTATTTAATATTCTTGGAATGTGTTGATATTCAATGTAATCAAACTATCTTTCCAAGAGGCAAACCTTCAAAAATAATCTCAATAACACTGGATTTTTAATTGCGTATACTCTGTTTAAATGTAGTACAATAAGTTCTGAATCTAACATAACGATGAAACGTTGAATGCCAAATAAAATGGCATCAGATAATAACTCAATCATTGCGCTATATTTTGCAACATTATTCGTTGTTTGACCAAGGCTTACCCCATGCATAGAAAATAACTCATCGATGGGTGAATATGATCTAAAAATGAACGATTAGCTTCTTAAATCTATTACAGAGATTGACTGTAGGGGAATTTACTGGATATGTCATCTTTGATAAAAGGATGAGATCTAGAGGCTACCTGGCTCTTTACAGACTCTGTATTTAGAATTAATTCAAGTTAATACTCATGTTCTGAAAATGCGGAAATTGATCGAATAAAGTGCTGAGGTAGTTTGATTAGTTTTTCCTTTAGATTGAATGTTAACTGAAGTATGCTTTAATGAGAAATGACATAAACTAGCAGCATAAATGAATTAAATAACAACAATAATCAGAGAGAAGAAGAGGCAAACAATTTGATGACGAAGTTCGTCCCCCTTGGACTACATCTCCGGGTCTACTTTTAAGCGGGTGTCTATTTTTATTAGGATTGATCATGAGGAATATTTACACTGAAATAGAACAAAATGACTATGCTCGCAGGCACTTCTGAACCCTATAAACAGAAATTACTCTTCCTCGCCTTTCCGACGCATGTCTCTGTGCTCAATTCCGATCAACGACAGCTGAGCAATGCTGCAAAACAAAATCGCTTCTCAACTTCTGAAACTGCACTATGTCTTCCAAAATCCAAAGATGATCTTCATGAGCCAATTTCCCTGGTTTAAATAGGCTGCATTCGAACCTATGAAATCCAAATTTAGATTGCTGTTGAGTGAAATTTGTGATAAGAGATCTCGAACCCTATCTCCATTCATGAACCTTAGGATCATGTGTTGACCTTAGCGCTAAAATAAATGGAAAAACCCATAAATAAACTTTAGGATATATCAAACGACTTATTAACCGGGCGGACAGTACAAACTGGGCAGAGGTGGCAAAATTTCGGCATGTGAACAGGGCTATATTGGCGGTCGGATCCCGACGATTAGGGTGGCTCCAGAAGTCACTCTGACAGTTCTGGTCACATTGCTTAAAACTTCCGAGGCAGTTTCCCACTGTTCACACGTTGCTTAAGTCCTCCGATACGGTCTAATGCCACACAGTTATGTAACACTGTGTGGTTTTTTTTTTTTATTATTATAAAGTTTTATATATGTTTTAATATATATGTCTGAACCTTATAAAAACGTTTTTGACCATTCATCCTCCGAACCTTTAATAAGGTTTTTGGTAAGATTTTTAATATGGTTTGTATTTGCGCTAGGACTTTAGCATTATGGATTAATGCATAGGAATTTTTCATATGGGTTAGAGTTTTAGGAATATGATTTTAGGTATTAGGGTTTTGACATATGTTTTAGGTATTTAGGAATAGGACTTACATTTCATAAGGTATTTCACCATAGGAAACCTTAGATCTAGGTCCATAAATACTATGTACCCTTTTACACCTTCTTCATCCAAATTCGAAACACATGACGACCATAACATTTGAAGAACCTTTCACTGGCGATTTGAAAATTCTGAAGACTGAACTGGACATTGAACTGCTGGAGTTGACTTGGAACTCTGCCGATCTTATATTGATCAATATCCTCTTGGATCAATCCTCTCCACTTAAAAAGCTTTTAGACCACAAAAGCTTGATTTTAAACTGAAAATAAGTGAGAATACAACTCTCTCACTTTCATCTTGACTTTGATGATGTACCAATACATTCGATCAATCAACTGTAAGTGATGACCCTGATGTTGAACATGGCACTTTTTGAACTGGTGACCTGTTCCACATTTCTGCAGTATGTACAACTTGCGATGATAATGAAACAACCTGTTATAAACATGGAAATTGACTTCTTTCCACAAGATACCATGAGTTAGTGATTCACAATCTTTGAAAACAATCTCTATAGGATATTGTTCAATACCATTGAATTGTATTAACAATCTATTTTGCGGAATGACAGAGACTATTAAAGACATTTTTGACATCACTATTTGATGTTTCCATTGATTAGCACTTTCCCTTGATGCATAAGATGAATAATTTGACACTTCTTTTAGAAAGGCTTTGATATGAAAACAAAAATGCTCCCTCTCCACTTGAAAAGAGGCTTCTAATGGCGACACAATACAAGAGAAATCAAACACTGACTTTCCCCAATACTGACCTGTATCCCTGCATCTGTTAAATTTCAAACTTAAACTGATTTGATTCATTCTGACATTAGGAAGAAGAGATCTAGGCATCATCTGTAATGCATGTTGTATTCTCTGCTTATGAGTAAGATGTTTGTTTCCTTTAATCAAACTATCTTTAAACTGGGACTCATAACTTGAACTAACATATGGTCGAATCTTATGTTGTTCCCTTACACACATGATTACAAATCTTTTTAATTGCTTTATTTCTTTATGCTCTACAACTGAATTGTGACACATTCCATTATTAGAGGCATCAGGCATCAACTGCATCTCATGTGATATTTCCTTATTATGAAGTAGATGTTTTGGTTCCTTAACTAGATCTTGTAATGAATATAACTTTTTAACCAAATTACCTTCATACTGAAATTCACAACCTGAACAAGTATCCTTAAGATCCTTATGTTTCTCTTTTATCGACATGAGTATGTACCTCTTACTTGAACTAATTAAGCGCTTCATCTGATTAGCATTAATTAAATTCAAGTGATTTTGAGTTTTATGTGCCTGAACGATGTAATTAATCCCATATTTTATGAGATGATACATATGTTCCTTTCTATAAAATACTGCATCACGGTCATAGAGGTAAGGGCTACCTAAGACAATTCCACAAATGTCTAACGATATCACATCTAGATCTACTTCATCAATATAGTTAGATGTGATGGAAAATTTTAACCAACACTGTTTGGTAATATGAATTTGAAATTTTTCCTTAACCACCCTAAAGGATATGGCTTTGGATGATTATTTGTTTTCAAACCCAATTGTTTAACCAATGACTCAGAAATCAAATTTGCCTGTGATCCCGTATCGAACAATGTATCTATCTTAGTATGCTTTGAAGTTACCCTTATATGAAATAACTCGATCCTTTTTCCTTCATTCAACTGTGTGATATTAGGAGAAGCAGAAGTACTAGCTTCAGAAATTTTACCTGTTGTAGCCATAATAGTTATTTTATCTTCATCACCTGAATCAAATCCCAAATCCAAGCATTTCTGGATTGCTGTTTCAACCTTCTTTTCACCCTTTCTCGTTTGGAACTTCTTTGGCTTTAGTTCTGGATGAAGTTTCCAACACCTCGCTTCATTGTGGCCGATCTTTTGGCAATGTGTACAAGTAGGTCTATCATCTCCCTTCTGAGCTGTGGCAATCTTCTTTCCCTTTGACTTGCCCTTCTTTTTGCTCTCTTCAGTTTCCATTTGTGTGGATGTCTTTGGTGTAAAATTGAAAGGTCTACCACCTGACTCAACATGAATAGATTGAATACAAAATTCATCAAAATCATTAGGATTGAACATTAATAATGTATGCTGCAAATATGAATGCAAACTTCCTATATACTTCAACAAAGTTTCTCTTGTGTCCAAAGAAAAACCAAGTGCTAATTCCTTCTTTCGGAATTCCTGTGTGAACTCTTGAACACTCTGTCCCTTACCTTGTTGCAAGCGCTGCCAATCCATTACAACTTGCTGTGTGTGACCCAACGGATAGAATTGTTTCTTTAGAGCCCTTATAAACTTAGTCCATGAGGTGATAACTTTTCCTTTATGCTTTAAATCTATCTGTGTCTTACTCTCCCACCAGATTAAAGCAGTACCCCCCATTCTAAGAGTATCTAATTGGATCTTTGTCTTATCATCAGTAATATTTTGAATACGACAATAGACTTCTAATTGTTTTACCCAATTATCTAGTTTCTCAGGCTTCATTTCTCCGTCATACACAGGTATTTCGAACTTAACATCAAGTTTCAAAAGTGGACTCTTAATTTTATTTTTTTTATCTGATTCAGACCTAGACGTAGAAGAAGAAGAAGAAGATGATGAAGATGAAAGAGGAGATTTATCTACCTTTCCTTTACCATTCTTTGATGCCTTCGATGTTGAGGCTTCATCTCTCTTCTTTTTGTCTTCATATAATTCTGCCAACATTTGCTGCATGTTCATAAACATCTGTTGGATTTGAGTCTCATCCATGGGCTTCATTTCAGTAGCTTCAGGAGTCTCAACGTTCTCAGTCCCTGTCATCGTTGATTGATGAACGACTTTCTGTTTTCTGATCTCTGGATCGAATTCCTCAAGCTCGCCTTTTCCACGTTGCAATCCCAACCTGGTTAACATCCACTGACAAACAAACTACAAAGCACAACCTGCTTTGATACCAATATGATCTGAAAATGAATGATTAGATTCTTAAATCTATTACAGAGATTGAATGTAGGGGCATTTAATGGATATGTCACCTTTGATAAAAGGATGAGATCCAGAGGCTACCTGGCCCTTTACAGACTCTTTCTTTAGAATTAATAGAAGTTAATACTCATGTTCTGAAAATGCAGAAATTGATCGAATAAAGTGCTGAGGTAGTTTGATTAGTTTGTGCTTTAGATTGAATGTTAAATGAAGTATGATTTAATGAGAAATGACATAAACCAACAGCATAAATGAATTAAATAACAAAAATAATCAGAGAGAATAAGAGGCAAACAATTTGATGATGGAGTTTGTCCCCCCTGGACTACATCTCTGGGTCCACTTTTAAGTGGGCGTCCATTTTTATTAGGATTGATCGTAAGGAATATTGACATTGAAATAGAATAGAATGATTGTGCTCACAGGCACTTCTGAACCCTATAAACAAAAATTACTCTTCCTCGCCTTTCCAACACCTATCTCCATGCTTAATTCAGACCACTGACGGCTGAGCAATGCTGCAAACAAAATCACCTCTCAACTTCTGAAACTGCACTATGTCTTCCAAAAACCAAAGATGATCTTCATAAGCCAATTTCCCTGGTTTAAATACGCTGCATTCGAACCTTTGAAATACAAATTTAGATTGCTGTTGAGTGAAATTTGTGATAAGAGATCTCGAACCCTATCTTAGGATCATGTGTTGACCTTAGCGCTAAATTAGATGCAAAAACCCATAAATAAAATTTATGATATATCAAACGGCTTATTAACTGGGCGGACAATACAAACTGGGCAGAGGTGACAAAATTTTGGCATTTGAACAAGGCTATGTTGGCGGTCGGATCCTGGCGGTTAGGGTGGCTCCGGGGGTCACTCCGACAGTTCTGGTCACATTGCTTAAAAATTCCGACGCAGTTTCCCACTGTTCACACGTTGCTTAAGTCCTCCGATACGGTCTAATGCCACGCAGTTATGTAACACTATGTGGTTTTTTTTTTATTATAAAGTTTTATATATGTTTAAATATATATGTCCGAACCTTATAAAAAGTTTTTTGACCATTCATCCTCCGAACCTTTAATAAGGTTTTTGGTAAGATTTTTAATATGGTTTATATTTGCGCTAGGACTTTAACATTAGGGATTAATGCATAGGACTTTTTCATATGGGTTAGAGTTTTAGGAATAGGATTTTAGGTATTAGGGTTTTGACATATGTTTTAGGTATTTAGGAATAGGACTTACATTTCATAAGGTATTTCACCATAGGAAACCTTAGATCTAGGTCCATAAATACTATGTCCCCTTTTACATATTTTTCATCCAAATTCGAAACACATGAAGACCATAACATTTGAAGAATATTTCACTGGAGATTTGAAAATTCTGAAGACTGAAAGGGACATCTAACTGATGGAGTTGACTTGGAACTCTGCCGATCTTATACTGATCAATATCCTCCTAGATCAGAATAAATAACCCAGGCCGCGGAAGAGATATTCCGTGTACTACGACAGGCACCATCAGCAAACCAATGTACACTTGAAGGGACGTCGAAATCTATAATATCGAGAGTAATCAAGATAAGCAGGAATAATATTCAACACAAACTTAAACTGGACACACTCATCTAATCTAAAGCAACCAATCTTAGAAAAATAAGTAATGTACAGGTAAGATCTTCACACAAAAAATCAAGCATAATATCTCTTTAGATAAAGTCCATTTCTAGGTTTATCTAAAGAGACCTCGTCATAATCAATCAATTCGTAAGCCCCTTTTGCAAGCACTCGCTTGAAAATATAAGGACCATGCCACATGGGTTGAAATTTTCCAGCATCTAGTTTATTGTTAGCTTAGTCATATACTAATAATAGGTCACCTTCTGAAAAAACATGAGGTGTAACACTTCGATCATACTGAGCTTTAATGCATTTTTTATGAGTTTCGGCTACTAATGCAACGATGCGCTGAGTCTCATCTAATTATGCCAGGTACAAAAAGCATTTTTCCTCTTCAGAAGTGGCTGGTAGTAACTGTATGGCTAATTGGAGTGACAATATTTCACATTCAATCGGTAACACAACTTCTAAACCGTAGACCAGTTGAAAATGAGTGAACCCTGTTGCAGTTTTTGTTGAGGTTCGGTATGCCCAAAGTGCTGAGAAAATCATAGTATGTCAATTCAATTTATGAATTCCGATTATCCGTTTAATCACAGTGGTTAAAACGTTATTGACGGCTTCAACCTGACCATTAGCCTAGGGGTAATATGGAGTAGAGCTATCATGGCGCAGGCCAAGTTGGTCAGAAATTTTGGTCATCATGATGTTTTGAAAATGACTCCCATGATCAGTAATGATAGCTTGGGGTACACCGAACCGAGCAATCACGTGATTAAATACAAATGTAGCTGCAGTTTTTCCATCTGCCGCAAATGTAGCTATTGCCTCGACCCACTTGGTAAAATAATCTACTCGAGAATAATATACCCATGCTCCCCGACCGAGTGAGGGTTACATGTAATGAAATTAATTCCCCATTTTGCAAAAGGACCGACAATAATTATGGGGTGAAGAGGAGCTGGTGGTGCACACATTTTCTGATAAAAAATTTGACAGTTGTGGCATTTTCGGACTGTAAGAATACAATCTTTGAATAACGAAGACCAAAAATAACGAGCGCATAATATATTTTGGGCTGTGGCATACCCAGAAATATGACCGCCACATGCTCTAGAATGGCAGTCATTAAAAACTTGTTTAGCCTCTTTATGAGTCAAATAGCGTTGAAATACAGAATCCGCATCACGACGATAAAGTGTGTCTCCAACAATATTGTATTTCTGGGATTGGTAACGGATCTTTCATCGATGTGATTGTGAAATTTCAGGCCGAAAACTTTGGGTTTGGAGTTAAATGATGATATCCCCATACCAAGGATCTAACGTACTGATAAGAAACAAAGATTCATTAGTGATCGGATGCTCGACCACCGTTTCTGTCTCAGTATTCGGGAAGTCACACATAAGTTCGACGAACACCAGTGATTTCTTTAATTTGGATTTTTCAAATTTTAAATCCAATTCCTGAAGGATAACTATCCATTTAGAGTATTTTCCCCCGAGCAATTGTTTAGTCAAAATGTATATCATCGGGTTACAATTATAAATCACAATTTTTTTTCATAACAAAATTTAATGACGAAAACGTTGGACAGGTTGAACTGCTGCCAAGGCCAATTTCTCCACATGCGAGTATTCAACATCTGTGGGATTGAGATTTAAACTGAGATAGTAAGTCACATGTTCGTTGTGGAATTCATATTCCTGAACTAATACGATTCCAATAGTGGAATTAGAGGCTGCGAAGTATAAAAAGTAATCCTAGCTGTAGTTTGGTGGATGCAGTAATGGTGCATGGGTCAATACATGTTTTAAAGAATCAAAAGATCAATCAATGATCTCATCCCAAATGAAAGTAATATTCTGTTTCAAAAGCCCAGTAAAACCTTTTGCTAACTCAACATAGTTCTAGATAAATCTACGTAGAAAGTTTGCTTTCCCCTGCAAACTTTGGAGTTGGCGGAGTGTGGAAGGAGGAGGTAAATTGATAATGGTCTCAACCTTCGAAGGGTTGACATGAATGCCTTATTTCAAAATGACAAATCCCAGTAACCTACCAAATTAGACACAGAAAACACACTTGTGTGGATTCAAGCGAATCTTATAATACCTACATCGCATAAAAATTGCTCGTAAGTGAGTAGGATGATCTTCCCTATGTAATGAATGAGCAGGTAAATCATCGAGATAAGGCTACACAATGTGTTTAGTGTCATGAAAAGAAGAGGACATTTCCCTTTGAAAAGTTTCCCCAACATTCTTTAATCCGAAAGGTAATTTACAGTAAGAAAACGTTCCCTAAGGACAAATGAATGCTGTTTTTGGTTGATCGGTAGGGAGTATGTTGATTTTATTGTATTCAGAAAATCCATCCATAAATGAATACATTTCATTTCCATCACAATCGTCAATAATTTGGTCGATCTAAGGAGTTGGATAATTGTCTTTAGGACAACCTTTGTTAATATCCCTATAGTCAACACATACTCGTATTGTTCCTTATTTTTTCGTAACAGGGACGATATTAGATACCCAATCCGTTAATGAGATCGGATAAATAAAACCTGCTCTCAGTAATTTCTCAACTTCGGCTTTAATGGCAGTAACTTTTCGTGGATGTATCGGACGTAATCGCTGTCTCACAGGTTTAGCATCCGGGTAAGTCTTTATTTCATGAATGACAATATTGGGATCGATTCCTAGCATTTCTTCATAAGACCAGGCAAATATGTCGCGGAATTATTGAAATAGGGCTTTATATATAGAAATTTCATCTGACGTACATGAAGCACCTATATGAATGTTTTCAACAATTCCGGGTTTCACTGATATGTCAACAAGAATGGTGGAAGAAATATTCCCCAAATTTACTTCAGAATCCAAATTTGTGATCGAGATTGGACTCTGAAGTTCCTTGACATAGTCAGCTGTAAAATTAGAGGAAAAATTATTTTCGAATTTATCAAGCTCAGATAAAAATGATGACCTATGATGGAGATCATCCCATGGTAATTCATCTACAGACAAGAATTATCGAATGCTTTCATCTGTATGAAACACTTGTTGAGAAGGATCAAGAATTGATGTTGTAGCCGAGCTTGATGGTGAAAATGATTCTTCATTGATCACATTCATTGGATCATCATCATTTGATAACGGATCGGAAAATGACTGTACTGCTTGATATGCTATCTCAAAAGGACTCAAAGGCATCACACCATTGAATGAATCCAATTCTGATTCTAAAGGCACTATCCAAGGATCAACAAATGGAATAGTGCTTGATGTAATCATATTGATATTAGTAATATTATGTGGTACGTTAGGTGGAGGCCTAGAAAAAGTTCCCATTAAAGCGAAATCATTGATTAAACCTACTCCTACATCCTCATAAGGGATAGTCATTTTTCCAACGTGTTGAATACTATAAGTAGAAGCTGGGTCAGACGAATAATATGAGAGCTGATCGAATTTCAAAATATTTCCTTGATGAGGAAACATAATTATTCGAAAGATGGATGACATGACAGGAGTCATAGCATAAGACCAACTTCGACCCAGAAGAAGGTTGTAATCTAGAGAGGCATCAACTACTTCCACATCTAAATTAACGATTTTTCCTTCGACCTCTATAGGTAGATCCTATAAAATTCCGAATGGATGGAATCCTCTTATGTTAAAAGCTTTGAGGATTGTCAGCGACTGGTTAAGGGTTGGAGAACCAAGTGATTTCCAAAAATTTAACAACATGATACACATATATGCTCCTTCATCAATAACAGTACGAAAGCAACGTCTTTTTTTGACTAGTATTGGGATTTGAAAAGCCATTTGATGAGGGAGACGAGGTGTAAAATTTTATAAATCGAAGACCATGAGGTTTTGAAGCCTGAAGATCTACAGCTCCAATTGCTGATAAGAGTAATTTCCTTTGTGCTGGGCATGATTGCAGCACTTCAAAGGCCGACATTGCTGAAGGAGATATTGCTAAATCCTCCACAATGTTGTAATTCTGAGAAGCTTTTGCATGTGGATTGTAAGCTGATTTACGAAGTACACCTTTATCAGGAGGTTTTATTAGTAAATCAGGATTCGGTTTCTCGATATGCAGTGGATCAGAAACCAAAGGAGATGTAGGTGGTGCAAAACTAGAATTTTCTACTTCTTTACCAGTAATAGGATTTTTACTACCATAATCTTTCGATTGAGTCGCAACCATCAAAATATCTGCTGATGCAGTAGAACAAGATCCAATCATTTTGCTATCTTGAACAGGAAAAGGATCCTTCAAAACAGTAGGGGTGGAGGAACCTTTGAAGAATTTAGATACCTCGGCCCTATGCGGACATTCCTTGGTGAAATGATCCTTGTCCCAAATAAGACAAGGATAACGAGGTTTCTGTTTATCATCAGTTGATCATTTTTATCAATTTTTTCCTTGGGAGATGAAGTCTGTTTACTTTTATTCTCCCTTTTATTCTTGTTGCCAGATTTCAAATTTGTAGTTGATGAATCTACAATGTGAATATTGGTGGAATTTTCCAGGGAATAATCTCCTTTTGGTGAATAAGGTAAAGTTATTATGGGAGAAGTAACCTTTGAATATTTCTTCTTATTCTTAGTCGTACTAACTGAACTGATTACACCATCAGCGGCATGAGATCCTGAAGGAGTTGCTGTTATCTGAACAGGACGCGGTAAATCGGGAATTTTCTCATACAAAGTAACTAACTGGGTGTATACCAAGTCAAGATACTGAGCTTGAGCAATAATTTGTTCTTCTGTAAAAACTCCTCCTTTAGCTACATCTTTAGTGATTTTTGGTAGTAATGATTTAATAAACCATTCTACCAATATTTGGTCCGGGATAAAAACTTTTACCAAACATCTTCTACGTCTCCATTCATGTATATGATCTGATATGTACATAGACGTAGATTGTTTTAGTGACATTAAAAATTCCATGCCGTTGTCGTATCCGACTGGAAACTAAAATGAGTTAAGAAGGCAGTTGCTAGAGCGTTGAAATTGGTAAATGAGCCTCGTGGTAATTCAATGTACCACTTGGAAGCTAATGCTATTAACGTTCTCTCAAAGAGTCTAAGTCGAATGGAATCGCCGATTAATGAGTTGGATGCACACCAAAGGTGGTAAGTCATGACATGGTTAGAAGGATCCTCTCTTGATTTTCCTTCAAACTTAGGGATATCACTGGGAAACTTATGCGGCATAGGCGGCCAATACAGATGATAATAGATAGGATCATTCGTCAGGCGAGTTAAATCAGGTAGATCTAAAGTTGCTATGAATGGTATTCGATGGGTAGGGTCTTGTTGATAACCTTGCGTGACTAAACTAGTCCCAAGAGAAGGATAACCAGGATATCCAGGAATGGCCTGTGCATTGGGAATCAGAATGCCTCCCAGGTAACTAGGAATAACTGGACCATACTAGGGTTGAACAGGTTTCTGATATGTGTACCCAGGGTATCGTTGTTGTGGGTAAGTTGGATTTGAACAGGTCCATATTGATATGGCCCCTGATACGGTTGATAAGTAAATTGAGGTTGAATTGTTATAAATGTACTTGTACTAGGTTGTCCCATCGACATCTGAACAGTAGTCTGAATTGTAGGTCCAGACTGCGGAATAGAGACTTGAGGAACCTGTACCGATGTTTGAGGGGCAGAAGTAATAGGAGCTGTAGACACTCCAAGAATAGGTGTGGTAGGTTGAACAGAAGTCTGAGCTGCAGTTTGTGGTGGAGTCATAGGTGTACTCAGACCAGGCTGTTGAACAGGACCAGATGTGGGTGTTTGAATGACAGGTTGGACAGGTTGTTGGGGTTGATTATAACCAACTTGTTGTCCAGCTTGATAGTAAGGTACTTGCATATTTAGTTGTAAATTCTGTTGGACTTGAGATGAATCCCACACCATTCCGGGATATGAAGGTCCCAATGAAGGTTGTACAAAAGACAGACCGTAACTTGGTTGAACATATGGGTAATAATTGACTGGATAATTTCCACCTCCTTGTAACATTTGCTGTTCTGGATAGAACTGTTGTCCTAAAGGAGGTCGCAATCCTTGAGCTGGGTACTGCCCTTGAGGTTGATATTGACCTTGAGGCACGTACTGACCTTGAGGCATATACTGTCCCTGAGGTTTACCTTGAGGTATGTACTATCCTTGAGGTTGATACTGACCCTGAGGTATGTACTGTCCTTAAGGTTGCCCTCCAGGCTGTATTTGACTACTTTGAGGTTTCCCCCCAGGCGATAAATTACTACCTTGAGGGTTTGGGATATTTCCAGACATCATATAACTTTTCTCATTGTTAAAAGTTCTAGTATTTGATTCATTCGGGCCAGATGATGACATTGGTTTTTTGGGAAGAGGAGATGCTCCTAAGAATGTACCAGAGAGCAACTGATAGCCTACAGGAATAGACGAACCACCATACAAAAATGTTTCTGGCGATTCAGTAAACATAGATGACTCACTATACATGTTTAGCGGAGGTCTGTAACCTATTGGTGTAGGGAAAAATGGAATTCGGGGTGGAGAATACTCTAGACCTACGTTTTGTAGAAAAACTGTTAATGAAGAGTACCAAGCGTCTTGTCTGAAAGGACTGTAAAAAATTGATTCACGTTCTCTAAGATTTAAAGTTTCCTGAGTTGAAGGAAGAACAAATTCTTCTTCAGTATCAGTAATTTCTTCAATACTAATGAGACCAGGAGGAAGATCTTCTGTGATATGGTTTCTTACTCTGGGTGAATCAGGATGTGTTAGAGTCGGTATCTTCATCCCTCCGTCAGAGATCAAATTTCTCTTGTTGCATTTCATTTTAGGTGTCTCATTCAGTTCCGTCAGCTGCATTCCATTAGGAGCATGGATCATCTAACGGTAGGTTCTTGTCACTCATATCCCTCATGTCATGTACCTGCTGGTCTAGTTATGTTCATCAAAACCATTTACAATCATGTTTGGCCTCCTGGTTGGCAAAGCGTCATTTTAGGGTTTTTAGTTTCATTAGGTCTAGGGTTTCGTTAATTTGGTCTTCAGAGTGTCTAATAATGTCAGCAGGCACATGAGGGAGGTTTCAAATAAGGTTTCACTGCAAAAATTTCATCATCATAATGCTTGATAATGATTTTTCTTCAAAACTCTGTTTTGAAGAAAAATTCTCTATTTTATCCTTTTTGTAATAAATGCAATGTAATTTTTAAGTTCTTCAGTTGTAAATGCTCCATTCATAGCCCTGGTCACCTTTTCCAAAGTTCCATGCCATCCATCTCTGCAAAACAGACAAGAAATTCATCATCAGTCCAAAAAATCAAAAGGAAGCAAAACAGAGTTTATTTAAAAAATGTCAAAGTTTTCGAACATTAATAAAGTGGGTTTTTCAAATCAAAAATTAAATTTTTGGGCATATAAGATATTTTCATGATCCAACACTCCATTTTCATGCCAAGAGATAGCAAGGAGCTAAGGAAAATCATGGAGGAGCAAAGAAGTCGTGGAGGAGCGAAGACTGTGTGTCATTTGTAGAGCGCGACGCACTGCGCAACTGTCGCGGTGCATTGGCTGAGCGCGGCGCATAGGGCCACTCACCTCTGTGTATTTTTGAACTGTCGCAACGCATATAAAGGGCGCGACGCACTAGGCAGTGGTCGCGGCGCACAGGGCAAACAACTAAATTTTTGCCATTGCTTCCACAAACTCCAAATCGACTCGGTTCTTTTTGTCCAAGTAAGTTCATGTGAAACTGTAATTGACGTTTACAAGTGTTTGAAAATGGATTATGAGAATTTGAATGTCAAAACTCAAACCCTATCATCTTGATTGAAGTGCCTCCTTAGGGTTTTGAAATTGGAGTTTTAAAATTGATTTTGGTGCCAAATACTTCATTCCTCACTTGTTTATTCCTCCCTCTCACTGTTATACTATCATTACAGTCCATCCCCTATTCCCTTACATCCCCAAAGTCACTCATTCCTAAGCCTATTTTCCTCTCCCTAAGTCATTTCATTTCCTATCATTTACACTTTCCCATCTCACTTGTAAAAATTCCCAAACCCCAACTTTCCCAAACAGTCAATTGGCTGTCCCTACACTTCAATTATCACTTGATTAAACCCCATTGTTCCTACTGCCCTATTTCTCCACAGTCCCTCTCTTACCACCATATATTTGGCAATTGAAACAAAAGCACCAAATTCTCATTTTAATCTCATACAAACCAACATACACCTTGCATGGACATCATGGAGACATATATTGACACATCATATGACCGAGACAGTGATTCTACCATTGAGCTACATGCACCTAGAAGGCCTCGTAAAGGTGGCAGACATGTGAGAGAGGAGCCCACCTCATTGGCTGAATTGCAGGCTTGCCCACTTGCCATGGCATGTTTTTGAGAATAGTCATGCTATCAGTTTTGTGAAATTATTGCTAGGATCCATCATCGTCAAGAGTTGGCTCGTTTGTTTGTATTACATTTACGTGATGGTCAGGTAACTCTTGCTGGTGTAAATTTCACTTTGACACCGTAAACTATTTCTGAAGCAACCGGAATACCGAATGTGGGCGAACAGTGGAACAAAAGACAACAGGTGAACAGAGTGCATTATGAACCATATATCAGGCCTAGCTTTTTGAGTGAACTCAGCAGGGTGTTTCCATTCTGGTTCCTAAAGGAATCCTATGCGCCTCTGATGAAACTCATTATTAGATATTTCAGTTGTGAGGGCCGGTTTTCACGCCTCTATGCCTACCACATCAGGTTATTGATGCATTTAACTAGAGTGAGGATGATGAACATTCCTTATTTCATGTGCCGGAACATCGAGAGAATGACCACTCTTGTGCAGCATAAAACTCCCGAGCAGAAGTACAACAATATTTATCACTATGCACTCATCAAGATCGTGGTTGTACATCAGCTGAGATTGCAGGGTATTTCATGGGAGGATTTCATTTCCCATGATTTCTTCACAGCTCCTCAGGTTCCCCTGGAGGTTTTCCATGATGCAGGTGAATCTTCACATCAGTATGGAGGTCAGGAGGCAGAGACTACTAGTGTGCCGACATATGTCACGTATCAGAGAGGCAATAGAAGATTATTTGCAGCAGCTCGACGAGTACTATCTCCACCTTGGGTGGAAGGGGTCTCGTTTCCGTCATCAGTAGCACAGGTACAAGTACAGGACAGAGGTAAGAGGCCCATGCAGGATGAGGGCCCTTCAGGAGGCCAAGACACAGGTTTCATACTGATTGATGAGGATTTGAGCTCTCCAAGCTCAAAGTTGAGAGAGACTATTCAGGAGAAGAAGGCAGAGATTGACACATTGACTGTAAAATTGCAGAGAGCCCAATGGATCATAAATTACTTGGAGAAATGAAACAAACATTTGGAAGATCAGCAAACACTCATGGAGTTGCAAAACATTCGTGAGAATCAGCAAGCTGCCCAAAGAAGCCAAATAGAGATGACACCCATTGAGCGGGAGATTGAGGCTGATAGAGAGACTTGGCTTGAGAGGGTCAATATTCATCTTGAGAAGCTGTTGGAAAAGGAAAAAAAGGAAAATAACATGCTCAGGCACATGAAGAACCATTATTGGGCGTGAAATCATGTTTGCAAAGCGAGGATCAAAATCCTGAAAGCAAAGCTAAGGAGGGCACTAAAGCGTCGCAAAAGGCATGATAGACTCCAAATTTTGGCTAAAGCTTCTTTGGCCTAGCATAGTGCTTGATGGTGGACATTCAGCCCAAATTTCAAGAAATTTGGGAAACTTTTTGTCAATTTTGAATATTTTGGCCTTAAAACAGATTTTCCTGCCTGACACGTAGCGCCACTTGGCGCACGCTTATAATTAGCAGCTCCTTTTGAGGAAAAAATTGTATTTTTGGATTTTTCATCAAAATTTATGCATTCCTACCCATTGCCTAAGGATTTTGACAAGTTTTGGGTTGTTTTAAGGGTCAAAAACACCTCAAAAATGGCCTTTCTGCCACTTTTTTCACACACAGGAAGCAGTGTTGGGAGACTAGATTTTTGGAGGGGAAAATGGAAACCAAATTCAGAAATTCCACTTGGGTTGGAAAGTAGACAGGAAGAGCTTTCCAACGAGATATCCTGGGCTCAATTTGGACTTCAGGAAGGCCCTCACAATCAGCCTCAAAGTGGCGCTACGCATAGCAATTTCATGCGCGTTGCATTGGGAATTTTGGCCTAGTTTTCACTCAGCAACTCAGATTTTCACCTAGTTTTGGCTAGTTTGACTTTTTCATGTAACTCTTGATGTAACTTGATGTAATTTCATGACTATGATATAATTTTGGCCCATTTTTACTCATCCAAGTAGATTCATTCACCAAAAAGTGAAATGTAAGTGAATGAATCAGTTTCCTATCATATAGAGGCAAGTTGTTTCATTGCCTATTTTCCAGTTATTAGTTTAGATATGGTTGAAAAAACTCCTAGAATGGTGAGCTCGACTCCTAGAGGCACGAGGATGAGTTAGGCTTGTATATATCTTGTAATTCTTCAGTCATTTTCAGGGTTGGACACTTGGGATTGCTTGGCACTTCATTGTACATTTCATCTCTGCAATTTTGGCAAAGGAATAGACCAGGGTTTGCAGCACTCTTTGGGATCCATGTGGCTCTATGTTTTGATGGTGTATTTCTCTCTGTGATTGTAAGTTCACTGATGTTTTATGTGTATCATTTCCCTTCTCTTTTCTTCTTAAATTAAACAAATGAGTGATAAAGGTGGAATTCATTAGATTGCTTTGCTCTGCCTTGAGTTTTGTTTAATTTTCCATGTTTTCATCTGTTTGAAGAGGATTCTTGAAAGCTCATTGCCCTCTTCAGCTCCTCACCAGTTTGAACTATCCATTCATTCAATCCAAAGCATCAAAACAATTTTTTTCCTGTCCCCATTCAGAACTCTACAAAAACTAGGCCTCATCCCCGGACCCAAAACTGCCTTTCCCTTTGATTCCATCAAAAACCCCAAAAATCATAATCAAACTCCTTTACCTATATACCTAGCCTAAAATTAGCCTTTATTTCAAGTCATCTCAAGCCTTATTGATTATCTTTACTGAGATTGACCTGGAGAGAGCCCTCTCCTGATCTGGTAGGGCTAGCTAGCAGACTAAGCGTGGTTTGATGTTACCCTGAACTCTGCCTTATTTAAGCCTGAGGTAGATTTAGGCTATAACATAGTGGCGACCATACTCGGGACAAAATGGTTTGCTTGTTGGTGTTATTTTTTTTATAAGCTATAGACGGAGCTTGAAGTTATGACAAGTAGCCTTTGAAACGCTCTTGCTTTGCATTAGAGAAAGTAGATAAACACTGCTTCAGTGAATCTCCGGTCTAGTTTGTAGACGTGACACTTGACTTGTAAATTGCCCCCAATACATCAGATCATTCTAGACTTTGGATGATGAGTTTAGAATTTGTTAGGCTGAACAAGTTGGTTTTTCCCCTTTGATTTTTGAAAATAATTCAACACATTGGCTTCCAAAAGACATACCAGAGCAAATCCGGATCTGGATCCACCTCCAGTGTATGAAAATCCTAATCTAATTTTGAGAATTCTTTGTCGAGAAAGTCCTGTGATTCCTCTGTTTAAATCTCATTCATGTCCCGCTGTGTTTGAGTACCTTGAAGATATTGAATTCGATAAACAATTTGAGTTGTCGTTGTTTGAGACGAAGTCTGAAAGTGCTATTGGTTCTACTACCATAAATCCATATTTTATCAAGTATCTTGAAATTGAACAGGCTAATAGATCCATTGACAGTTACATTTTGAACATTCAGAATTCCATTGTGGCAACAAATATTCCTGAGTTCATAGAGTCTGCATCTAAAAATCTTGGGCCATCAACAGTTACATCTGGTTCACAAGTTCATACTAAGCCTCCTTGCATTCCTACCATTCTTGTGCAACCATCTCTTTCTGATCAATAATCTACAGTAGTTTCGCCTCCATCCACACCTCATACACCTCATACATCAACTGCTCCGACTCCTCCTATATTTCCAAATCCGATTGTAAATCCACTAAGAGTAATGGCTGCCCCATTTGCACCCCTTGTGTTGCCTCAAAACTTGGATGACATGCCCGCTGATTATCAAAGAAAAATTCCATTGTTTGATGGTACTCCTCAAAGTGTTCCTTCTTAGAAACATGTGGATAGAATGGCATATTTCTTTGACCTTCATGAGATTGATGCAAAAAATGTGACCATGAGATTATTTGTGCAAACCTTTGGAGGTGAAGTGAGAAAGTGGTTCAGAGCTTTGCCACCCAGAAGTTATGCTACATTGGCTGAGTTTTAGAGAAAATTCTTTGATCGATGGGAAGTAAAGAAAGATCCTCTTCAGATCACTTCTGAATATACCAAAATCAAGCGGAATGTTGGTGATTTTGTTCAAGATTACTGTATTAGATTCAATGCGGTTTACAATGCAATTATTGATGATTTAAAGCCATCTATGAGGTCGGCTTTACTTAAGTTTCCGGATGCTTTCAATCCGGACATGGCCTATCAATTAAGGGAAAGAGATCTGGCCACTTTGGAAGACATGCAGAAAATTGCAATGAGTGTTGAAGCTAATTTAAATGACAAGAGAGCTAGATTGAAAGCTGAAAAGAAAGTAGTAATAAAGGAAGAGGCTTCTACTTCAGATCAAGTACTCCGTAAGGTGGAAAAGATGATTGAAATATTAACACTTGATAACCCTAAACCGCAGATCATAAATCCTAACTTCCGTGGCCAGCAGCAACCACAATTCAGGATCAAACAATGAGAGCAGCGAGCACAAGAACCAACAGTACAACAACAGGTAAAGACACCTTTACAACAGAATTTTGTTGGTCCAGAATCAAATGATGAAGATAATGTAATAGGGGAAGAGAATCACTTCTTTACACCTGATGATTTGCCAACTTTTATCACTGAAGATGAGGAGTATGAAGAAAAATAAGCTGTACAAAAAGACGAGGATATCATTTTGGCAAATGAGACAGCTCTTGAAGAAGAGTCGGATGAGTATCAGAGAGGTTATATGAATGCCTTGACTGCCCAGCAGCGACAATATTCACTTAGAAATAGAGATGTGCTTATCAATCCAATCCAAAAGAGAAAGGAAGTTTCAGCACCAAATAATGATTCACCCGTTGCACAGAAGAAGGGAAAAGAGATATTTGATCCCACTACTAGAAAATCCCCATCAGCAAATGAAAGATCCAATCAGCCAATTGTATCGAGGGAGAAATCTGAAAAGAAGGATGTTCCAGTCAAAGAGGTAGAGAAAGTTTCATTTTTTAGCTTAGAGAATGAAATTTCTAAGTTAAAAGTTTCCATTCCTTTGACTGAATTGATGAAGAATAACAGCTATAAGGGTCAGGTGTCTAAAATTTTGAATTTCGATCCGATGTCTGATATGGTGAATGTGGAAGATGATCAACCTGAGTTGATATTTGGACCAGCATTGGATGGTGAGTCTCCAGATAGTGATGTGCCTCCTTTTTATATCAGCCTTAGATTGCATGATTTTGTGTTACATAATGCCATGTTTGATTCCGGAGCATCTCATAATCTCATGCCGAGAGCAATCATGGAGAAACTGGGATTGGACATCACTAGAAAATATCATGATGTTTACTCTTTCGATTCCAGTAGAGTAAGATGCATTGGGCTTATCAAATATTTGGTGGTTAGTTTAGATCAGATTCCGACTAAGAATGTTTTGATGGATGTGGTTGTGGCGGATATTCCTCCTAGATTTGGCATGCTTCTTTCCAGATCTTGGGGAGCGAAATTGAAGGGAACATTGCAGCTTGATTTCTCCTATGCTACCATTCTTGTGTTTGGTCAGATGAGAAGATTATATCGGGAGAAAAAGATGAAGTATATGATCACCAGCAAGGAGAAACTGGTAAATCATCCTATTAATTATGTACATACATATTTAGAGTCATTTGTTTTGTATTCAGATAGTTTCAATGATGTAAATAGTCAGTTAGTTGAAGCAGAAGACATTCCGGAAATCACCGAGAATTTTAGAGAGGTTTTGAAGAAAGAGAGACAATAACTTGAGAGTTCTACTGAGAAATCAGCCTTCCGACAGCAGCAAAAAGTTGATGGACAGCAAGCAGAAATAACAGAGCAAACAGAAATTCAGCACTTGGAAGAAGATGAAGATGGTTTGTGGACCATGGATTTTGATGGTGTAGTAGGGAGTGATGGTGCTGGAATTGGCATTTGGGTACGCAGCCTTTTTTTTGCCCCAAACAAGGTACCAAGTAATGTAAGGGTCTGCTCTTATAAATTAGCTTTTTATTGTTCGAAAAATGAGGCAGAATACGAAGCTTTGATTACTGGTCTGAAAATTCTTAGAAAGTTGAATGCTAAGAGGATTGCAGTGTATAGCGACTCCGAGTTGGTAATTAAGCAAGTGAAAGGTGAATACCAAGCTAAGCATCCTCGAATGCGGGTTACCAAAATGCTGTTCTTGATATCTTGAAATTGTTTTCAGACTATACTTTGACTTGTGTTCCTCGTATTCAGAATGGTATTGCAGATGCACTTTCAAAGGCAGCAAGTAATTTGAAAATTCCGATGAACTCAAGTAAAAAATTTGAAATTCATGTGAAACATCGTCCGACTGTCCCGGACAATCAAAGGTATTGGCAGGTATTTCAATATGGTGATGAGATTGATGAATTTTTGCAAAACAAAGGTAAATTCAAAGACACTTCTATTGATGTAAAGCATGATGATGGTGAGGCTGATGTACAAATCAATCAGATGGAAGTTTTGCAGCTAAAGGATAATGTCATTCCTAAAGGTTTGATACCTTAAGAGGAGCTTTTCGATCAAGATGACGTAGCTCGAAAACCAACCTTGCGGCCAACCGAAAAGGGAGTTGAAGATGTGAACATTGGATCAGCTGAAAATCCAAAGATGGTGAAATTGCCCAAAGCATTGCCATCGGAGGTAAAAACAAAATATGTTAGTTTATTGTCTTCTTTTGCTGATGTATTTGCTTGGGACTATTCAGATTTGAAGACATATGATACCAATATAATTCAGCACACCATTCCGATTAAGCCAAATCAAAAGCCCTTCAGGCAGAAATTGAGAAGAATAAATCCAAAGTTGCTGCCCTCAATTGAGAAGGAAGTGAATTGATTGTACAAGGCTGGTATCATCATTCCCATAAGGTTTTCAGATTGGATTTCTAATTTGGTGCCCGTACACAAGAAGACATGTGAGATTCGCTTATGCATTGATTTTAGGAATCTGAATAAGGTTTCTTTTAAAGATAATTATCCGTTTCCCAAAATGGATCACATACTTCAGTGAGTAGCTGGAGCATCTCGTATGTCGCTACTCGATGGTTATTCCGGGTATAACCAAATTCTGGTCCATGAGGATGATAGAGAGAAAACAACGTTCACCACTCCATGGGGAACTTTCCATTATGATAAAATGCCTTTCGGTTTAAAGAATGCTGGTGCGACATTTCAGCGGGAAATGGATATGGAATTTGCAAATGAGAAGGATGTTTTTCTAGTTATGTATCTTGATGATCTGACAGTCTTTTCTAATTCTGATGAAGAGCACCTTTATCATTTGAAATTTTTTTTTTCAGTGGTGTAGAAAGTATGGTGTGTCACTCAATCCGAAGAAAAGTTTGTTTTCCATGGATGAGGGCACGCTTCTTGGTCATATTATCTCAAAGGATGGCTTTCGTATTGATCCAGCTCGAGTAGAAGCTATTCAACAAATTGATCATCCCCAAAACAAAAAGGAGATCCAATCATTCAATGGTAAGATGAATTTCTTATGCCACTTTGTGCCTAATCTTGCTGAACACCTAAGAGAAATTACAAACATGCTTAAGAAAGATAGCGTAGTGAAGTGGACTGAGGAGGCTGTAAATTCTTTCAATTTAGCGAAATTGGCTCTTTCTTCAGCTCCGGTTTTGATCAGCCCGAACTATACTCAGGATTTTATTTTGTCTTCATTTGCCTCGGAGCATACTATGGCAGCAGTATTGATGCAGAAAAGAGATGAGCATGAAAAACCAATTGATTTTTTCAGCCGAACCATAAGAGATGTAGCCTTAAAGTATAACATTATTGAAAAGCAAGCTCTTGCTTTAGTGAAAGTGTTGAAATATTTTCGAGTATATATTCTGCATTCTCATATTATTGCTTATGTTCCTAACGCTGCTGTTAAGGATGTTTTAGTGCAAACAGATCCGGAAGGGAGACGAGGCAAATGGATTGTTGCCTTGTTGGAGTATGATGTGGAGATAAAGCCTACAAATCTTATCAAAGGGAAAGGGCTGGCTAAGCTAATGACTGAGTCGAATTTGCATGCTTCGGACATTAATCTTATTGCTGCTATGTCCGAGGAGAATGAGGAAAGTTCATCATTTCAGGTATCAGAAATCTTTGTGCTTTCTCCTTTGTTTTCAGATATTGTATATGTGCTTCAAAATTTGTCACCACCGCCCGGCATGGCTAGAAAAAAAAGTAGAACTCTGAAATTGAAGGCTGCTAAGTTTTGTATTTTGAATAATTCACTCTATTGGAAAGATCCTGGTGGTGTTTTGTTGAATTGTTTGGTTGAAGAAGAAGCAAAGCAGGTTATGGAGGATTTTCATAAGGGAGATTGCGGGGGTCACCTTTTTTGGAAAACAACGGCCAACAAAATTTTGAGAGCGGGATATTATTGGCCGAAACTTTTTGCTGATGTGTATAAGACTGTCAAAAGCTGTCATGAATGTCAGATTTTTGAAGGGAGGAAGAAATTGCAGCCTTTGCCGCTTAAGCCCATTGAGGTAAGTGCTCCTTTTCAGTAGTGGGGTTTGGATTTCATTGGCGAGATCCATCTTGCTTCTTCAACTCAACATAGGTGGATCCTCACATCGACAGATTATTTCACGAAATGGATTGAAGCAATTCCCACCAGGCAAGCTACGGATTCGGTAATAATTTCGTTCCTTGAGAATAACATTTTGTCTCGTTTTGGTTGCCCGAATAAGTTAATTACTAATAATGCAACAGCTTTCAAATCAAAAATAATGGTTGAGTTTTGTAACAAGTATCACATCATTTTGGGACACTCAACCACTTATCATCCACAAGGAAACGGATTGGCGGAATCTTCCAATAAATCTTTGGTCAACATTATTAAAAAGCTGCTGGAAATAAACAAGAAAAGTTGGCATAAGAAGTTGGTCAATGCACTTTGGGCAGACAGAGTGAGTCAGAAGAAATCCATTGGTATGTCCCCTTTTGAGCTAGTATATGGAGTTGACACAGTATTTCCTACCTCTCTCGTAGTTCCAGTGGTCAAACTTCTGCAGGAAGCTGGCAGTGAAGATGATCATATGCAAAGGAGAATAAATCAAATGATCCATTTGCAGCAGAATATAGAAGAAGTTTTCCAAAAAACGTTCAAGTTGCAAGAGAGAATTAAGAAAATATATGACAGAAAAGCAAAGGCGGACAAATTTCAATTGGAAGAAGTGGTGCTGTAATAGGATGCAAGGAACGAGGAAAAGGGTAAGCATGGTAATTTCAAAATCTCTGGAAAGGACCCTTTAAAATTGCCACATATCGGGGTCAGAACGATTTTCTTCTGAAAGAGATGAACGGGGAAGATTGTCCAAGAGGGCCGGTCAATGGTCGACTGCTCAAGCGGTATCATTTCTGAAATGTTTTCTGCTGTTTTACATTCTCATTGTACATACCCGTTTATTTCAGTTTCATTGCAAGTGTGTGCTGTGATCTTTTCTTCACTTTGGGGCCCGAGGTGAAGGCTATAACTCTGACGATTGATTTCAGCTTTGGTTTGAGTTTTTCGAGTCAGGTCTTTCAGTCATTTTGGTTTCAAAATTGAGTCGGTTTGAATTAATTTTCAGTCAATAAAATTGAGTCAAGAGTCTTATGTTGATTTTTTGAAGTTATGGACTCCATAGCCCAATGGACGAAGGCACTGCCTACTCTCCCAGAAATCTGTAGTTCTTGGCACCTCCAAGGAGCTACCATCCCCATTGGAGCCAATGTTAGAGTCGGTATCTTCATCCCTCCGTCAGAGATCAAATTTCTCTTGTTGCATTTCATTTTAGGTGTCTCATTCAGTTCAGTCAGCTGCATTCCATTGGGAGCATGGATCATCTGACGGTAGGGTCTTGTCACTCATATCTCTCATGTCATGTACCTGCTGGTCTAGTTCTGTTCATCAAAATCATTTACAGTCATGTTTGGCCTCCTGGTTGGCAAAGAGTAATTTTAGGGTTTTTAGTCTCATTAGGTCTAGGGTTTTGTTAATTTGGTCTTCAGAGTGTCTAATAATGTTAGCAGGCACATGAGGGAGGTTTCAAATAAGGTTTCACTGCAAAAATTTCATCATCATAATGCTTGATAATGATTTTTCTTCAAAACTCTGTTTTGAAGAAAAATTGTCTATTTTATCCTTTTTGTAATAAATGCAATGTAATTTTTAAGTTATTCAGTTGTAAATGCTCCATTCGCAGTCCTGGTCACCTTTTTCAAAGATCCATGCCATCCATCCTTGCAAAACAGATAAGAAATTCATCATCAGTCCAGAAAATCAAAAGGAAGCAAAACATAGTTTATTTAAAAAGTGTCAAAGTTTTCGAACATTAAGAAAGTGGGTTTTTCAAATCAAAAATTAAATTTTTGCGCATATAAGATATTTTCATGATCCAACACTCCATTTTCATGCCAAGAGATAGCAAGGATCTAAGGAAAATCATGGAGGAGCAAAGAAGTCGTGGAGGAGCGAAGACTGTGTGTCATTTGCAGAGCGTGGCGCACTGGGCAACTGTCGCGGCGCATTGGCTGAGCGCGGTGCATAGGGCTGCTCACCTCTGTTTATTTTTGAACTGTCATGACGCATATAAAGGGCGCGACGCACTGGGCAGTGGTCGCGGCGCACAGGGTAGACAACTAAATTTTTGCCATTGCTTCCACAAAATCCAAATCGACTCGTTTTTTTTTGTCCAAGTAAGTTCATGTGAAACTGTAATTGCCGTTTACACGTGTTTGAAAATGGATTATGAGAATTTGAATGTCAAAACTAAAACCCTATCATCTTGATTGAAGTGCCTCCTTAGGGTTTTGAAATTGGAGTTTTAAAATTGATTTTGGTGCCAAATACTTCATTCCTCACTTGTTTATTCCTCCCTCTCACTGTTATACTATCATTACAGTCCATCCCCTATTCCCTTACATCCCCAAAGTCACTCATTCCTAAGCCTATTTTCCTCTCCCTAAGTCATTTCATTTCCTATCATTTACATTTTCCCATCTCACTTGTAAAAATTCCCAAACCCCAACTTTCCCAAACAGTCAATTGGCTGTCCCTACACTTCAATTATCACTTGATTAAACCCCATTGTTCCTACTGCCCTATTTCTCCACAGTCCCTCTCTTACCACCATATATTTGGCAATTGAAACAAAAGCACCAAATTCTCATTTTAATCTCATACAAACCAACATACACCTTGCATGGACATCATGGAGACAGATACTGACACATCATATGACCAAGACAGTGATTCTACCACTGAGCTACATGCACCTAGAAGGCCTCGTAAAGGTGGCAGACATGTGAGAGAGAAGCCCACCTCATTGGCTGAATTGTAGGCTTGCCCACTTGCCATGGCATGTTTTCGAGAACAGTCATGCTATCAGTTTTGTGAAATGATTTCTAGGATCCATCATCATCAGGAGTTGGCTCGTTTGTTTGTATTACATTTACGTGATGGTCAGGTAACTCTTGCTGGTGTAAATTTCACTTTGACACTGGAAACTATTTCTCAAGCAACCAGAATACCGAATATGGGTGAACAGTGGAACAAAAGATAGCAGGTGGACAAAGTGCATTATGAACCATATATCAGGCCTAGCTTTGTGAGGCAACTCAGGAGGGTGTTTCCATTCCGGTTCCTAAAGGAATCCTATGCGCCTCTGATGAAACTCATTATTAGATATTTCAGTTGTGAGGGCCAGTTTTCACACCTCTATGCCTACCACATCAGGTTATTGATGCATTTCACTAGAGTGAGGATGATGAACATTCCTTATTTCATGTGCCGGAACATCGAGAGAATGACCACTCTTGTGCAGAAGAAAACTCCCGAGCAGCAGTACAACAATATTTATCACTATGCACTCATCAAGATCGTGGTTGTACATCAGCTCGGATTGCAGGGTATTTCATGGGAGGATTTCATTTCCCGTGATTTCTTCACAACTCCTCAGGTTCCCCCGGAGGTTGTCCATGATGCAGGTGAACCTTCACATCAGTATGGAGGTCAGGAGGCAGAGACTACTAGTGTGCCGACATATGTCACGTATCAGAGAGGCACTAGAAGATTATTTGCAGCAGCCCGACGAGTACTATCTCCACCTAGGGTGGAAGGGGTCTCGTTGCCATCATCAGCAGCATAGGTACAGGTACAGGACAGAGGTAAGGGGCCCATGCAGGATGAGGGCCCTTCAAGAGGCCAAGACACAGGTTTCATATTGATTGATGAGGATTTGAGCTCTCCAAGCTTAAAGTTGAGAGAGACTATTTAGGAGAAAAAGGCGGAGATTGACACATTGACCGTAAAATTGCAGAGAGCCCAATGGATCATAAATTACCTGTAGCAACGAAACAAACAGTTGGAAGATTAGCAAACACTCATGGAGTTGCAAAACATCCGTGAGAACCGGCAAGCTGCCCAAAGAAGCCAAATAGAGATGACACCCATTGAGCGGGAGATTGAGGCTGATAGAGAGACTTGGCTTGAGAGGGTCAATATTCATCTTGAGAAGCTGTTGGAAAAGGAAAAAAAGGAAAAGAACATGCTCAGACACATGAAGAACCATTATTGGGCGCGAAATCATGTTTGCAAAGCGAGGATCAAAATCCTGAAAGCAAAGCTAAGGAGGGCACTAAAGCATCGCAAAAGGCATGATAGACTCCAAATTTTGGCTGAAGCTTCTTTGGCCCAGCATAGTGCTTGATGGTGGAAATTCAGCCCAAAATTCAAGAAATTTGGGGAACTTTTTGCCAACTTTGAATTTTTTGGCCTTAAAACAGATTTTCCTGCCCGACGCGTAGCGCCACTTGGCGCGCACTTATAATTGGCAGCTCCTTTTGAGGAAAAAATTGTATTTCTAGATTTTTCATCAAAATGTATGCATGCCTACCCATTACCTAGGGATTTTTACAAGTTTTGGGTTGTTTGAAGGGTCAAAAACACCTCAAAAATGGCCTTTCTGCCACTTTTTGCACACACAGGAAGCAATGTTGGGAGATTGGATTTTTGGAGGGGAAAATGGAAACCAAATTCAGAAATTCCACTTGGGTTGGAAAGTAGACAGGAAGAGATTTCCAACGAGCTATCCTATGCTCAATTTTGACTTCAGGAAGGCCCACAATATCAGCCTCAAAGTGGCGCTACGCATAGAGATTTCAGGCGCGGTGCATTGGGAATTTTGGCCTAGTTTTCACTCAGCAGCTCAGATTTTCGCCTAGTTTTGGCTAGTTTGAATTTTTCATGTAACTCTTGATGTAAATTGATGTAATTTCATGAATATGATGTAATTTTGGCACATTTTTACTCATCCAAGTAGATTGATTCACCAAAAAGTGAAATGTAAGTGAATGAATCAGTTTCCTATCATATAGAGGCAAGTTGTTTCATTGCCTATTTTCCAGTTCTTAGTTTAGATATGGTTGAAACAGCTCCTAGAATGGTAAGATCGACCCCTAGAGGCATGGGGATGAGTTAGGCTTGTCTATATCTTTTAATTCTTTAGTCATTTTCAGGGTTGGACACTTGGGATTGCTTGGCACTTCATTGTACATTTCATCTCTGCAATTTTGGCAAAGGAATAAACTAGGGTTTGCAGCACTCTTTGGGATCCATATGGCTCTATGTTTTGATGGTGTGTTTCTCTGTGTGATTTTAAGTTCACTGATGTTTTATGTGTATCATTTCCCTTCTCCTTTCTTCTTAAATTAAACAAATGAGTTATAAAGGTGGAATTCATTAGATTGCTTTGCTCTGCCTTGAGTTTTGTTTAATTTTCCATGTTTTCATCTGTTTGAAGAGGATTCTTGAAAGCCTCTTGCCCTCTTTAGCTCCTCACTGGTCTGAAACTATCCATTCATTCAACCCAAAGCATGAAAACAATTGCCTTCCTTGCCCCATTTAGAACTCTGCAAAAACTAGGCCTCATCCCCGAACCCAAAACTGCCTTTCCCTTTGATTCCAACAAAAACCCAAAAATCAAAATCAAACTCTTTCACATATATACCTAGCCTAAAATTAGCCTTCATTTCAAGTCATCTCAAGCCTCATTGATTATTTTTGCTGAGATTGACTTGGAGAGAGCCCTCTCCTGATCAGGTAGGGCTAGCTACCAAATTAAGCGTGGTTTGATGTTACCCTAGACTCTATCTTCCTTCAGCCTGAGGTAGATTTAGGCTATAACATAGTGGCGACCATATTAGGGAAGAAAATGGTTTGCTTTTTGGTGTTATTTGTTTTATAATTTACAGACGGAGCCTGAATTTATGCCAGGTAGCCTTCGAAACGCTCTTGCTTTGCATTAGCGAAAGTAGATAAACGCTGCTTCAGTCAATCTACGGTCTAGTTTGTAAACGTGACACTTGACTTGTAAATTGCCCCTAGTACATCAGATCATTCTAGACTTTGGATGATGAGTTTAGAATTTGTTAGGTTGAACAAGTTGGTTTTTCCCCTTTGATTTTTGAAAATAATTCAACACACTGGCTTCCAGAAGACATACCAGAGCAAATCCAGATTCCGATCCACCTCCAGTGTATGAAAATCCTAATCTGATTTCAAGAATCCTTCGTCGAGAAAGTCCTGTGATTCCTCTATTCAAATCTCATTCATGTCCCGTTGTTTTTGAGTACCTTGAAGATCTTGAATTTGATGAACAATTTGAGTTGTCGTTGTTTGAGACGAAGTCTGAAAGTGCTATTGGTTCTACTATCATAAATCCAGAGTTTATCAAGTATCTTGAAATTGAACTGGCTAATATATCCATTGACAGTTATATTTTGAATATTCAAAATTCTATTGTGGCAACAAATATTCCTGAGTTTATAGAGTTTGCATCTGAAACTCTTGGGCCATGCGAAATTACTTCCAGGTCACAAGTTCATACCGAGCCTCCTTTCATTCCTACCATTCCCGTGCAACTATCTCTTTCTGATCAACAATCTGCAGTAGTATCGCCTCCATCCACATCTCATACACCTCATACATCAGCTGCTCCGACTCCTCCTATATTTCCAAATCTGATTGTAAATCCACGAAGAGCAATGGCTGCCCGATTTGCACCCCTTGTGTTGCCTCAAAACTTGGATGACATGCCCGCTGATTATCAAAGAAAAATTCCATTGTTTGATGGCACTCCTCAAAGTGTTCCTGCTCAGCAACATGTGGATAGAATGGAAGATTTCTTTGACCTTCATGAGATTGATGCAGAAAATGTGACCATGAGATTATTTGTGCAAACCTTTGGAGGTGAAGTGAGAAAGTGGTTCAGAGCTTTTCCGCCTAGAAGTATTGCTACATGACCTGAGCTTCATAGACAATTCTTGGATCGATGGGAAGTAAAAGAAGATCCTTTTAAGATCACTTCTGAATATACCAAAATCAAGCGGAATTTTGGTGAGTCTGTCCAAGATTATTGTATTAGATTGAATGCGGTTTACAATGCAATTCCTGATGATATAAAGTCATCTAGGAGGTCAGATTTGCTTAAGTTTCTGGATGGTTTCGATCCAGACATGGCCTATCAATTAAGAGAAAGAGATCCGGCCACTTTGGAAGACATGCAAAAAATTGCAGTCAGTGTTGAAGCTAATTTGAATGACAAGAGAGCTAGATTGAAAGTTGAAAAGAAAGTAGCAATAAAGGAAGAGGCTTCTACTTTCGATCAAGTACTCCGGAAGGTGGAAAATATGATGGAAAGATTAACACTTGATAATCTTGAACCGCAGATTCGAAATCCTAACTTTCTTGGCCAGCAGAAACCGCAATTCAGAATCAAGAAAAGAGAGTAGCGAGCACAAGAACCGGCAGCACAACAACAAGTGAAGACACCTTTACAACAGAATTTTGTTGGCCCGGAATCAGATGATGAAGATAATGTAATAGGAGAAGAGAATAACTTCTTTACACCTGATGATATGCCAACTTTTATCACTGAAGATGAGGAGTATGCAGAAAACTCAGTTGTAAAAAAAGACGAGGATTTCATCTTGGAAAATGAGAAAGCTCTTGAGAAGAGTCAGATGAGTATCAGAGAGGTTATAGGAATGATTTTTCCACCTAGCAGTGACAATATTCACTTAGAAACAGATATGTGCCCATTAACCCAATCCAAAAGATAAAGGAAGTTTCCGCTCCAAAGAATGATTCACCCGTTGCACAGAAGAAGGGAAAGGAGATAGCTGATCCCACTACTAGCAAATCCCCATCAGCAAATGAAAGATCCAATCAGCCAAATGTATCAAGGGAGAAAGTTGAAAAGAAGGATGTTCCAGTCAAAGAGGTAGAAAAAAATTCAGTTTTTAACTTAGAAAGTAAAATTGCTAAGTTAAAAGTATCCATTCCTTTGACTGAATTGATGAAAAATAACAGCTATAAGGGTCAGGTATCTAAGATTTTAAATTTCGATCCAATGTCTGATATGGTAAATGTGGAAGATGATCAAACTGAGTTGATATTTGGACTAGCACTGGATGGTGAGTCTCCAGATAGTGATGTGCCTCCTTTTTATATCAGTCTTAGATTGCATGATTTTGTGTTACATAATGCCATGTTTGATTCCGGAGCATCTCATAATCTCATGCCAAGAGCAATCATGGAGAAATTGGGATTGGATATCACTAGGAAATATCATGATCTTTACTCTTTCGATTCCAGTAGAGTAAGATGCATTGGGCTTATCAAAGACTTGGTGGTCATTTTGGATCAGATTCCTACTAAAAATGTTTTGATGGACGTGGTTGTGGCAGATATTCCTCCTAGATTTGGCATGCTTCTTTCCAGATCTTGGGGAGAAAAACTAAAGGGAACATTGCAGCTTGATTTCTCCTATGCTACCATTCCTGTGTTTGGTCAGATGAGGAAATTATACCAGGAACAAAATATGAAGTATATGATTACTAGCAAGGAGAAACCGGTAAATCATCCAATCAATTATGTACATACGGATTTAGAGTCATTTGTTTTGTATTCAAATAGTTTTAATGATGTAAATAGTCAATTAGTTGAAGTAGAAGACATTCCGGAGATCACTGAAAATTTTAGAGAAGTTTTAAAGAAAGAGAGACAAAGACAGGAAAGTTCCATTGAGCAATCAGCCTTCCGACAGCGCCAGAAAATTGATTTGGCATTTGGGTACGCAGTCATTTTTCCGCCCCAAACAAGGTACCGAGTAATGTAAGGGTCTGTTCTTATAAATTAGCTTTTGATTGTTCAAATAATGAGGTAGAATACGAAGCTTTGATTGTTGGTCTGAAAATTCTTAGAAAGTTAAATGCTAAGAGGATTGCAGTATATGGCGACTCCGAATTGGTTATCAAGCAAGTGAAAGGTGAATACCAAGCTAAGCATCCTCGAATGCGGGCTTACCGAAATGTTGTTCTTGATATCTTGAAATTTTTTTCAGAATATACTTTGACTTGTGTCCCTCGTATTCAGAATGGTATTGCAGATGCCCTTGCAAAGGCAGCAAGTAATTTGAAAATTTCGATGAACTCAAGTAACAAATTTGAAATTCATGTGAAGCACCGTCAGACTGTCCCGGACAATCAAAGGTATTGGCAAGTGTTTCAAGATGACGAATAAATTGATGAATTTCTGCAAAACAAAGGTAAATTCAAAGATAATTCTATTGATGTAGAGCATGATGATGGTGAGGCTGATGTACAAATCAATCAGATGGAAGTTTTGCAGCTAAAGGATAATGTCATTCTTAAAGGTCTAATACCTTTAGAGCAGCTTTTCGATCAAGATGACGTAGCTCGAAAACCAACCTTGTGGCCAACCAAAAAGGGAGTTGAAGATGTGAACATTGGATCACCTGAAATTCCAAAGATGGTGAAATTTTCTAAAGCATTATCCTCACAAGTAAAAGAAAAGTATATCAGTTTCTTGTCATCTTTTGCTGATGTATTTTCTTGGGACTATTCAGATTTGAAGACATATGATACAAACATAATTCAGCACACCATTCTAATCAAGCCAAATCAAAAGCCCTTTCGGCAAAAATTGAGAAGAATAAATCCGAAGTTGCTACCTTCAATAGAAAAGGAAGTGAATCGATTGCACAAGGCTGGTATCATTGTTCCTATAAGGTTTTCAGATTGGATTTCTAATTTGGTTCCCGTATGCAAGAAGACAGGTGAGATTTGCTTATGCATTGATTTTAGGAATCTGAATAAGGTTTCTTTGAAAGATAATTATCCGTTGCCCAAAATGGATCACATACTTCAGCGAGTAGTTGGAGCATCTCGTATGTGGCTACTCGATGGTTATTCCGGGTATAATCAAATTCTGGTCCATGAGGATGATAGAGACAAAACAGCGTTCACCACTCCATGGGGAACTTTCCATTATGCTAAAATGCCTTTCGGTTTAAAGAATGTTGGTGTGACATTTCAGCGGGCAATGGATATGGCATTTGCAAATGAGAAAGATGTTTTTCTAGTTGTGTATCTTGATGGTTTGACCGTCTTTTCTAATTCTGACGAAGAGCACCTTTACCATTTGAAGATTGTTTTTCAACGATGTAGAAAGTATGGTGTGTCACTCAATCTGAAGAAGAGTTTGTTTGCCATGGATGAGGGAAAACTTCTTGGTCACATAATATCAAAGGATGGCATCCGCATTAACCCAGCTCGAGTAGAAGCTATTCAAAAAATTGATCTTCCCCGAAACAAAAAGGAGATTCAGTCATTCAATGGTAAGATGAATTTCTTACGCCGCTTTGTGCCTAATCTTGCTGAACATCTAAGAGATATTACAAACATGCTTAAGAAAGATAGCGTAGTGAAGTGGACTGAGGAGGCTGTAAAGTCTTTCAATTTAGCGAAGTTGGCTCTTTCTTCAGCTCTGGTTTTGATCATCCCGGATTATACTCAGGATTTTATTTTGTTTTCATTTGCTCCGGAGCATACTATGGCAGTAGTATTGATGCAGAAAAGAGATCAGCATGAAAAACCAATTGCTTTTTTCAGCCAAACCATAAGAGATGCAGCCTTAAAATATAACATCATTGAAAAGAAAGCTCTTGCTTTAGTGAAAGCGTTGAAAGATTTTCGAGTATATATTCTGCATTCTCATATTCTTGCTTATGTTCCTAATGCTGCTGTTAAGGATGTTTTAGTGCAAACAGATTTGGAAGGGAGACGAGGCAAATGGATTGTTGCCTTGTTGGAGTATGATGTGGAGATAAAGCCTACAAAGCTTATCAAAGGACAAGGGTAGGCTAAGCTAATGGCTTAATCAAATTTACATGCCTCGGACATTAATCTCATTGCTGTTATGTCCGAGGAAAACGAAGAAATTTCGCTAATTCAGTTATCAGAAATCTTTTTTCATTCTCCTTGGTATTCAGATATTGTATATGTGCTTCAAAACTTGTCACCACCGCCAGGCATGGCTAAAAAAAAAAGTAGAACTCTGAAATTGAAGGCTACCAAGTTTTGTATTTTGAACAATGCACTCTATTGGAAAGATCCAGGTGCTATTTTGCTGAATTGTTTGGTTGAAGAAGAAGCAAAGCAGGTTATGGAGGATTTTCATAAGGGAGATTGCGGGGGTCACCTTTTCTGAAAAACAACGGCCAACAAAATTTTGAGAGCGGGATATTATTGGCCGACTCTTTTTGCGGATGTGTATAAGACTGTCAAAAGCTGTCATGAATGTCAGATTTTTGAAGGAAGGAAGAAATTGCAGCCTTTGCCGCTTAAGCCCATTGAGGTAAGTGCTCCTTTTCAGCAGTGGGGTTTGGATTTCATTGGTGAGATCCATCCTGCTTCTTCAGCTCAGCATAGGTGGATCCTCATAGCGAAAGATTATTTCACGAAATGGATTGAAGCAATTCCCACCAGGCAAGCTACGGATTCGGTAATAATTTTGTTTCTTGAGAATAATATTTTGTCTCGCTTTGGTTGCCCGAATAAGTTAATTACTGATAATGCAATATCTTTCAAATAAAAAAGAATGGTTGAGTTTTGTAACAAGTATCACATCATTTTGGGACACTCAACCGCTTATCATCCACAAGGCAACGGATTCGCGGAGTCTTCGAATAAATATTTGGTCAACATTATTAAAAAGCTGCTGGAAATAAACAAGAAAAGTTGGCATAAGAAGTTGGTCAATGCGCTTTGGGCAGACAGAGTGAGTCAGAAGAAATCCATTGGTATGTCCCCTTTTGAGCTAGTATATGGAGTTGACACGGTATTTCCTACCTCTCTCGCAGTTCCAGTGGTCAAACTTCTGCAGGAAGCTGGCAGTGAAGATGATCATATGCAAAGGAGAATAAATCAAATGATCCATTTGCAGCAGACTAGAGAAGAAGTTTTCCAAAACACGTTCAAGCTGCAAGAGAGAATTAAGAAAATATATGACAGAAAAGCAAAGGCGGATAAATTTCAATTGGAAGAAGTGGTGCTAAAATGGGATGCAAGGAACGAGGAAAAGGGTAAGCATGGTAAGTTCGAAAATCTCTGGAAAGGACCCTTTAAAATTTCCGCATATCGGGGTCAGAATGCTTTTCTTCTGAAAGAGATGAACGGGGAAGATTGTCCAGGAGGGCCGGTCAATGGTCGGCTGCTCAAGCGGTATCATTTCTGAAATGTTTTCTGTTGTTTTACATTCTCACTGTACATACCAGTTTATTTCATTTTCATTGCAAGTGTGTGCTGTGATCTTTTCTTCAGTTTGGGGCCCGAGGTGAAGGCTATAACTTTGAAGATTGATTTCAGCTTTGGTTTGAGTTTGTCGAGTCAAGTCTTTCAGTCATTTTGGTTTCAAAATTGAGTCGGTTTGAATTAATTTTTAGTCAATAAAATTGAGTCAAGAGTCTTATGTTGATTTTTCGAAGTTATGGACTCCATAGCCCAATGGACGAAGGCACTGCCTACTCTCCCAGAAACATGTAGTTCTTGGCACCTCCAAGGAGCTACCATCCCCATTGGAGCCAATGTTAGAGTCGGTATCTTCATCCCTCTGTCAGAGATCAAATTTCTCTTATTGCATTTAATTTTAGGTGTCTCATTCAGTTCAGTCAGCTGCATTCCATTAGGAGCATGGATCATCTGACGGTAGGGTCTTGTCACTCATATCCCTCATGTCATGTACCTGCTAGTCTAGTTCTGTTCATCAAAATCATTTACAGTCATGTTTGGCCTCCTGGTTGGCAAAGAGTCATTTTAGGGTTTTTAGTCTCATTAGGTCTAGGGTTTCGTTAATTTGGTCTTCAGAGTGTCTAATAATGTCAGCAGGCACATGAGGGAGGTTTCAAATAAGGTTTCACTGCAAAAATTTCATCATCATAATGCTTGATAATGATTTCTCTTCAAAACTCTGTTTTGAAGAAGAATTGTCTATTTTATCCTTTTTGTAATAAAGGCAATGTAATTTTTAATTTCTTCAGCTATAAATGGTCCATTCGCAGCCCTGGTTGCCTTTGCCAAAGTTCCATGCCATCCATCCCTGCAAAACATACAAGAAATTCAACATCAGCCCAAAAAATCAAAAGGAAGCAAAATAGAGTTTATTTAAAAAGTGTCAAAGTTTTAGAACATTAAGAAAGTGGGTTTTTCAAATCAAAAATTAAATTTTTGGGCATATAAGATATTTTCATGATCCAACACTCCATTTTCATGCCAAGAGATAGCAAGGAGCTAAGGAAAATCGTGGAGGAGCAAAGAAGTCATGGAGGAGCGAAGACTGTGTGTCATTTGTAGAGCGTGGCGCACTGGGCAACCGTTCGCGGCGCATTGGTTGAGCGCGGCGCATAGGGCCGCTCACCTCTGTGTATTTTTGAACTGTCATGACACATATAAAGGGCGTGACGCAATGGGCAGTGGTCGCAGCGCACAGGGCAGACAACTAAATTTTTGCCATTGCTTCCACAAAATCCAAATCGACTCGGTTCTTTTTGTCCAAGTAAGTTCATGTGAAATTGTAATTGTCGTTTACAAGTGTTTGAAAATGGATTATGAGAATTTGAATTTTAAAACTCAAACCCCATCATCTTTATTGAAGTGCCTCCTTAGGGTTTTGAAATTGGAGTTTTAAAATTGATTTTTGTGCCAAATACTTCATTCCTCACTTGTTTATTCCTCCCTCTCACTGTTATACTATCATTACAGTCCATCCCCTATTCCCTTACATCCCCAAAGTCACTCATTCCTAAGCCTATTTTCCTCTCCCTAAGTCATTTCATTTCCTATCATTTACACTTTCCCATCTCACTTGTAAAAATTCCCAAACCCCAACTTTCCCAAACAGTCAATTGGCTGTCCCTACACTTCAATTATCACTTGATTAAACCCCATTGTTCCTACTGCCCTATTTCTCCACAGTCCCTCTCTTACCACCATATATTTGGAAATTGAAACAAAAGCACCAAATTCTCATTTTAATCTCATACAAACCAACATACACCTTGCATGGACATCATGGAGACAGATACTGACACATCATATGACCGAGACAGTGATTATACCACTAAGCTACATGCACCTAGAAGGCCTCGTAAAGGTGGCAGACATGTGAGAGAGGAGCCCACCTCATTGGCTGAATTTCAGGCTTGCCCACTTGCCATGGCATGTTTTCGAGAACAATCATGCTATCAGTTTTGTGAAATGATTTCTAGGATCCATCATCATCAGGAGTTGGCTTGTTTGTTTGTATTACATTTACGTGATGGTCAGGTAACTCTTGCTGGTGTAAATTTCACTTTGACACCGGAAACTATTTCTCAAGCAACCAGAATACCGAATGTGGGTGAACAGTGGAAAAAAAATACAACAGGTGGACAGAGTGCATTATGAACCATATATCAGGCCTAGCTTTGTGAGGCAACTTAGCAGGGTGTTTCCATTCTGGTTCCTAAAGGAATCCTATGTGCCTCTGATGAAACTCATTATTAGATATTTCAGTTGTGAGGGCCGGTTTTCACGCCTCTATGCCTACCACATCAGGTTATTGATGCATTTCACCAGAGTGAGGATGATGAACATTCCTTATTTCATGTGCTGGAACATCGAGAGAATGACCACTCTTGTGTAGAAGAAAACTCCCGAGCAGCAGTACAACAATATTTATCACTATGCACTCATCAAGATCGTGGTTGTACATCAGCTCAGATTGCAGGGTATTTCATGGGAGGATTTCATTTCCCGTGATTTCTTCACAGCTCCTCAGGTTCCCCTGGAGTTTTTCCATGATGCAGGTGAACCTTCACATCAGTATGGAGGTCAGGAGGCAGAGATTACTAGTGTGCCAACATATGTCACATATCAGAGAGGCACTAGAAGATTATTTGCAGCAACCCGACGAGTACTATCTCCACCTGGGGTGGAAGGGGTTTTGTTGTCGTCATCAGCAGCACAGGTACAGGTACAGGACAGAGATAAAAGGCCCATGCATGATGAGGGCCCTTCAGGAGGCCAAGACACAGGTTTCATACTAATTGATGAGGATTTGAGCTCTCCAAGCTCAAAGTTGAGAGAGACTATTCAGGAGAAAAAGGCGGAGATTGACACATTGACCGTCAAATTGCAGAGAGCCCAATGGATCATAAATTTCCTGGAGCAACGAAACAAACAATTGGAATATCAGCAAACACTCATGGAGTTGCAAAACATCCGTGAGAACCGACAAGCTACCCAAAGAAGCCAAATAGAGATGACACCCATTGAGCGGGAGATTGAGGCTGATAGAGAGACTTGGCTTGAGAGGGTCAATATTCATCTTGAGAAGCTATTGGAAAAGGAAAACAAGGAAAAGAATATGCTCAGGCACATGAAGAACCATTATTGGGCGCGAAATCATGTTTGCAAAGCGAGGATCAAAATCCTGAAAGCAAAGCTAAGGAGGGCACTAAAGCGTCGCAAAAGGCATGATAGACTCCAAATTTTGGCCGAAGCTTCTTTGGCCCAGCATAGTGCTTGATGGTGGACATTCAGCCCAAATTTCAAGAAATTTGGGAAACATTTTGTCAATTTTGAATTTTTTGGCCTTAACACAGATTTTTCCGCCCGACGCGTAGCGCCACTTGGCGCGCACTTATAATTGGTAGCACCTTTGAAGGAAAACTTTGCATTTCTGGATTTTTCATCAAAATTTATGCATTACTACCCATTAACTAAGGATTTTTACAAGTTTTGGGTTGCCTAAAGGGTCAAAAACACCCTAAAAATGGCCTTTCTGCCACTTTTTGGACACACAGGAAGCAGTGTTGGGAGATTGGATTTTTGGAGGGGCAAATGGAAACCAAATTCAGAAATTCCACTTGGGTTGGAAAGTAGGCAGGCAGGTATTTCCAATGAGATATCCTGCACTCAATTTAGACTTCAGGAAGCCCCTCAAAATCAGCATCAAATTTGTGCTACGCATAGAGATTTTAGGCGCGGCGCATTGGGAAATTTGGCCTATTTTTCACTCAACAGCTCAGATTTTCGCCTAGTTTTGGCTAGTTTGACTTTTTCATGTAACTCTTGATGTAACTTGATGTAATTTCATGACTATGATGTAATTTTGGCACATTTTTACTCATATTAGTAGATTCATTCACCAAAAAGTGAAATGGAAGTGAATGAATCAGTTTCCTATCATATAGAGGCAAGTTGTTTCATTGCCTATTTTCTAGTTCTTAGTTTAGATATGGTTGAAACAGCTCCTAGAATGGTGAGATCGACCTCTAGAGGCATGGGGATGAGTTAGGCTTGTCTATATCATGTAGTTCTTCAGTCATTTTCAGGGTTGGACACTTGGGATTGCTTGGCACTTCATTGTACATTTCATCTCTGCAATTTTGGCAAAGGAATAGACCAGGGTTTGCAGCACTCTTTGGGATCCATGTGGCTCTATGTTTTGATGGTGTGTTTCTCTCTATTATTGTAAGTTCACTGATGTTTTATGTGTATCATTTCCCTTCTCCTTTCTTCTTAAATTAAACAAATGAGTTATAAAGGTGGAATTCATTAGATTGCTTTGCTCTGCCTTGAGTTTTGTTTAATTTTCCATGTTTTCATCTGTTTGAAGAGGATTCTTGAAAGCCTCTTGCCCTCTTCAACTCCTCACCGGTCTGAAACTATCCATTCATTCAACCCAAAGCATCAAAACAATTTCCTTCCTTGCCCCATTCAGAACTCTGCAAAAACTAGGCCTCATCCTCGAACCCAAAACTGCCTTTCCCTTTGATTCCAACAAAAACCCCAAAATCAAAATCAAACTCTTTCACATATATACCTAGCCTAAAATTAGCCTTTATTTCAAGTCATATCAAGCCTCATTGATTATTTTTGCTGAGATTGACCCAGAGAGAGCCCTCTCCTGATCTGGTAGGGCTAGCTACTAGATTAAGCGTGGTTTGATGTTACCCTAGACTCTCCCTTCCTTTAGCCTGAGGTAGATTTAGGCTATAACAGGATGAAAATTCTAAGTTAGAGGAGAAAATTATAAAGTGGTTTTAGACATAGCAGATTCAGTTTTCGGTTAAAAAATTTCAGGTTTTTCAGCTGATAACTCACTTGTTGCAGAAGAAACTTCAGTTAATTCGGAAATCTAAATTGTTTGTGGAGTATGTTTTGCTATTTGCAGTTGATTTACTTCAGAATCAGGATGAATAATTATGGATGATTCACCGTGTTCTATTAATCTAGTTCTACCGATAACATTTGGTATTAGAGATTTAAGTTTTTCTAATTGGCTTGGTGTATACTCAGGGGGTTTCCCTTGAGTTCTATGTGACTGTCTTGGTAATTCTGCCACGATTAAAACTTTTAACACACGCAAACAAAGAAAATTTCAATCAAATGATCCTAAGGTCACTAAGAAAACAATAAAATGAATCACACGCCTATAAAAAATCTAAGAGATAAATCCACACACAAACAGTAGATTCCTGCACTAAAAACACTAGTTGGTGATGAAATCCAACATCGTAGAATTTTAATGCAAAAATGGCGGTTGGAACAGTTACCTCGACAACCTGCTTAATGAAATAGACCGGTGCAAGTTTCTCCACTTAAACCATCTCGAGTGAAGATAGCCCTCTAGAGAATCCAAGTGAGTCTAGTCGACGTTTGCTCCAGATACAGTGGGACCTCCCCTCCACCGTCACCTTGGGAAATAATCGTAAATTTTATGGCCACTAAGGTCACCAACGGGAACACATATACTTGGGGGAACAGTCTATGATCTGATATACACACAAGGCCAGAGAAACAAGCTCAATCCCCTTGAAGGCTCCTTGACATAATCCAAGGTTTACCGACAAGTGACCCCAGGCTCCTCGACAATGGTCTAACCGAGGTTTACCATTTTTAATACGTGCACATCTTCTATCATTCCCAATGAGATAGGTATGATTACCTCACTGGTTTAGATATGATCTCGTGCTTGACTCCTTTAGGAGGAGCTTCCCAGAGCATACATGCTACAATTGGACACCATATCGACATAGATAAAGCTAATAATTTCATAGAAAAAATCTAATTGATACATCAAACAGTTCAATATTAGCTTGAAAAGAGCCAAGGAAAGTACAAAGAAAGGCACGAAAAACACTGTGTAGATCACAAATTCCAAGTTGGTGACGAAGTTTGGCTTCACATTAGCAAAGAGAGGCTTTAAGTGGAAGGTAAAAAACTGAAAAAAACTTGTTATGGTTCTTTTAGAATTTTGGAAAAGATTGGTGAAAATGCCTTCAAGTTAGATTTGCCTTCATACATGAAAATTTACTCTGTTGTTAATGTTGAGAACTTGAGGTTGTATGATCCTCCATTGACTGAAGATCAAGGAGAATAGGTTCAGATTCCTTCTATTGAAGAATTTTCTCCTGAATACCTTGATGAGCTTCAACAAGACACCATTCTTGATAGAAAAACAAGGACATAAAAAAGAGGGAGTATCGACTACCTTCGTATGGGGCTCAAAGGCACAAATCCTTCTAATGCCAAATGGATTGAGATTGGAAAGGTGAGGGAATTGTACCCTCATCTAATAAAAAATTGAAAGTGATATTTTGGGGTCCAAAAGCTTCTAGTGGGGAGGAGTGATCACGTGCTCAAAATTATGCTAGAAAATCAAAGTTGTCTAATTGGCGTGGAACCTAAAAAAATGCGTAGATCTCGTCGTTCTGAATTTGACAGAACTCATTTCATGGAAAATCGAAACCGTATGCTCCCATAAATGTGTTCTATCCACTTTAACAAACAAGCAAAATTTTGAAAAAAAAATTGCACGGACATCCCGGTTAGTAGTCCGTACTGCTGACTAGGAATGCACAATGGCTGGTTCACTTGGTCAAAGGGTTTTCTTCGTCGAATGGAGTGATACCAAGTGGCATGTTGTCATTGGTTATTGGTTGTAGTTTTAAATTGGTAGATTTACTAGCCAACCACAGGTTGCCACATGGCCCAGCTAGGGGCCACCACGTGGCAGCCCGAGAGCCACCAAAATTTTTGGGTCAAGACCGAGCAACAACGGGGGTTGAATTTACGACCACCGAACAACCAAATACAAGCCTTACTATTCTATGGTTTGAATTTGGGTTTTTAGTAACATTGTTAGCGCATTGGGGGCTGGGGTTTAGCCCCAACCCTCATCACCACGTTGGGGGCGGGGACCATGGGCGAGAGGCTAGCCCCATGCCCCCCCCATAACCGCAATCGTTAAAATTTAATGTCAAGGGTCACGTGACCCATAGTTGAACCCACCACCGGTCCACTGACCAGTTAGCCACCCGCTGACTGTGGCATCACCTGCCAGCAAACTGCCGATGGTTACACCATGTGCCCACCTTATTTGTTAAGCCCGACGGTTAATAAAAAAAACCACGAATTTTTAATATATATATATATATATATATATATATATATATATATATATATATATATATATATATATATATATATATATAGCCAATATGGTTCGAAATTTGGGTTTTAAGCCTTATTGGACATATTAAGGCGCCGACTTTGGGAAAATTTGTGCTCAGTTAGTTGGATTCCAGGCGGATTTGTAGGATGGTGCCGAATTTTTGGGAATTTGTGGAGTGGTTAGTGCCAAAACTTGGGGAAGTCATAACCTCTTCATTTTTTGACCAAATTCGATGTAGAAAGAGGTTACAAAGGAATTTTTGGGCTTTCTGGTGCTGATGGAACAAGTTCCAAAGCCGTTTGAGCATTGTAATCACACTTTAGAGCATTAAAGAAGAGGGCCAAGCCATTGGAAGCTGGACCAAGGAGACATAGCCCAGGCGGGGTGAACTCCTTCATCATATTGTGTTGTGTGACTGTTTATGGTGATGTTCATGTCTGTTATTTTCTATTGTTCAGTGTTTTATTTATGTTAATTTGCTCATGAAATTCACATAAAAAGACATAAAAACTCACGTTAAACTTGAAATTAACATCATTATCCTCAAGCACTTTATTTATATTCTGAATTGGATCTTATCACAACAAAACTAATATTCCCATTCAAATAAGATATGTTGGGTCATAGAGTTTTCATTTTTTTCCTACTTTTTTTCCTATTTCTTTTATCCCTTTTTGACCAACAAGTCCGTATCTTATTATTGTAACAACCCTTATTCACTTAAGTATGTCATTTTTCACTTATCACTTTCTTAGTCCAATTATACTTATAATTAGACATTATAACTACCATATTAGGTTGTTTTTATCATAATACTAATGTATGGGTTGTTTAAGGTTTGGATGGTCTATCGAAGCTTGTTGTTATAGGATTTCATTTCAGTTCTTTATCAATTTGGATTAATTAAGATTTCGAGAGTTATTGCTGTTACACATAAAATTTCTTAAGCACATGCTGCCTTTCCTAATCAGAATGGATCTAGGAGCGCATCAAAATTCAAAAGAAACAACTCATTACTTGGAGATATTTGTGGAGCATCTAGATCATTTGGTTGAGATATTTTTTAACTATATTTGTAATTAAAGGAAAATGTTATAGTTTTACCCCTTCCATGGAAATTTTTGTGTAATTGTATAGATATCAGTTTATTTGAAGATCACATGAGAATTAAAAGATTCTCATGGGGATCTTCTCATTGTAATTGAGATCTATAATAGAGAAGGTTGTTTTCCTGTGAGGGTTAGAGCAGAGAATTGGAGAATATCATTGGAAAGGGGAAATATTAGAGCTTTGTAATCCCGATACTTTTATTAACAAAAATATCAAATTTGTGGTTTAATAATTTCCTCTGAGTAGTTTGTGCGATTTTTAGTGCACTAGCCCCTACTGAGGAGGAAGGGCCCTCCTTCTTAGCAGGGATCATTAGTTAGTTAGAGTGGAATATTTAATTGCATACATGTTTCTCAATTTTGTGATTGTTGTTACTACTGTTGTTACAGTTAATTCTGTGTGTAATTTAATTAACTGCAGTAAGCTTCAGATGGTGTGACAAACTTAAGTCCTGGACCGGTCCCTCATTTTAGTGTGGCAATGAATTATTTTCTGTGTTGTTATAGTTTGGATTGCACTTCCTTTTATGTGTGCATATTGAATGAGTGAGGTTTTTGGGAGTGTTGTGAGAGTGGTTGAATTACATATCGCATAAATATTTCTCAGTTGTGTGATTTTTGTTACTGCTATTGTTACCATTAATTCTCGATGTAATTTAATTAGTTTCATTAAACTTTGGATGGCATGACAACTTAAGTCATGGACCGGTCCCTTAGTTTAGTGTGGTAGTGAATTATTTTCTTTGTTGTTATAGTTTGGATTGCACTTCCTTTTATGTGTGCAAATTTAATGAGTGATGGCTTTCAAGAGTGATGTGAGAGTGGTTGACTGACATATTGCATAAATATTTCTCATTTATGTGATTGTTATTACTGTTGTTGTTATAGTTAATTCTATGTGTAATTTAATTATTTGTAGTAAGCTTTGGATGGTGTGACAACTTAAATCTTGGACCGGTCCCTCAATTTAGTGGGGTAGTGAATTATTTGCTTTGTTGTTACAATTTGGATTGCACTTCCTTTTATGTGTGCAAATTGAATGAGTGATGGTTTTCAAGAGTTATGTGAGAGTGGTTGAATGACATAGTAGCTTATTGTGCAATATTTATTCACATTGAATCTGTATGGAGTGTGTAACAACTTTGTTGATTTCTGAGAGTGCGTGTACAAAAAATTTGGGTTGATATTATTTTATACTAGTCATCATCTTCCCTAACATATATTTTGCGCGACAATCTTGTAAAAATTAAAGCCTACATGGATCGATAATTAAATGCAAGAGCAGGTTGACTAACATTAAAATGAAAACAATATAAAAATAATGAAGTTAAAAAAGTTGCTTATTCAAATCATTGTGAGATATATGCATTAATATTTTATTAGCTTTTATGTCTTCACGAACATATGTTGATACAAAATGAATGGGAGAAGCATTCAAGTAAAGAATTTTTTTTTTTTTAATACCATATTTTGAACACTTCAATGATATTACAATAGGTCATTTGTATTGACACAAATAATACTGAAACATTTCAAAGTTTAGGCCATAAGAATCATCATTTTTAAAACATGGATTACAAAAAATTCTAAAAATTTAAAAGACTTATTCATTGACATCATTTTCTGCAACAATGTCATCCAGTGTGTCATTGTCAATGTTCATATGATAATTCAAGTAGTTAATATTATCATCACCCTAGTCTTGACTTGCATCATCTTCATCATCATTGAAATTTGACTGTAGACCACCTATATTATTACTATATGTATTTGGATCATCATTTTCTATACCATTCATATTGTTGTATTCCCTAACATAATATAAATATGTATTGTTTTCTTCTTGTACGTGAACATAACCATCTTCAACATCATCATGCATGTCAATTTCTTCGATATTCTCTAATCCCCATCTCTCATTTTGTTGGTCATCATTGTTTTTCTCACTATCAACTAATTCATCATCAAATACATGTCTTAATCTTGGATCATAATGTATGACAAATATCCATTTTGGGTCCAGAATATCTTCATAGAAAAATACATGCACATGAACAAGTACATACATACATTAGACGTATGTTATAACAATTTTATTGATTAACAAACACATGTATATATTCACAATAAATAGTGTATCACTAGATTATTGATCACTACCGCTTCTTCTTTGAGTTAAACAAATACTTGCTCACAATGAATAGGTGGAACATAAGGCTGATTTTCCTGCCGGTAGGAACTTTGAAGACTCTATAGAAAAGAATCCACTATGGGTATCATGTCTCTGTATCCTTTCAAATACTTCATACCATCTACACTTAAAAATACAACATTTAAAAGAGCGGTAGTCCAACTCAATAATTTGTTGTATTTTCCCAACATATTGTAGATTCGCTTCAATAATATTCTTATCTTTTGAGCTTGATCGACTAGATTGCTTGAAGTCAACCATGGTACCATAGTCGAAGGATCATATTTTTACATCTACACATTCTACACGATAATTTAGATTATATGCACACATTGCTGCATATTTCCTTGCGTGTGAAATGCCATTTATTTTGGTTAAAACAAATATAATTACAAATATTAAAATAATTAATAGTGTCAAAACTACTAGGAAACAACATTACGTAAAACCCCAACTGTACCTTTCTTTCACATCCTCTAGACATGTTGATTTATATTCTGTTATGTTTGGATCTATACATGCATCTTCTATTTGATTTTGAATTTGTTCAATAATCATTATAGTTTGCAATCTTTATCCCATTCCCCTTGCAGATCAATAGGAAATGGGGTATTCCTTGGGTTCGATCTCTTAAATTGTATCCTTGTTTCTAGCACTTCTTCTCTCCAAAGGCCATGCTGTTAATTTTACAAATAAATTACAGAGTAAATTAAATATTGCAATATAAACAACCACAATGATCATGATTTTAGTTACTAATTTCTACTTCAATACCATTATATTGTGGTTTTTCTCCAGCAATAATATCTAATTCTCGTTCTTCATCCCAGAAGCATGGCCCATCTTTGAAATCCTTACCAAGGAATTCACATAGGAAGAGAAATGATTCATTCAATACATACCCTTCAACCATGCAACCCTATGGATGTGACTTTTTTTGGACATATCTTTTTATATTTGTCGTACACCTCTCAAAGAAAAACATCCACCTCATTGATACGACACCCACCAATTCAATGTCATCAACTAGGTGTATAATTAATTGAATTTTAGGTCCATGAAACTTGTAGGGAGCTCCTTCTCAAATACACATACAATTTCTTTCTTCCATTTTGGCACTTCACATTTGTGTATCTCCTTGGATGTCACCCACCTAATATAAGAACAATAAATTAGTATGAACCTTTAGAAAAAAAAATTAAAATGAAATACAATATCTCCATGTCTCTCACACATGAACTTTCCATACCACATACCTTGCAAATGCTGACAATCAACTTATGGCATTCCTCAATTCAATGGTAAGAAATGAATCACCCCTAATTTCCAATGGAATGATATGTTGTCAAACACATTTACGAGGTCATCATTAGTTATTTTTGCCACACAATAGAATATCAAAACATATTTAGTACCTAATAAAATTTACCAATAAATGTTAAATGATGATATATAATGCCTTCATAAAATTATGAAAATCATGTGATATGTCCATCAACTGTAAAAGCTTTATCTAATGATGACCCAAATCCAGTAGGTGTCCTCTTTGATGAATGAAAATTTTTAGTTGTTCTAACTCTTTATTTTTCAAAATCCATGGAGATTCTGCATATTTTGTATTTCCCCTATTTGGCCACAATTTTTTTTAATCAAATTTGGTATGCAAAAGAGCAATATCTCTCCTCAAAGATAAGGTATCCTCCTCTTTGCCTGTTATATGTCAAAAAATTGAATCTGGGACATTTTTGAAGATGTGCATAGGATTTAATAGGTGAGATATTAATATATCCTTTTAGTATGGGAGCTCATAAAATATGCATTTCATTTTCATCCCTTCTGACATTTTAATTATAACTTGTTCTGGTTCTTCAATAGAATCACCCCCATAAAAAAAATCCTACCAAGGTTTCAATTCAACATCTTCATACTTCTTAAGCCAATCAACTAGACCCATAATCACGGGAGGGCCTCTATTTTTAACTTTTCCATCAAAATGATTCTTATGGCGGTTTCTAAACCTATGATATAATAGTATAAAAACCGTATTGTTTGCATAGATAAATTTATGAATATATTTAGAATACCACCCTTGAAATTGTTCTACACATCTTGGAAATGAAAATATCCCCTTTGTTTCAAGCCTTGCAATTCAATAAATAAGGTTAATAACATCAAAATAATAACATAAAACAAAGTATGAAAGTTGGGATGACAATAAATTATCAGTGTATATATGTATTTTTTTTTATCTCACCGAAACAAAAACCAAGTCCTCAGAAATTATGAATACTCCAACATAGCACACCATACAACATGAAGTACCTATTTTATTGAGGATGTGATATGTCATACATTCTTATGCCTTTACATAGCAGTTCCATCTCATCAATAAAAGGCACAATATAAACATCCATGTTTTTAACTTGAAGTTTTCTTTGAAAAATGAGAGTCAACATAAGGTGCTCCTATCTAACACTCATCAATGGGGGAATATTTTATACTATCAATTCGACTATCCAAACACTATAGTTTGAGCTCATGAAAGAGAATGAGCACACTCCATCAATTGCAAGACCAAACATGATACAACACGGTTCATATTTGATTTTTCTTGGCCTTGTTTCCTCTATGTGTTTCAATGCTTTGGAGTTGGCCGAAATTTACATGAATCCATCTTTACTCCCATTCTTTGCTTGCTAGTCGATCAATTGTGCAAGTGACTTGCATTGAAATATTTGTTGAAGTCTAGGTATAATTGGTGTTATCAAAGTTTGGTTTAAGGTTAAGACGTTTTGATTTTTTTCATCAAAAATTTGGTCGCCTTGATTTCGTAAGTGTTATTTGAAAAAATTGTAACATAGAAGTTTACAAATCAAATTTAAGTGAAAGAGAAGGATTGATATCAAGTGAGCACTGATAAAATAAAATTAGCTTATTGTGTATCGACAACTGAAGCTAAAAAAACCAACATCATTGATATGTGGTAATAATTGATTCAGAGTACTTTGCTGATAGTTCCCTTAAAAACATCACCTATTCATAATTATCTCGTTAAAAATAACTAACAAATTTAATGATCAAGACGTAAGCCATATCTTGTCAGTCGAACAACTTGCAAACCGGTTTTCTTCGTGTTGAGCAGGTTCATTGCATTCATTTTGTTTGGAATATTAGTGCCATTTTTTTAGTATCAGTTGCAGATTTTGTGGATGGTTGTTGAGAACGATGGGAGATACATTTTATGTAAGTATATGGAGAGTAAATATTGTGCATATGTTAAAGAAATGACTATTTTCAGTAAGATTCCAAGGAAATAGGGTATTTTTCAGATTTTGTGGTAGAGGATCGATGACTTGTTTCTTTGCCTCTTCTTCAACATTTTTTTAGCTACAACTTCATCCAGAAATATCAAAGTCTAACATGTATTATGAAGAAACACTGAACCAAACTTTATTTTTGTAAATATGTATTAAAATTAGCATAGAAAATAGGATATATTTCCTAAAATTAGACTGCAGTTAAATTTCCTTTATTTTTTTAAGTTTGGTGTAAATATTTGTCAAACCAGGAGGTAACTCCTCAAAACTGCAATGTATATTAGCTGAAGAATGTACATGCTTATATAGATGGGAAGTGAGGCTATTGGGATTCAGCTCCCAATGACTCTTGGCCTTCCTTATTTCCTAATAATAAATAATATACAAAAATACATATGCACACCCATCCATGGGATTAGGTGTCAACATTCCCCCCTTTAATCCGAAGGGATGTTGGTGAGTCCAAGCATCGATCTGAACTTTTCAAACTTTTCTCTTCCAAGTGCTTTGGTGAAGATGTCAGCAGTTTGCTCATTTGTGGAACAATGATGTAGATGGATGGTTTTGGCCTGAACATGATGTCGAATGAGATGGTGCTTTGTATTGATGTGCTTTGTTCGATCATGGAACTTTGGGTTCTTGGCCAACTTTATTGCAGAAGTGTTGTCGATCATGAGTGGAGTGGAATACATCTGTTTCATCTACAAATCTTCCAGGATTTTCCGGAGCCACACAATTTCCTTTGTTGCTTCAGCTGCTACCACATATTCTGCCTCGGTCATGGAATCTGCTGGAACTGACTGTTTGCGTGATCTCCATGAGACAGCTCCTGATCCAAGACTCATGGTGTAACCTGTAGTAGACACCCTTGTTTCTTTGTCGCCATCAAAGTCTGAATCAGAGTATCCGGTCAAGATGAAGTCGCCTACCTGTGTATATTTGAGTCCAAAGTCTTGAGTCCCCTTCAAGTACCTTAGTACTCTTTTTGCAGCAGACCAATGTCCTTTACAAGGTTTTTGCATGAACCTTGAGAGGATTCCAACAGCAAATGAGATGTCAGGTCTGGTGGTGGTCAGATAGATAAGACTTCCTACAAGCTGTCTATACTTAGTTGCATCCTCAAATTCCTTCCCTTAAACTGATGTGAGCTTCAAGTTTTGTTCCATTGGAGTGCCTAAGGGTTTACAATCATCCATGCCAAATTTGTTCAAGAGATCTCCAATGTACTTCTTCTGAGAAAGAAAGATGAATTTAGGATGTTGAATTACTTCAATACCCAAATAGTAATGAACATGACCCAAATCAGTCATTTCAAAACCTTTCTTCAACTCTTTCTTCATGGATCCAATATAGCTCTCATTGTTTCCTGTTATCAAAAGATCATCTACATATACCACAAGATATACAACTGTTTTTCCAACTTTCTTAACAAACAAAGTTGCATCATCAAGATCAAAGTGTTTGAAATCAAGTTTGAGAAGATGCTCGGTCAATTTCTCATACCAGGCTCGTGGTGCTTGCTTGAGGCCATACAAGGATTTTACAAGTTTGCAAACTTTGTGTTCTTGACCCTTTATCACAAATCCTTCTGGCTGGGACATATAAACTTTCTCCTTGAGATCTCCATTCAAGAAGGCTGTTTTTACATCCATCTGATGGACTTTCCATCCACTCTGAGCTGCTAAGGCAAAGAGAGTCCGGATGGTGGTCCATTTTGCTGTGGGAGCAAACGTTTCTTCATAATCAATTCCTTCCTTCTGTGCGAATCCTTTTGCCACAAGCCTAGCCTTGTGCTTGTCAAGTGAGCCGTCTGCTTTGTACTTGTTCTTGTAGACCCACTTACAACCAATTGGTTTCGTTCCCAAAGGCGGATCAACCAGCTTCCAAGTGCCATTCTTTATCAAGGCATCATACTCCTTCTGCATCGCTTCTTTCCATTCATCATGAGAAGCGGCTTCTTTAAAGGAAGTTGGTTCATGATCTGTAGACAAACTCATTTCACAGTTATAAGAAATATCCATATCAACAGGGGAATCAGAATTATCTACATCACCTTCGATTTCTTGAGTGGAACTTCTTGTTCCTGTTTTTCCAACCTCATCAGGATGAACATCCTCCAGTGTCTTTGTCAGCCATTTGGGGGGACCTTTCTGAGATGGCCCTGGCTGGTCACTTGACTGAGTTGGGATTGATTCAAGATTCAATCTCCCAATTCTGTCAATCACATCATCCAATGTGTCATCCGTGGTGGTTTCTTCATGTGGGGGAGAGTGTGGTTCAGGACATGATTCCACAGTTTGATTCAATATCGGAATCCCCCCTTCAAGGTGTGGAATCACATTATCAAATTCTTTGAAAGACTTTGCATGTGTGAATCTATCCGGGCGATCAAGTTGCCGCTCAACAACCTTGTCACTCTTGGATGATTCAAGAAATATGACATCTCTTGCTATCACAAACTTCTTATTTGCTTCATCATAGAGACGATATCCTTTGGAGGTATTGGAGTACCCCAAGAAGATACATTTTCTACTTCTAGCACCAAGTTTGTTCTTTTGACCCTTGGGTATCAAGGCATAACAGGTGGACCCAAAGACCCTGAAATGCTTTACCGAAGGAATGTGGCCATGCCACATTTCAAAAGGAGTTTTATTTCTAATTGAACTTGAAAGACACCTATTCTTTATGTAAACAGCACATAGAACTGCATCAGCCCAAAACATCAATTTTACATTCTTAAAAAATAACATGGAGCGGACCATATTTAAGATGGTTCTGTTCATTCTTTCAGCTACACCGTTCTGTTGTGGATTATATGGCACAGTGGTTTGATGTTTGATTCCATGTCGACGAAGATAATTTTCAAATTCGTTTGAAGTGTATTCTTTTCCATTATCAATACGTAGAGAGCCAATATGTGTTTGTGCATCATTTTCAATCCATACATGAAAATTCTTGAAAGTTTGAAAAGCATCAGACTTATTCTTCAGTAAGTAAATCCAACACATCCTGGTGTAGTCATCAATAAATGTCATCATGTAGTTGTTTCCATTTGCAGAAGCAATAGGCATAGGGCCACATAAATCTGAATGAACAAGTTCAAGTTTCCTATGTGCTCTTGAGTGTGAATCATGAAATGGCTGTTTGCTATGCTTTCCTAGAATACATGCATCACATTCCTTAGGTTTTCTAGGAATTGTAGGCATTCCATCAACACCATTTTTCTTCAACAAACGAAGGCTGTCATAATTTAAGTGTCCAAATATAGCATGCCATAAAAGACTTGATGGAAATGTACCTTCATCATGATATGAACTGAAAGCAAAGTTTTAAGCATGAGCAGATGAACCTTTCAGCTTCAAGAGTCTCCCTTCTTCTATTCCCTCCATGACAAGTGAGTGATCTGATGCTGATCTGACCTCTGCCTTGCCATCAAACAAGTGAACTGAGTGTCCTTGCTGCCGGATTTCGATCAGGGACAGCAAGTTTCTCTTCAACTCCAGGAGGTATAGAACCTCATGTAGGATATGATCAGGAAGACCAGGCAGTTTAAGCCTGACTGTGCCAAGCCCTGATGGCTTGAGTTTGGATTTATCTGTGAAATATACTGCTCCATCAACTTTGTCAGTGAATTCTTCAAAAAAATCTTTTCTAAGTGTCATGTGACATGTTGCTCCTGAATCTAGCAACCAATCATCTCTCCATGAAGTAAATGAAACATCAAATAGGTTTTCAGTTACTCCATTGTTACAATGTGCTAGAACATAGTGAGCGGATTCAGGTGCTTTACCTTTGTCTTTGTCATTGGTTTTACCTTTGTCTTGATTTCTGTGCTGCTCAATTTTGTTCCATGGTGTTCTGCATTTGGGTGCATCATGTCCATCTCTATTGCAACGTGTGCAATGAAGATGGGATTTGTCAGCTTGTCTGCCCCCCCTTTCTGTGAAGTTCCTTCTTCCTCTTCCTCTTCTGCCACCTCTTCCTCTGGATGAATCTGGAGCATGATTCTTTTCTCTATGTGCCAAATATGCAGCCTCTTCGGAAGATGAAGGGACTGTCATCTTCCCAAAAGCTTTCTCTCTTTCTGCAAACTTCTGCTCAAGTTTATCAAAGGTGATTTGTTCAAGGAAACAAATTCTGCTATAAAAACTTCAAACTCTTGAAATATTTCAAATACAGGGGCAAAAACTCTTGCTGGAAAAAATTTTCTGAGTTTAAAAACTCTTTCTGGAAACTATATCTGCTCAGAAAACTTTTGCTGAAGACTGAAATTTAAAAAAACTCTCTATGCTATAGACTGATTCTGCATAAAAAAAAATGTATTTTTTTTTTGTTTGGGGAAAAATGTATATAAAAAAAATGATATGGAATGGAAGGGCGAAATGTATAAAAGGAATGGTGATGGGGGGAGGCGATGTAAAAGGAGTGGAAAGGGCGTAATAGGGACTATTCAAAAAAAAGGAAGGGGTAGTATATTATGGAGGGGCGGTATTGGGAATGGGACAACGTAGTATAAAGTGTGGAAGTCGTATTAAGAAATGGACAACGTAAATGGAACAACGTGGAATATGATTGAAAGCGTGGTATATTGGAAGAGGCGAGGGGCGGTGTATTATAAAATGGGAGAGGGCGCACAATGTTTAAATACTAGATAACAAAAACACAGTGTGAATGGATTGCAATATGCAAAGGGGCGCATACCATTACATGCCATGATAATAATGAAACATAGTGTTTAAATATACAATAATGCACAGCGTTTTAAATACAGTGAGTGGGCTGTATGGTCGACTGTGGTAATATGTCTGCGTTTTAAAACATTGCAATACAATATATATCAACGTATGGTCGACGGTACATATGTCTGCGTTTTAAAACATTGCAATACAATATATATCAATGTATGGGCGACGGTAAATATGTCTGGACACAGCGTTTTTAATGTAATAACAATAACGCATACACAGCACAGCATTTAAATGTTATGGTAATAGTATGGTGACAGCGTAATATTACGTGGAGGGGGGGCGCATGTCATGAACACGGATTTAAACAAAACACAGCTGCACAGCGTTTGAAATGGACAATGGACACAACGTTTAAAGATAATGGACACAGCGTTTGAAATTATATGCAGTGATATACATGACAGCGTGAAATGACAGTGTTGGATAGAGCAGCAGGTGCGTGGGTAGGGCCGTTGAGCGTAGGTGCAGGCGTTCAGAGCGTGGGAAGAGCCGAATGCCAATGGAGATGAATGGTTGTGTGAGGTGAGGGCGTTTGGAGAGCGCTGGTGGGAGTGTTGTAAAGAATGATGTGAGGTCGTATAGCATGGGGATAGTAGAGCAGGGAGGGGGAGCGAACTGTAAGTGAATAGCGCTGGAGAAATAAGGTAATGGGTGAGGGCGTAGCTGTAAGGGAGAGTGCTGAGGGAAATGAATGGAGAGGGCGCAGGGATGAGGGAGAGGGCGTAGGGAGAAAGTGAGGGAATGGAGTGAGGTAGGGAAATGAATGGGCGCTAGAATGGGTCGATAGGTATGGAGAGGGGAAAGGAGAATGAGGAGGCCCAAAAGGGCTGTTACATAAAAAATTTGAATTTGAATCTGCAGAAGACAGTTGCAGGACTGCTGGACTGGCAGAGCCTGCAATTTGCAGATTGACAGAGCCTGCAGTCTGCAGGAGCTGGAGCTGCAAATGTCAGTGCTATTTAGGGAAAAAAAATGCAGAATAACAGTCTAGCAGTAATGAGCAGCAAAAAACATTAAAAATATTAACTGAGCAAAGGGTAGGGAGTTACACCACAGGGCAGAAATGCCAAATGTGGAGCTGGCTCTGATACCATGTCAAACCAGGAGGTAACTCCTCAAAACTGCAATGTATATTAGCTTAAGAATGTACATGCTTATATAGATGGGAAGTGAGGCTATTGGGATTCAGCTCCCAATGACTCTTGGCCTTCCTTATTTCCTAATAATAAATAATATACAAAAATAAATGTGCACACCCATCCATAGGATTAGGTGTCAACAATATTTTTTCTATAAACTAATCCTGAAAGAAGGAAGATGGGTTCAAAAACATTTGAAATGAAAATAAATTTGTGTGTGGTTCCAAATATTAATATATTGCTATATGCAGTTTTATATAGACAAATTGCAGAGATTCATGTGTGTATGACTTCCTGTCCATTTTTCTTTATGGTATTTAGTTTCTCTTTATGCTGCATATCTTAATCCTCAATTATTTAGTATTTTGGATAAAGCAATATGAATTTGAATTCTTGATGAATGCTCAAATTTAGGTTATCTGAATATTTTCCATGTTTTATACTTAAATATTTACAACAGAAATCACCTTGCTCTGTTTTAGATATTTATTTTTTGTATTTTGTCTCCACATTTTCATGGAAATTTGTCTAAGAAGTCATATCCTATATTTCCTTTGCCAGGGTTTTTTATGTATACTGTGGTGATCATTCTCTTCACTAGAATCCATGCCCAATGGTCCCTATCCTTTCATTCTAAATTCATTTCACCTGTTACCAACTAAATCTAGCTAATGAGCTCGAAGACCTATGGCTAAAGTGATCGTGAGTGGTAGAGTTATTGGGGAAAGCCCTCTCCAGACTAAAGGGCCAACCTCAATCTGAAAGTTGGTTTAAAATTTTACCTTGAGAGTTTTTCCTTCAAAACCAAAGGGAAAATTTGAGTGATAACAATTTTCATGTGACATAAAACCTTCTTTGGAACTACAGGACCTTGTACATTTGTACGATATCTCTTCTCTTTGAATACAAGGCATTCTACCTTGTCTTGATATTGATCTTTGTGTAAAATGAAATCAATTTTACATGAAGGAATTTTCTTATATTCAATCCCAAACTCAACCAACAACTGACGCACCTCTCTGCAAGTTGATGGAAACACATTCTCTTCAGGAAATATTTTACTTTTAGTGCTCTATAATATTTCCAAAGATTATATCACTTGAATGTTTGACTTATGATGAACATGTGATAGTCAATATATATTATGAATATTCATATAAAATATATGGTTTTGAAATCCCCTTAAAGAAATATAAATGAAGTTGATGAATGTTTACGAATTACGTACACCAATTGACAATGCATTGTAAGAAATATATTTCAACTCACTTCAGTAGGGTGGTAAATTCTTTGTCTGAACAACCAAATAGTGACTTGATTTTAAATAATATTAAGGTGCATGCCAATTTTAAGGTTCTACTTGTAACCAATTTGAACACGGGTGTCTTTGCTGCTTGCTTGATGGAGTATTTCAGGTTATTATCATCAACATTGTGTTGGTGGTAATTACCACTGCTGTCATCATTATTATCAACCATATGATCGTTGTTGTCATCATCGTTTCCATCCCCAAAGAAACCTGTAAGCATTTCATTCAATCCTTCTTCATGCAGTGCATTTTCACTATCATGATCATCATCATTAAGGCTAGGTGGCATGTTATCAGTGTATGTTAATCTCATCAACTGTTCAAATTTCTCAGTTGTTAGAGTTATCATTAAATATGCTCTTTTCTCCTTGATATGGTTTAAAGTATGGTTTGGATCATACCGTCCAAGTATTAATAGCCCATTTGGATCAACTTAGGTATTAGTAGTCATTATTTCATCACCACTACTTATCGACAAACACAACCATTATTTAATGTTTGGAAAGAATTGGATAAATCATAAATGTATCAATTTCAAAGAAATATAATAAAATATCACTTAAAAAATCCCACACCATGTACTATAGCCTTGATCAACCTCTTCTTCAATGCAATTATTTGTTTTTTTTGGAGGATCCATTTTCATATCCTCTTCTTCCCACTATGTTCTTCATGATTTAATAGTTTTAGGTCCACACCCATGTACATATGTTTTTTTTTTTCTTTTGCTAGTTGAACGCTCAGGTTGTGCACTTGCTCCAATCTCCATCTGAAATATTAAAAACATGAACTAACAGATTTTAATATTAGATAATACACTATAAATTCTAACAATACTATGATAAATGATGGACATATCACAAAATTCTTCCCAAGTAAAGTCAAAATTTGATTACCTAATGTCCTGCGACATCTATTGTGAACTTACTTGAAATGACACAATCTGTTTCCATGTCCTCGTCTTGCCCCTATAATACATAGCATAGTCAGTGATGTTTAATACACCAATTATATCATTTCAACCAATATGTTATCCAACATAAAACCTTACTAGTTTACTCATATATTTGACATGTCAATATCATGTTTTTTATTTGAAAAAAAAAAAAACATATTTATCTAAGTTTATCTCTTCTATGTTGTAGCATTTGTGAATTCATAAACACCATCCTCCTTTGGTTGAGGTTGCTTTGTATTCTTACCTTTATTGTATCTGCAGATTCTGTCTCTGATTCTGTGGCCACCCACTTCTCTCTTATTAATTTAGTAGGTCTACATCGTCCACGTCCTCTGTCCATGGCCTCCTCTAGATCCTGTTGTTATCACTCCAGTAATTCTATAGTTGTGAGATTTTTGGTTTTTAGTTGAGAAAAATAGAGGTAACCACAGGCCAAATTTTAAACTCTAGGATCTAGCCTTTCTAGGGTTGAAAGAGGGCTCTCTCTATAAGATTTAACTTTGTTTGTTTTTATAAAATATTACGCTAGTTATGATTGTGCAATTGGTTTTGGTTTTGATTGGTTTGGTGGGAAAATCACTGGAAGAGATGGATAGTGGGAAATATATTTGTCCATTGGGCTAAGGAGTCAAAAGTCAAGCATATAGAGCTGGGATCAAGGTAAAAAAGTCAAATGTTTTTAGGGAAAGATAGATAACCCTTGGAGATCTTGGAAAGTTGATTTGTGAGGTGATATGATTGGGATAAAGAGAAATGAAGGGTTCTTTGATCCAGAAAAGGGAAGTAGTAGTTATAGGTCAAACGAAAGAGGGAGAAATTAAGGGTTCCTTACTCTAGAAATCAGATGAAAACATAGAAATGACAAATAGTTAAGACATGGTGCTTTTAACAAATCCTGAAGTAATCCTCCTATTCATTCATTCAAATTTGGAAAACATAATGGATTTCATGTAACAAAGAAAGATAACAATGACAAATTTAGAAAATACTTCACTCCAAATAGCTCATCACATGAATCCTGAAATATGATGCTAGTTGATTTGATCCAGTTTTCTACTCGAAATTTGAACACAAAAAGTCTTCAAGTCCACAAAAATGACTATAGAAATCTTCAGCAATTTATTCCACAATAATACTTCTAAAGATGAAGTATTTATACATAATTGTTTACAAAATATCCTAGAATGCTTCTAGGAATTATCTAAGGAAAATAAAATATATTTACAACAATAATAGAGACAGCTACTTAACAAATCAACAAGCTGTCTTATCTATCGAAAAGAAATAGAAACTGATTTAGGATAAGAAGCAGCTGGCTGCCTTGTTGTCTTTCTAGCTGGCTTTAGATATTTCAAGTCTGTTTAGAAATCTGATCTGTTTTAACTGATACACTTTCACTGATTTTCTTTAACCTCTGATACTCTTTAACTCCGTAAAATATCTTTACTACTATAAAAATTTGTTTGACTGCAAATTTCAACAAACTGTTTTCACTGTTACCTTTCTGCCTTTTTTCCCTTTACAGTAAATCTATTAATGACTGCCAAACTTCATCACTTGGAATTTGTATTTTCTTCAACTTTCTAAAATTTTCATCTGCTTCTGTGTATCTGGAAAAATTTGGTTTGATGACACACAAATGTTTAATTTCATGCTGTAAATAGAATAAGTCCTTAAAAATTCTAAGTAGGAATTTTTCTGTTGGAATGCCTTGTCCACTACCTACTTTTTCAACTTGTTCCTTGGCATATTCTCTGATCTTTTTGTTATAATATTCCTGAGGCATCAACTTGTCATTGATGACCAAAATATTAGGCAAACTCCTTTGCCTCAAGTTCTCAAATTTAACCATAAACCTGGTTATGGAAATGTTCATGTTTTCATACTTTTCCTCCAACTGCTTCATCAGGTTCTTTTTGGTGATAAACTTATTTATCTCAAGGATAGTTTCAGTTCTATTAGTTATTTCAAGTTCTTCCAATTCTTGCATGTTCTTGTTGTTGAGGAACTTTATCAGTTCTAGAGCTTGTTCTAGTTTGTTATCCAATTCCTCTTTAGTCTTTTGGATCTCTTCTAATGCTGCTTTTAATAACTCTCTTTGTTCAAAAATCACTTGGATGGAGGGCCATACATCATTGATGGCTTCTATAATTTTGTTCCACAAATGATTTTCCACATAGGAAATCTGTTCCTTCAAGGTCAATTCCTTCTGCAATTTCTTCAATTCTTCATTTAATCTGATGGCCTTTTGCTCATGTGTTTTTGCATTTATTTGAGACAATTTGTTTGAATTCTCAAGATTTTCTACCATCTTCTTTAATCTGTTGATTTCACTTGTCTTAAGAGACATCTCTTCCATGGATTTTACCAGTTTGTTGGCCTCATCGGTAGGATGAAATGTTTTTGTAGATGATTCTGTAGCTGATATTATGGATGAAGTTACTAGCATTGCAGTAGCCAGTGATTCTTTGGGTGCTAACTTTTCAGCTAAAGTTGAAGACACAACTGTAGTGATTATAGGAATAATTGTAGGAATTTCTGGTACTTTTTGTATTTCTTTCTCCTGGACAAGTTTGTCCATTTCAATCTCCATTTCCTTGATTTGGGCTGTTAACTGAAAAATAAAATTCATCATGTCATCTTTTTCTTTCTGTCCTTCTATTATCTCCTTGGTCTGAGGATTTTCACTTTGAGGAAGTTTAAGTTGTTTCCTCAAAGCTGCAATATCTTCATTTTTCTTCTTAACTAATAACTCTGCCGCTTTGACATTAGCAGGGTCATATCCCACCTACAAAAATAGTTCTTCCAAGGATTTTATTCTTAGATCCTTAGCATACAAAGATGCTTTGTCCATTTTCATCTGATCTTTCATGTTAGAGATGGTGTTCTGGAGTTTTTGAGCACTCATGGATTTAGTTGTAACAGTAGAGTGCAACATTTATGAAGTACGTCTATGGAATTCAATCTGATCAAGAGCATGAATCTTATCTGTTTGGACTTCCAAATCAACCTTTTTATAGTCTGCCACTATCTTTTGGGATTGACTGTAGGCTGCAATACTGACATGATTAGCTTGTTGTTTGAATAATAAAATGCAGACAGAAGTCTGTTTTGCACACTTGGTGTTTTCTTGAGATATTGAGAATAAATATTGTTTTTGATCTCTTCATTCTTTAGTTTGTTCTGTTTGTATTTTTCTTTGATGTTAAGATCTTTCTCCTAAGCTGCCTGTGAGGAAGAAGCTTCCATGCTCTGTTGTCTTTTTATCAACTGTGCATCTTCATTGTCAACTTGTTCTTCATTCTGATTCTTAGTAATTGGCTCATTGATGATGATAGTGGCAACATCTATGTTGGTATCTGTAAGATTTGTTTCTTCAACATCAATTGTTACATTCTCTTTACCCATTGAATTTAACTTAGGCCTTTTGTTTTATATTAACTTGCATTTAGTTTCAGTTGTAGTTTCAACAACATAGGTACCTTCTTTCCTTACTATTTTGGTGGATTTTTCTGGCTTATCTGCAGTCTCTAAAGTGTGACTAGTATCACTTTTCTTCACTGCATCTATTAAGGTATTCTCTGTCCACTCAATCTGATTGGAATATTTTTCTATCTTTGGCTTTGTTTCATGAATGAAGGGAGTTAACTTACATTTAACCCTTAGTTTGCTTAGGAACCCTTGTGGATCATAATTCCAAGGAAAGCTTTCTTCAAATCTGAATTCCAATAAGTGTTTTTCTACTTCTTTCTCTGCATCCCTATGATTGTAGATGAATGGCCCTATCTGATTCTTTAATTTGAACTGAGTTTTATTCTTTGCTACCATGAAATTTATAGAATCAGAGTTTAGGATTTTCCTGATATACTCCAAGGTGAAGATCCTCATTGAAACATGTTGGGGTAACTTGTAAGGTAATGAATTTGACACAAAAACTCTAATCTCAGTATGTTTTTCATATAAGTACTAATCACCAACTTTATTATGTTTTGACAACTGTAATATCTTCTTCATTTCTTCATTTATCCTTGGCTGTTATGTTTTTGTTAACAGTTTGATCACTGGATGTATGAACAATTCTAAAAATTCTGCATAAGTGAAATCTGCACACTCTTTCCTGAGAAAAGTAGTCCAAAAAATGACAGAAAGAGGATTTCCCTCTATGTCAAGCTTTTGAAGAGTAACTGGAAAATTATCTGATTGAAAATATAAAAACGTGTGGAAGGGGAAGGATGTGTATCTAAACACTCCTTCAATTGGAAAATTGGTCAATTGATGATGAATATTGTCTGAAATGAAACTAGCATAATCAAAGATTATAGATGTGGGTTGTCCTGGGGTAAAAGTGGATAAGAAACCCAAGATGGATTCATTTGTGTGTTCATAATTGAAATACCCTAGGATGAAGAAAAGCATGGAAATCATATGTCTTGAACATTCTGGGAATCTGGAAGTGGAATATGGGGGATTTATTTGAGGAATTTCTACATGCAAAGGCATGAATGTCTGGAAAATCATGAATCTCTTGGGAAAATCAAGGCAAATATACAGCTTGGTGAGGGCCTCTATAGACAAAGGGACTGCTTGAGGATCAGGTTGATGGATTCAGCAGTAACGGTGAGAAGAACTTCTTTGTTGGCATTTACTATGGCTGTCTGTTCAGGCACATAGTACTGTTGGCATAACCTAATAACTTCTTGGCATGGATGAGTTAATGGAACAACATATTTGGGCAATTTGGATTCCCAAATATGGACTTCTTCTTGATTATCTAAGGACTTTTCATAGCTCCAGTTATGAATATCTAGCAGATTAAACTCAACAATTGGGTTTGCTATCTTGTAATCAATATCAGCTAATGGAATATGCTCTATGTCTATGACAGGGGGTTGCAAAGGATTCACAACAATAACAGTCTTAGAAGTCATAGCTGGAGTTGATTTAGGCACTTTGGAACCTTCAGGATTGCTAGAGCTCTGCTTTTTCGGCATTTTGGCTACTTCTGCAAGTTTAGACAGTTTGCAAAGGTATTTTTATTTTAGCAGAGGTTTCTTGGATGAAGATGGTAAAAATATGGGCTTCTGACTCTCAAAATAGGATTTACAGGCTTTTGATGGTTTAGAAACAAGAAACAAGGGTTTCTTGAGTTCTTTTACTGAGAAATTGGGCTGAAAATCACTTGGGGATTGGGCACAGAGGCTTTAGGATACCTTCAGAGGATTTCTGGCTTAATTTAGAGCTTAAAAAATTTATAGAAACTCACAATTTCTCTTTAAAATAACGCAGAGCAAGAAACAAGGTTTTTCTAGAAATTTTAAGAGGGTTTGGCCTATTTTTTAGGCTTTTTGATAAAGTTCAGTGGTTGTTTTTTAGGCTATGAATGAAATTTGTCTTTTAAAGGTCTTTTCAAATTTGAAATAGGTCTAAATTTAGAAGAAAAACCTGTTATTCGCAGGTACAGGGTTTCGAAGTGGTTTCTGGGGTCTTTGAACAGGTTGGACAGTTCCTTGCTGATCTTTGGAGCAACGCAGAGCTCCTTAGCAATATTCAATGGCTGCTGGTTGAGTTTTGCAGGCTTGTTGGCTCGAAAACGATGTAAAAAGGTTCGTTTAAAATTTAGGGGGATTATACAGAGTTTATGCGCAGAATAAATGCATTTTCAATGTTTATTGTGAATATTTAGGGCTTAACAGGAAATTAATGACAGTCATATCAGGCGGGAAGGTGGTTTACGGGCTCAAAGAGTCAAAACCAGAGTGGTTATCATGCACCGTTTAAGCATTATGTAGTTTTGGAGTGATCGAACACGATCCAATGAAAAGGGGGCACATGGAGGAGAGAGGAAATATCTATACCACCGATTTTGCACATATTTGAAACGGGAAATAATGCACAAGTTTATTTGCGATATGAGATTTCCTCCGTCGGATCTTGGAGTTGGACTGCAAATGGTCCAGATTTCTTGTGAGAGCTATGTCAAGATTGGGGAGTGGGATCAGGGTTGTTATATGTGGCGGGGCCAGTTTAAAATTTAGAAATAATCGTTTTTAATAAGTTTATAACCTTAGGTTTAAATGATATGCGACAGGATAAGTTTTATGTGTTAATTGAAACATTAACCAATGTTTAAATCATTCATATGAGTAGAGGTTTAATATTATATAGTTTTTTAACTTTTAACAATTGTTTAAAACTATAGGGGGCGGGATATTTATATTATAGATATGTTTTTAAACCAATGGGGTAGGGTGGGGTTTTAATATTATGCACATGGAATATTAAAACATTGATTTAAAGTAAAATAAAGGGTTTTTGTGGGTTCTTTTTTTTAATAAAAGGGATTTAATAATATATGGGTGGGTGTAACTTAGGGAATTAATATATAGTTAGTAGTTAGTATGAAATAAAGGGTGAAGTGTAGGGGATATGAAAAACACATGTTTAACTCTAAAATAAAGTGTAAATAACATAGTTTGTCTTTGTTGTATTACTTCACACTTTAACTTAGGATAAATGTATTTTTGAGGGTTTATGAATGTTTTTGAAAAGGAATGGAATTAGTTATTTAGGGTTTTATTTTTACTAAGTAAAAATGTGTTTTTACTTAGGAAAAAGGGGATTATAATTTTGAATGAAGGACAAATGCTGATGAATGTGGGTTTTGTGTAGGAATTAAATATTTTTAACCAATTAGCCTTCGAGCCTTAGGTCTGGTCCCAACAGAAGTCAGAGAAATTCTCTAAGCATCTTTAACTGATAGTTTAGAATACTGAATATTTTTAGGGAAGGGGAAATTAGTGATTTTTTGCCCGATGATGCTTTACTACATGCTTGCACAACTGCTTTCTACCTACCCATCTTTATCTCTAACATTTTTTCTTCATTTTCATGGGTGCATTTAAGCTTGCAACCCTAAATCATTTTCTTTCAAAGCATAAATCTATCTAAGTCTAACCTTATTTCATCCAAGGGCTCAGATTAAACTGTTGAGCTCCTCATTTATTCTCTATCTAATCTACTGATTTGTCAAGTTTGTATTGTTTGACATATCTTTATTCTCTATCTAAAACATGAAATTAAAAGCATGAAAAGTTAAGTTTAAATTGTTTAACCAATCATGGATTATGACATTTATTGACAATTTGCACATAATCATTATTCTTGGAGTAAAAGTAAATAGTAGTGGCATTTTGACTTGCTCACTTTCAGGTCTTATTTTCATCTCTTTTTTCTTTTGGGGTTTATCTTTTTCTAAGTCCTTTTATCTTTCTTTTAGGACTTTTACCCTGTTTTCATTTTTTATTATTTTTAATTTTTCAAAATATGGGAAAACAACTTGCAGAAATCAAGGTATGTACATATTTACAAGACTATCATAGTTAATTCAAAAATTATGAATCCTATTATTATAGTAATACAAATATAATATCTGCATACTTGGTGAGTCTAAAAAGGTTGCACTGATCTCTGGAGTCGCTATCTCTTCCTGATCATCTACTTGGGCAATAAAATTTATGTCTAGGGCATTACAATTTGATTCAACCATTAGTCTGGCTAAACCTTGACCTTTTATCAACTTGGTGGGTTTTATCTCTATGTCACATTCTAAGATAGTGGAAATCCACTTACCTCTTCTTCCATCAGGACCATCCTGAGTAAGAATGTATTTTACTACAACATTAGGGACATAGGCAATGATGTGAGAATAGAGAATGTAAACTATGAAGTCTTTAATGGCCTTTACCAAAGCTAAGGCTTGTTTCTCCATGATATTGTACTTCAAAGATGCATCTCTAAGTGTTCTGCTAAAGAAAGCTATGGGCTGTTCATAACCCTGGTCATTTTTATATAGTAAACTACAACAATGGTGTGTTCTGAAGAAAATGAGAAAATGATGAAATCTTTTTTGAAATCAGGACTTATAAGGACTGATGTTTTAGTTAAGGCCTGTTTGATGGATTCAAATGACTGTTTGGCCTCAATAGTCCATTTAAGAACTGAATCATTTTTTAGCATGTTATTTAATTCTCTAATTATCTCAGCTAAGTTGGATATAAATCTTCTTAAAAAGTTAATCTTACCTAGAAAGGCTTGTAACTCTTTTATGTTTCTTGGTGGACTGAAGTTGAGAATTTCTTCTATCCTAGCAAGATCTATTCTGATTCCTTCTTTTGATATTATGTATCCTAGTAACTTGCCTTCTTCTAATCCAAATAAGGTTTTCTTAGGATTTAATGAGATGCCAAACTTTCTGCATTTTATAAAAACTTGTCTGAGATGATCCAAGTGTTCATAAGCAGTTTTAGAAAATACAGTTATGTCATCTAAATAAATTACTAAGAATTCTTTAATTTCCTTTGCAAAGGCTATATCCATACCTCTTTGAAAGGTTGCCCCTGCATTCATTAAACCAAAAGGCATTTTACATACATAAAAGTGCCCCAAGGAATAGTGAAAGTTGTTTTTGGTTGATCCTCTGGTTGGACTAAGATCTGGTTGTATCCAGAAAAACCATCTAACAATGAAATCCTAGAAGAACCAACTACCCTTTGTAAGACGTGTTCCATTTTTTGTAAAGGGTAATTATCTTTTAAAGATACTTTGTTTAGATTTCTAAAGTCGACACATAATCTAATCTCTCTTGTTTTCTTTCTTGTTGGAACTAGGTTAGAAATCCAATCAGAGTATCTGATTGGTGCAATGATTTGTGCATCATACATTCTTTTCACTTCTTTTTCTATTAATGGCATCAAAACAGGGTTGATTCTCCTTAAATTTTGTCTAAAGGGTTTTTGATATTCTTTTATAGGAATTTGGTGTTAAATTATGCTGGTGTCATAGGATTTAAGGTCCTCATAACTCCAAGCAAAAACATCTTGGAATTCCTTAAAAAGAGCAATATATTTTTCCTTCTCCTGTTGAGGTAAAGATTTTGAAAGTTTGATCATTTTGGGTTTTAGTTCTATACCAATATTGCATTCCTCAATATCAGATCTAACCGGCTCCATTTTGGGTTTTCTAGCAACATCATTGGAGTCAAATAGATCTTCTAAAGGAGTTAAACCTTTAGGTAAGAAATAGTCTTTTAGATTTAATATTTCAGATTCTTCATCAATTATCTCATCAATTTCTACTCTCTCTAATTTATCTATATCTGATTGAATAAATCTAGCAGGTTTAGCAAACTTTACTTTATTTACATCTACATTATTCAATTCAATTTCAGCATCTAAATCTTGATCTATGGTACAATCAATGTCTATCTTACAGTTCTGAAATTCACCCTCATTATTCAAAAAATGATAAATTTGTTGGTCCTATGAGAAAATTTGCCAATATTTGAGGTTGTCTGGAATTATTGGCTTGTGTTTTATTTCTGCAGTATACATATGATTGGGCTGAAAAGGTAAATTACAAGTACTAGCAAAGGTTGCTAAAGAATGTGCTTGTAAGTTTTGCCTTCTTGGTATTGCAGAGAAATTACATTCCAGTAAATCACTAATCAAATCTAGTACAATATCTCTATATCGGCCAAGTCTAGGATTGTAAACAGAATAATCACCTTTAATTTGTTTAACAATCAATTTTGAATCTCCCATTATTGCTATTCTTTTTCCTCCTAAATTTCTGATTATTTGGAGTCCTAGAATGAGGGCTTCATACTCAGCCATCATTTGTGCATTTGAAATTCAGTTTGAAAGCATGGCCTTCTGCATGATTTTTCTCTATATTTGTTATCCATACTCCTACTCCTGCTCCTAAGTTATTTACTTAACCATCAAAGTCTAAATGCCATAAAGATTCATGAGAAATATTATCATTGTCTGGCATTTTCTTTTCTTCTCTTAGTTTAGTCTTGATTTCATTATCAGTTTCTGCATTACATAGGATGAAAGAGTCTAGATCAGTAGGTGTGGTATAAATTGGGTAATTTATTGACCTTTCACCACTACTTACCATATATTTCATTAATGTTTCCCTATATAACTTCTTAGGTTGACCAAAAACTGATATAGTAGCATAAGACATGTCCAATTGTAGAGATCCCTGTAACTTTTCTCCCCATGAGCGAGATAGTAACATTCCATATTTAGGTGAGATATCAGCTACTACAATTTCCATTAATATACTCTTACCAGGATATTGAACTAAAGTCACACACAAATCTTTGATTAAACCTAGGCATTTTACCTTGCTTGAGTCAAATGAGAATAAATCCTTATAGGGCCTTGTGATGTCTAAGTTCAGAGTTTCCATTATAGCTTTGGGCATTAAATTATGTGAAGCTCCTAAATCTAGCATTGCATCGTGTAGGATTTGATCATGAATAGTTAAACTATTGTAAAATGGAGGAACTGCTCCATCTAAATGCTTTCCATTCACACCTGGGCCAAAAATCAACACTGGCTGATCATCATTCAGATTTATGGAATCTTCTCTATTAGAGTCAGTCCTTACAGCCCTCCGTCAGAGATCATTTCACTTTTTCCATATCATTTTTAGGTGTCTCGCTCACTTCACTTTGTTGCATTTCGCTAGGGGCATGCCATTGACTGACGAAAGGGTTTGGTCTTCTTGTATTCCCTCATGCTTGTACCTGCTGGGCTAATTAAAACTCCTCAAAATTCATCGAAGTTCAGTTCATGTCATTCATGGTCATAAATGATTATTTTGGTCAACAAGAGTCTTTTAGTTTTAGAGTCTAGGGTTCAGTCTTTTGATATGTTTAATAAATGCCCGCAGGCCATGAGGATGGTTTTCGAAGAGGTTCTTAGTTCAAATTTTCATCATCAAACACATTTGAGGACATTTCTTGTTCAAAACTCTGTTTTGAATAAGAAATTGTCCAATTCATTTTTTGTAACAATCATGTATTTTTTCCGCCATAAAAATTTCAATGCAGCCTCTAGTCTTTGCCGAAGTCCAAACGCCAACATCCCTGCAAAAATAAACTAATTTCATCAGTCCAAACTCAGAAAATCAGTGAAAAGCCAAAAGACAGAGTTTCATTAAATGACAAATTGCCAAATGAAAAACATTACAAAATGGGTTGTGGAGGAAGTAAAAATCAAAACCAACTCTTGCAAGATATTTTCCAAGGCTATATAAATCATTTGTGTCAAATTACATTCATAAATTCTCATTGCAAAGTCGAATTTGGGAGTGGAAGAACAAATTGCAGTTTGCAAGGGCCGTGACTGTGTTGGAAGTTTCAGTGCGGCGCACACGGAGTAGGCGCGGCGCATAGAATGCGCGCGGCGCACTTAGAAAATTTTTATAGTGTGAAATTTAACTGGCGCGGCGCACCCAAAGGCCGCGACGCATTGGGTTTGCACGTGGTGCTTAGAGCCTTAAGGCCAAAAAATCAAATCTGCTTGGTGTGAAATCGATTTGGATTCATTGCTATCTCCTTCAAGTAAGTTATTCAAGCCCATTCAATGGTTCTAAATTATGCTGCTGTGGTTTGGAAGCAAGGGTTTAGTGTTTGAATGGTGAAAAGTTTAAACCCCATGTTTACATCCAAAATTGCTCCAAGGGTTTAAAGGGAGGCCTTTCAAAACGTGGAAGTTGGTGTTTCAAAACTTATTTCATTGACATACATGCTCTTGCTATTGAATATCATACTTGTCACAATATTAAACCACAGTCCCTCTCCTATATTCACTATCCCATATCCCAAATACCATTTGTTCCCATGTCTTGAGTTCCAAAACCCTATTACTTATTCCCACATCCCTCCATTGACAAAGCCTAATTTTCAGACACTGCAAGGACTATTTCTTTGTCCTTGATTTCATTTGACTCATATATATGTTGCCATTTCATTTTCACTCTTGTTCCTAATAACTACCCCCCCCATCACTACACTCATTCCTATTCACTTGTAAGATCCCCATACAGTCAAGCAGTGGCTGTCTTCATGTTCAAACTCACTTGATAGTCCTTTTCCCACTGTGGTTTTTATTATAGCATCTTGATATATGTGTGTGACACGTTTGGGCATTGAAACAAATACACCAATTTGCTCATTTCCTAACCAACCAAGCATACAGTTGACAAACACATTTCAGCATCATGTCAGAGACAGACTCACCTTATGAGCAGGGGTATGAGCAGGACAGTGATTCATCTACAGAGGTTAATGTGCCAAGGAGGTCTCACAAAAGTGGCAGGCATGTCAGGGAGGAGCCCACTTCTTTGACCCAATTGCAGGCTTGCTCGCTTGCAATGGATTGTTTTCAGCGTCAGTCATGTTTCCATTATTGTGAGATGATTTCCCAAACTCAGCATCATCATGAGTTAGCTCGCCTATTTGTCTTACATTTGCATAACGGTCGTGTAAACCTTGCTGGGGTGGATTTTACTTTGTCACCAGAGACCATTTCAGAGGCGACTGGGATACCAAACATCGGGGAAGAGTGGAATAAGCGGCAACAGTTGGAGAGAGCCTATTATGAGCCATATATCAGACCTGGATATATGAGGCAGCTGAGCAGGGTATTTCCATTTCGATTTCTGAAGGATGAGTATGCACCATTGTTGAAACTCATCATTCGTTATTTCAGTTGTGAAGGGCGCTTTTCACGCTTGTATGCATATCACATCCGGCTGTTGATGCACTTCACGAGAGTGCGGTTGATGAGCATTCCATACTTCATGTACCGTAACATAGAGCGGATGACGTTTCTTGTACAGAAGAAGACTCCAGCACAGCAGCATAACAGCATATATCATTACGCGCTGATCAAAATCATGGTGGTACATCATCTTACACAGCAGGGCATTGCTTGGGAGGAGTTCATCTCCCAGGACTTCTTTGCAGCGCCACAGCCGCCTCCCGAGGTAGTTCATGATGAGGGAGAGCCTTCACACCAGTTTGATATTCTTGAGACTGAGCATATCAGTGCTCCAGTGTATGTGACATATCAGCGAGGCCACAGAGCCTTATTTGCAACGACACGACGAGTACTATCTCCACCCAGGGTGGAAGGGGTCTCGTTGACTTCATCAGTAGCGCGAGTACTATCTCCACATGGTGTGGAAGGGGTCTCACCTTCGACATCAGCACAGGTACAGGTTCGGGACAGAGGCAAGAGGCCTATGCACGATGAGGGCCCTTCAGGAGGCCGAGACACTAATTTTATACTCATCGATGTTGATGCGAGCTCTCCTAGCTCGAAACTGAAAGAGATCATCCAGGAGAAAAAGACCGAGATTGACACGCTGACTGAGAAATTGTAGAGAGCTCAGTGGGTGATAGATTACTTGGAGCAGCGTAATAAAAAGCTGGAGGATCAGCACACACTTGTAGAGTTGCGGCAAATCCGTGAAGATCAACAATTGGCCCGGAAGAGACCAGGTGACATGACACCATTTGAGCGAGAAAATTGCCTTACGCATGTCAAAATTCATCTGGAGAAGCTCTTGGCGAAGGCCAACAAGGACAAATACATGCTCCGTCATATGAAAAATCATTATTGGGCCCGCACGCACGTTTGTAGAGCAAAAATGAAGATCCTGAAGGCAAGGTTGAGCAAAGCACTGAAACGGCGAAAGAGGCCTGATCCACTCCGGATCTTGGCCGAGGCTTCGTTGGCTGAGCATGAGGCATGATGGGGGATCTTCACTCCGAATTTCAGCAAATTTGGAGAATTTTTTGTCATTTTTGAAAATTTTGGTCTCAAAACAGGTTTTTTCGCCCGACGCGTCGCGCCACCCGACGCGCGCTTATGATTGGGACACCTTCTGGAGGAAAAATTTGTATTTTTGGATTTTTCATGGTAATTTATGCATGCTCAGAAATGGCCAAATCATTTCATCAAGTTCTGGATGATCAAAAGGGCCAAAAACACCATGAAAATCACCTTTCTGCCACCTTTTGCACCAGCAGGAAGTACTTTTGGGAGATTGAATTGTTGGAGGGGAAAATGAGCTCCAAATTGAAAAATTCCACTTGGGTTGGATAGCATACATCAAGGGCTTTCCAAAAAGATATCATGAGCTCAATTTGGACTTCAGGAAGTGCTCCAAAAATAGGTCCAAAGTAGCGTGATGCATAGAGCTTTGGAGCGCGGCGCATAGAGGAATTCAGCCTATTTTTCACCTTCCAGCTCAGAAATTCGGCCAGTATTGACTAGTTTCACCTCTTGATGTAATTTTTGATCTAGATTGATGGAATTTGGTAACCATGATGTAATTTTGGCATGTATTTACTTGTTCTAGATGATTCATTCACAAAAAAGTGAAAATCAAGTGAATGGATCAGTTTCCTAGCTTATAGAGGCAAGTTGTTTGGATGCCTAGATTTTATCTCTTTGTTTAGAATTGGTTCAAACTGCTCCTAGAAGCATGAGCTCGAACCCTAGAGGCATGGGAAGGGGTTAGACTTGTCTATTTATTGTATTTTCTGAGACACTTTCAGGGTTGGACTCTTGGGAAAAGTTTGGCACACTATTGTACATATTTTTTGCATTTTTGGCTAAGGAAAGATCAGAGGTTTTGCAGCACCTGTTGGGATTCTTGTGGCTTTCAGTTTTTGATGGTGTTTTCTCTCAATTATTTGTAAGTTCTTTAATGTTTAATGTATGCCATTCCCTTCTTTTGCTTCTGAAACTAAATGAATGAGTAAATGAGGTAGAATTCATTGATTCCAGTGCTCTGCCTTTAAATTTGTTTAGTTTTATATGTTTTCGCCAGTTTGGAGAGGATCCTTGTTCTCCCTTGCCCTCTTCAGCTCCTTTTCATTCTGATCCATCCATACACATAATCAAAAGCATCAAGACTACTGCCTACCTTGCCCCAATTCGAATTCTGCGAAGATCTGGCCTCATCCCCAAGCCCAAAATTGCCATTCCCATTTTTCCAACAAAAAACCCAAAAAATCAAAATCAAACCTTCCTATCTATTTACTAGCCTAAAATCAGTATCCATTATAGGTCATCTCAGCCCCTTTGAAGACTTTTTTCCGAGATAGACCCGGAGAGAGCCCTCTCCTGTCCTCATAGGGCTAGCTACGAGGCTAAGCTTGGTTTGATGTTGCCTTGAGTTTTACCTTATTTCAGCCTAAGGTAGATTCGAGCGCTAACATAGTGGCGACTCCACTGGGGAAGAACTGTTTTTTTGGTTAGTGTTGTTTGATTTATAGCTACAGACGGAGCCTGAAGTCACGCCAGGTAGCCTTCGAACTGCTCTTGCTCTGCGAGTGCATAGTAGATAAACGCTGCTTCAGTCAATCTCCGGTTTAGCTTGTAGTCGTAACACTTAACTTATACCTTGCCCCAATTCGAATTCTGCGAAGATCTGGCCTCATCCCCAAGCCCAAAATTTCCATTCCCATTTTTCCAACAAAAAACCCAAAAAATCAAAATCAAACCTTCCTATCTATTTACTAGCCTAAAATCAGTATCTATTATAGGTCATCTCAGCCCCTTTGAAGACTTTTTGCCGAGATAGACCCGGAGAGAGCCCTCTCCTGTCCTCGTAGGGCTAGCTACGAGGCTAAGCTTGGTTTGATGTTGCCTTGAGTTTTACCTTATTTCAACCTAAGTTAGATTCGAAAGCTAACATTCTCCATCATTTCTGTTTAATGCTTTAGTTATGGTTGATTTATACAAGTCATGTTTTACCAATTCTGTCAGAGGAATTGGTATTTTTAGCTTTGAAATTTCAGATTGTATGTTGAATGTAGGTTGTGATTTACTTATTTGAATCAATTCTTCTTTGGTAATTGTAGTTTGTATTGGTTTATCTTGTTTTTCTACAATGATCTTTTCAGTTTCAGTTTGAGTATCTTGAGTTTTACTACTTTTTATTTTCTTAGGAGTGGTTTGTGAAGCCGTAGATGTTTGTTCAAATTTGGAGTTGTCAAAAGCTGTTTTTGCAGTGGAAACTTTTGGATCTGCTGATTTAGGATCAGCATTGAGCTTTTCAGTATCTAAGGTTGTTGTGTTATCAGAATTAGCCGCTTTAGGAGCAGCATATTTTTGCGAATATTTTGCAGCTTGGGCAACTTCATCAGTTATGTCCACAATCTTAGGGCTTGGTGAAATCTTTAGGCTGGAAACCTTTTGGGAAGAACTAGAGTTTTTGTTGGCAAGAAAAGAGGTCTCAGGGGTGAGACCCAGGTTCAGGAAGGAGGCCAACAAGGTTTTCCGTAGTAGTCTAGCACAACACCGCCATTTTCACCCTGCTCCGAGGAACAGAGAGTCTCACCCCATGCGTGTCGTGACCTTACTAAGGTTGGAATCAGATTAGGTATCAATCGAACATGACAGATGCACAACCCATATAGAACTAAGTACTTCGAGGAAGTGTAAATAAAAGAAAGATAATAGTACTTATAAACATGATCAGAATGTTAACCAAAAATTTAAAATAGCCCGCATGTTCCACTAAACCATAACACAAGATAGAACTTAGAACAATAGCCTTATATTAGAAAGTATTGCATTAACAACAAAAGACAGTTACAATGCTCCTCACAGTGTTCCTAGTAGAATTGATTACAATAGCATCACATAATACATAACAGAACCAATCAAAGAGAGAGAGAACAGAACAAAACCACACAAACAGAGCTCTCCTACGGCTCTTGTTCCCTGATCTCGATTGAGCCAACCTCTCTTCTCCACTGGCTGGCTGCCTATTTGTTCTATTGCCAGCGCGACTGATAGTCCTTCCTTCCTTTCCGCTCAACTTTTTACTGCTTTTTCCTGATTATTTGGAATTCCACTAATTGTCTTCTGCTGCTTCCCTCTGCCATCTGTGCTTGCTTCTGCAACAGCTGCGCCACCTGCTCTTCAGTTTTTTGCAACCGTGACAGCTCTCTGTCTACCATGGTTGTGTTCTGCCACATGTTCTCCGCAACACAAAACTATTTAATTTCAAAAAAATGGCCCCAACAGGCCCCGGCCACATCTTATTGACTCGTCCCGAGTCAATTGTTTCCTGCCTCCTCGGTCTCCATTGGTCCGCTTGTCTTCGTGGTCCGTTCTGTTTTCTCACATTCTTCTATGTGTCCAAACATTAGGGGAATTTTGAGGTCTAAAATGGGCCTCCTAAGGAAATAATAAAATAATAGTTAAACCAATAAAATAATATTTATGAATTTGAAATTTACCTTTTTGCACCACAATCCATGTAACCATAGTTAAATTCAATTCAAAAGTTGTACCAAAATAAAATTAATAAAAAAATTGGATTGATGTGACTATAAATAAGAATGATATTTTCAAGAAAAAATCATTATCATTGAACAACTAATGCATTTGTCCTTTGTACTTAAATAAATTAAAATAAAATATAAATATAAATTTATAAATTCTTAATTATATTATATGCTATTAATTAAAATTTTTATTATTTAAATTGTATAATAACATGTAATTAATATACTATATAAAAATAATATAATATAATATAATATAATAAATGTATAGGTATATGCATTGTTTCTTTCAAGAAATATGAAATGACAATAATATATTTTTATTCAAAAAGTGTGAAACGACGTTGATTATGAGTACTTTACTTTGACTTTAAAAGTACTTAGAGAACTACCATGGTTAACCATGAGTTTTTATCCACCATTAAGAATGTGACAAGTAAGTACCTTTAACTCAAGAAATGCCACCTCAACCATTAGGGATGATGTCATCCCATAAAATGTGATTGTTTCTCATAAAGTGAATTTTGATTGTACATTTTCCTTAGGAGGCCCATTTCAGACCTCAAAATTTCCCTAATGCAAGGGCCCCAACTCTAAGACCTTTATGAATGTGGATGCTTTTAGCTCTCAGAAGCTAGCAAGGGCCTGCTGCCATCCCTAAATGAGCAAGCCTGTTTCTGTTGTGACCTAGGTGGCTTCTTTCTCTCTTGTGACGACCGGTAGACTATCAAAGACGTTATTGATTTGAACTTTAGCTTCGGCGGCCAGTTGCTGCATTTCTTGTGCAGTGGTCTTCACTGGCTGCCTGAGCTCTCGGAGGGCTTGCTTGGCTGTGGTTGAATGCTCCTCAATTTGTTGTATCTGGACTTCCAGCTCCTCCGCTTGAGTGTACAATTGGTCGAGTCCATCTGGGTTTGTGGCTTCCTGAATTTATTTTAATATCTTCTATAGTTTTTTTGAAACTGCCTGTGACTTCAAGGTGAGCGAGGCTGAAAATTCATGTAGACCCTTCAGTAGGTCATACACTTCCTTTGTTGTAGTACTCAGAACTTCCTGCATCCTAGCTACTTGTGTCTGTCACTTTGCTATCTTCTCTGTGTAAATGGCCACTGGGTTCGGTAGCGCGGGCCTGGTCTCCAATGCTGCCCTCAGTTCCTTGTTTTCTTGATTGAGTTTCGAACAGACCACTCAGACGTGAATGGACCGTCTGACTATGTCATCCTATGCTATGTCACCTGGTATTTGATTGTTGTGGGCTGTCACTGTGGGCCTGAGGTCCTAGAAAACCTTGGTTACCATGTCTAGTTGGCCCTGCAGTTGGTCCTTTTCTATCTTTAGCTGTTTGCGCTCTTCAGTAAGCGCGATAATTTGTACCTATTGTTGCTCGAATCTCTATTGAAGTTCTATGTGAATCCCTTCGACCTGTTGTGCCACCTGCTGAATGAAATTGTATGACTGCGTTGTGCCTCAGGTCTGCACGCTTTTAGCTCCGAAGATATCTTGATTCGGTTGTCGCTCTTGAAGCGGTTGACCGCTTGCAATGGACTTTGTTGAATGCTCTTGTGGTGAATATGGTTGTGTTGGTTGCGACAACAGATTATTGGGGTTACCCATGTCTATATTAGGTTTCACTTGTTGAAGTATCAGGTTTTCTTGCTGAAATGGATTCATCTCTTCAGTCGGGGTTGTTATGTCTGCAAAAAAAGATGCCCCTTGACTTAAAAGTTCTTGGAAAGAAACCGGTTCAACCAGGGTTTGGTTAACCATAGGTACCACTGCTGTACCGGAGTTAACCTTCGCCTCGGTATCTCTGTTTGTTTTAGTTTGTACTCTAACTGGGTCAGATATGGTGGCTGATGTGGAGGGTGTGTGAGATGGTTGATCTTTTGAAGTGAATGAGGTGGTGGCCGATGATTGGTGAGTGCGAGGATATGATATACAGACATTTAGAAAATAATAGGGGTTTATTGGGGGTAGCTCCTGAGTAGTCTAGGGCTCTGCCACTGGCTCTTCTTTGATTGGGACCCTTGTGTCCATAAGTTGCATTTGATCTTCCCCTGTGAGATCAACGACTTGGCTGGACATTGTGATTTTCGCCTTCTTGGCCTTGGGTGTGGCTACAGGTGTTCTTGAAGCTTTACTCTTTCTGACGTAAGCTGTGGTTGCTACCGGCGGTGAATTAAACAAATTCAGTGGTAAGGTTGTGACTAGGGGGGCTGTGATGGAAGAGGATGCCAAATTTGCAGCCTGAAATTCTGTAAATTTAGGAAACAAATAGGAATCACTCGTTAAAGTTTGGACTACCCGGTTAAAGCTTTGTACCTTTGTATTCAACTGCTCGATGATTGGATTCAGCTGTAGCCGCGAAATCCTAGCCATCGCTTCCTCTGATGTCTCTCCTGGCAATGGATCTGGCAACATGCCATTAAATGAATAGACGTAGACTCTGCTTCTAATCTCCATTGCTACTCCTGGCCATGAGCATACTTCTGCGTGAAAATACTAGCCAGATGTAGGTTTGCTTATGGTCAACCCCAAACCATACTTGCACAACATAACTGTCTAGCAAGGTCCTTGGAATTCTCTGTTGGCTTATCGCGACGTCCATCTGGCTGTACCAAAATTTGAACGCCTCCTCGTTTACCTCCTTAGTGCTCAGGTCCCTTGATGTTTTCTAGGGTGTGAACTTCATCGCTAGTGGTTGGACTGGTTCCACTTCCAGAGGTTGCCTGATTCCTCGAAATGTCCATTTCCACATGGGCAGTGCCATTATAAGGTAATTGTAGATGAATCCCGTGGCCCTCTTATGGTTGTCCTCACATGCTTTGAATAACTCATTGAGAAGAAATTAGCACCAGTTAAGTTGTGCCCCCTGGAGACAATGCTTCGCAACTGAGATAGTATCTAGTGTACATTCCCCTTTGGTGTAGTGTCTTATCGTTTTTCTTGCAATCAAATAGCAGGCAAACTTGATCGTTGGGTTGTTGATTAAGTCTATCTTGGCTCCTTTTCCCCCTCACTTGGTGTCGTACTTCCGGTAGTAGTCACCATCCCCTGCTTTCTTTGCTCTCTTGGACACAGTCTGGAAAGTTGTGGAGACGTCTCTCCCTTACTGCGACAACCCGGTCAATATATGAATGTCTTCCACATGAATTGGGATTTCTCTTCCCAGCCACAACAACCCATTGTGAATTCTGCTAAGTAAAAACTTGGTGCACTGCATTGCAACCCCTGTAGTGCCGAACACTGACAGGTTCCATAGGTTCAGTATGGTGGATTGCTGAACACCTCTGAACTCTAGAAGTACTCTTGCTGCTTCCTGTCCTGCTTCAGTAGCATAATTCTCCATGTAGACCTATTTCTTCATCACTGGAAATTGGAAGGAGTCTGTTAGGTCAGTATCAATCAATGAGGCACTATCATATTTTCCTACCAGGGATTCCATCTTCTGAATCCTTTCATCGAGCTCGTGCTCAACAACTGCTGGCGCTACCCTATTCATTTTAGATCTTCTCTGCTACACTTTTAGAGCTATTCCTCCTCTTTCCTTATGAATTCCTGCTTCTAGACACCTCCCCTGCTCTTTCTATGGTGATGTTTCCCTTGCTATGTTTGCTATTTCTGGTTCTAACTTAGACTTCTCTGGCATTCTCGCGCTTTCTTTCATGCAGGTTATGTAAGTAACTGGCACACATGAGGTTGATAAGACCCCATAACTAATTAATTTTCCCTGCCTTCCCCCACGGCTATAATCATGAGATTATTTACTAGGCTAAGGCGGGTTCTGACAAAGCTGACTGTGGCTTCAGGGTTTGGGTAGACATGATGGGTGATGGTTATGGCTTATTATGGAAAATTTATTGTTGTATGGACGATGCTAATTATGGCAATTATTTTTCAAATCTCGGTAATCTTACGGACTGACATAGGTACTATGAGTAATGATGATGGAATGATGTTCGACACGCTTTTCCTTATGACGTGGATGACATGTTGGACACTACACCCACCCCGACCACAATCTGTTGCGTTGCGGTCTTCGCAACTCAACATTGAATGTTTCTTGTGCTACAAAATTTATTTATTTTGAATCCTATCTAAGCTCTTCTCAACTGTGAGAGAGTTATTGACTCTATCTAATCTTGTCTCATCTACCCTACTGAATCCTTTTGGTTGCGAGAGTTATTGAAAATGAAATGCGGAACTTACTCGTGGTAGGGTTTCAGGCGTGCGTCGTTCACCCATCCTGGCAGATCTGCCCGTCCAGTTGTGCTAACCGAACTGCTTATGAATCTTTGATTTCGATTACGTGGTACGGTCCTAGCCAATGCATTTGTAGTTTCCTTGGGAACTTCTGGTACTTACTGTCATAGAGTACAAATTTTCCGCTAACATTGAAAGTTTTGTGCTTGATATGGCAGTCGTGCCACACTTTTTGTCTTTCCTTCTGGACAGTTTGGTGGAATTCTGCTAAAAACCTATCTTCTTCAAGTGCCTGTAGTTCCTGTAACCATTCCTCTAGCGAGTCTTCCTTTGATAGCTAGAGTGAGGTTTCGATTAGAAGGATAGGTATGACAAACTCTGCTGGTACTATTGCTTCTCTCCCATACACGAGCTGGAACAGTGTCTAGTTATTGAGCCTCTTGACAGTCGTTTTGTACACCCACCAGGTCACTGGTATACGTTCATCCCATTCATCGCGTTGAGCGTTACAGATCTTTGTTAAGCCCTTCTCTAGGATCTTTTTGAATGCTTCTACCATACCATTGGCTTGTGGATGGTAAGGGCTGCTCTTGTGATGTTGTACCATGAAGTTTTCGAGCAGGGATTTAATGGTAGCATTGATTAAATGTGTACCCTGATCACTTGTCAGACTTTTCGGGCAGCCAAACCTACTGATTATGTTTTCAAATATGAACCGTGCCACTGTTTCGGCTATGCAATCCTTCACTGGCATTTCCTTCGCCCATCTTGTCAAATATTCTATTGCTGTGATGATATATCGGGCCTGTGAGTGTCTTGCAGCAAGTGCAATCGGGCCTATAAAATCGACTGCCCATTTCTCGAATGGTTGCAGTGCTTTTACTAGGTACAGTGGAAGCTCGTCTCTGTGTGATGGACATCCTGTCCTCTGGAAAACATTGCATTTCTTTATGAATGCCTTGCTATAAATGTGTACTGTAGGCCACCATAAACCCGCCTGCAGTACTTTCCTCGCCATCGGTTTAGCTCCTACATGTCCTCCCAAAACTCCAGAGTGGCACTCCCACAGTACGGCTTCACTCTCGTGGTCTAGAACGCATCTTCATAAAATTTGGTCTAGCCCCATATTCTACAAGTGTCCTGTGATGAGCTGGTACTCAGCTGCTCGGACCACTAGGTGTCTTTTCTGTATTGCAGTATATTCTTTTGGGCACTGTCCTTTTGTTAGGCAGGTTGCTATTTGGTCCAAGTATTCTGGGATGGCTTCTACTCGAAAAATATTAGTGTCAGGCAGCTGATCATCCAGGGACCCTCCATTCTCCCCGTTTTCCAACCTTGATAGGTGGTCTGGCCCCACGTTCAACCTCCCGGGTTTGACGATCACCTCAAAGGTGAACTCCTAGAAGAGTAAGAGCCATCTGCATATTCTTCCCTCTAAGACCTGTTTGTTTACCAGGTACTTTAAAGTTGAATGGTCTGTAAAAAACTTGAACATACCTCCCAATAGGTAGTGGCGGAACTTTTGAAGGGAATACACCATTGCTATTCTTCCCGCTCTGTCGTGGTGTAGTTCCGTTCCGCTGTTGATAATTTTCAACTTGCAAAGTACACTCGGTGATCAACTGTAGTGTCCCCTGGTTGGGCTAGAACTGCTGCGAGCGTGATGCTCGAGGCATCGATGTGTACATGAAATTTCTTGTCCCAATCCAGATGAACCAATATTGGCGCACTCGCCAACTTTTCTTTCAAAGTGTTTAGGGCTGTCACACAACTCTCTGTCCAGTTGAACTGTTCTGATTTTCACAACAGCTTATCTAATGGGACTGTTATCTTCGCGTAGTTGCAAATGAATCTCCTGTAGTAAGCTGTATGGCCTAGTAGTGACCTCAAATATTTCACAGTTTCTAGAGAGTCCATGTTAATTATTACTTCTACCTTTTCTGCATTCACGCAAACTCCTTTCTTGCATACAACGTGTCCTAGCAATGTCTGAAATGGCATTGCAAATATGCACTTATTTGGGTTCAATGAAATATGTAGTTGTCTACACCTATCAAACATAATTCTCAATAGCGTTGCATGGTCCTTTAATAGGCTGTATATGGTCCAGTCGTCCATATAAACTTTCAGGAATTTGTGGATGTAGTCACGGAATGCTGCTATCACAATGCGTGAAAATACTGCTGGCGCATTCTTCAAACCGAAATGCATTACATGATACGTGAAGGAGCCCCATTTGGTGGTGAAAATTGTCTTTTTATTATCTTATTCCGCTATCCGTACCTGATGGTATCCTGAGAATCCATCCGTAAAGGAATATGCCTCGTTCCTCACAACATTGTCGAGGACCTCGTCACTGAATGGAGTAGGGAATGGGTTGTGTATGCAGGCATTATCCAAGCTCCTGTAGTCCACATAGACTCGGATTTCAGAATTATCCTTTTTGCTTTGTGTGAATATCTGACTTACCCATTATGTCTCCTCCACTGGGAATATCAATCCTGCTTTTAGCATTTTGTTTCTTTTCGCTTTAACTTTTACCTTTACCCTTGGATTCAACTGATAGGGTTTGTGCTTGATTGGTCTTGCATCGAGCTTCAGGATTATACACATTTCTCCCAGGTCCCCTTTGATTCGTTTCAAGTCTACTACGGACGATGGGAAAAAGTCCTGATATTCTTGTAGTAGATTGAATATTTCCTTGGTCGTCTCAGCATCCTATTAATCCTCGATTGATGCCAATTTGGGCTTTTCTTCGGTCCCAATGTTCATTTTCTTGGTTTTTAGTGGTAGCAGATGAATTCCTTCAGTTGTTGGGTCTTCCTGAATATCCCGCTCCCCCTCTTTTTCTTCAAAATATAGATGTCTAAGTCCCTCTAGATCATCATTGTCCATTTCACTGTTTATCTTTTTGCATGCTACCAACTATTTGATGCTTTGGTTTGGGAGTGGTTTCTCATCCTACTCTTGATTTTCTGGGAAGAACAGTACCCTTTTAATGGCCTGTAAAACTTGGGTGACTGGTTATGTTCTTCCTTCCAATAATAAGCACTATTTAAATTTCCCCATAACTTCTTTCCAAGTGCTAGTTCCCCTTTTCCTCTCTTCTATTAGGTACCAGGCTTGTGGAATCATATCCAGTGAGTGTATAAATTGTGGACCCACAGCTCCTGCGGGTATCCTGCATTGTTCCATTGATCTTCACACTCTTTCAAATTCTTTTTTGGATCTGAGTCCCCTTGGAATTTTTGAGTGCATTGTGGTCCTTCTTCTTCCTTAAACCTGGCTTTCAGTGCTGCTGCAACTCTGTCCCATCGCGACAGTGAGTGGCGGTGGCTACTCCACCATCTTGCAGATGTGGATTGTAAGGCCACGTCCATGAGTGGGACCCTATCATCCTCTGGTAATTTATCTTCTATTTTGGTAATGAAAGTATTTATAGCGTTCATATCAGATAAAGTTGGGTAATCTCTTACCTTAGTTCCGATCCAATTGATTTCTCTAATGGTGTCGCATCTCGTTGTGTTGGTCTCATATCCCCCTTGCTGCCAATCATCCCAGACTATCTCTGAGCCCAAGTCTAAGCTTTGAATGCTTCTCCAACTTATAGATCCTCCCACTGTCGGGTTGATGTAATCTTCCCTTTTTCCTGCAGTCATTTGATAAAGATGGTCAAGAAGCTGAGCATCTTCCCGGTTGTCAATAAACTCTATGTATCGGGGACCTTGATACGGGTCGAGCGGCTGAGTGACTCTGATTCAACATTCCGCCAAGGCATCCAGAGCTCTACACTACTCTGTGCTGTGTGTGGTAGACGCACAAAACTCACAATATACGTTGTTCGGAATATTGGAGTATTTTTTCAATATGGGGCATAGGTGGGGTGAATGACCCATGCTTTTACATATTTCACAATAGTCAGTCGTCGCTGAATTCTGTTGCATGGGGAACCCTGTATACGGGTGTTGTGGTGGATATAACCCCTGGGTGCTTATCTTCTCAACCCCTCCTGCTAGTGGAGATCTCGGTGCCCCTGTTACTGATGTTCCCACATTCTGGCCCCTCAGTTGAGGACATTCGGTTACCATGTGTCCTTCCATTAGACAGTGCATACACCATATGTTTGGCCTTGCGGGACGCATTGGTTAAATTTCTTTCAATTTCTCTGTCAGGCTAGCTATTTGATGTTGTATTCCCAGTATGGAAGGGTCTTGAGCTGCTGCTCCTCCTTTAAATTCTTGCGGATATCCCGCCATGGCCTCTGTCTTCATAGCATGCTCCAATGCATCTTGAAATGTCTCGATCTTCTATTGTGTCAGTAGAGTTCTTGTCAGTGGGATAAGGGCCTTGATAAAACAATCTCTTTGATGGTTCAGATTGATCAGATAGCTGAGTTTTCCAATCGCATCCTTGAATCTCCTCATTAGATCCCATGCAGTTTCCCCTTATTATTTCTTGATCTCCCACATCTCTGACAAACCCTGCTGATTTTTTTGGGGTAATTTGAATTCCTTCACGAAATCCCTCTTTACATCGTCTAATGATGGGCTCTGATGAGTCTCAGACCACTTTATAAACTAGGGAAGATCTCTCTCCCTGAGAATAGTTTGAAATTCTACCAACTTACCTATTTCTGGTGTCTATCGAGCCCTCCACATGGCTTCACAGAGGTACCAGTGTTGTTCCACATCATCATTACCCCTCCCAGAAAACTCCGGGTACCGAGTAAAGATCCTGCCATGCTTCCTTGTGTGGGGGTTACTAGAACAAAACCCCTGACTCCTGGTTGTGAAATGGTGTTGCTAGTACCACTGCTAGTGTGTATTACTACTATAGACTAAACACTATTTAACTTACTCAATTCTCGTAACTTAACAAAATTTCACCTAGTAGCTGATAGAGTACTAGGGGAAGGTTAGGACTAGAGCTACTTGAAATTTGGGGAATAGAGTTACCTGGGATTATGGGTGTTGGCCCTTCTCAGAATAACTGCTCCATCGCAACATGCAACTCCACATCGGATGTCTCCTCAGGGCGCGCATCATTTCCGTCGTACTCCTTTCCCTTCTCTGCTTGGGCAGGGATGCTATACACCTGCCACACTTTCTTGGTGGTCCCCCATATATCCTGGGATCCCGTTTGACCTTCTATCTCCTTCGTCGTCTGAGGCGCCTCCTCCTTGTCTTTTCTATTCATTTCTTGTCTTTCCAATTCTTTCATCACCCTTTCTCGCCACTTCTCAGCGATTTGTGCCCTTCGATGTGCTCGTCGTTCCCTCAACCTACTGGAGGTCTCGGCATCCATATCCCTATTCCCCTTTTCAACGTACTTGTAGCATCTCTCCCTCAGCTCCTTCCCCCAGTACTGGAGGTTTAGGTCTCCATCTCAGACTATTGGAACTCCATCAATCCTTCGTCCACCATCAACGCCTTAATCCATAGGGGGATCTCATTCAACAGCTCTCCGCACAGCCCTGATTTGAATATGTCCTCCGCTTTCGATAAAGATTGGTAGCATTTAGCTGTGAACTCTACTATGTATCCTTCCAAGGTAGATTGCACCCAGAAATCTACAGCTCGGGTCAAATCGGTATCCAACCGATGGAGTGCTACTAGATCTATGTGCACCCACTTACGATAGACCTTCCGTAAGCCTCTCGAGACTATCTTGGTTTGCAGTCTCCGCAACCAGTTGTAGAGCTCCTCGAGAAAATTTCCCCAGAATATCTCGTAGATATCACTGGTAGATTCATAGAATAGAATCCAGTTCTTAACAATTTTCTCCTTTTTCTATCTCACTTCTGCCTGCTGAGGTATGAACTGATCTAGGTGGTTATCCCACCACTTTCATATTTCTTTCTCGAAGATTCGTGATATGATGATATAACTCCAGAATGAGATTTTAGGTCCCAGCAATGGAACCATTTGTTGGCAAGAAAAGATGTCTCAAGGGCGAGATCCAGGTTCAGGAAGGAGGCCAACAAGGGTTTCCGTAGTAGTCTAGCACAACGCCGACATTTTCACCCTACTCTGAGGAACAAAGAGTCTCACCCGAGGCATGTCGTGACCTTAGTAAGGTTGGGATCATATCAAGTATCAATCGAGCATGACATATGCACAACCCATACAGAACTAAGTACTTCGAGGAAGTGTAAATAAAATACAGATAACAGTACTAATGAACATGATCAGAATGTTAACTTAAAATTTAAAATAGCCGCATGTTCCACTAAACCATAACACAAGACAGAACTTAGAAAAATAACCTTATATTAGAAAGTATTGCATTAACAACAAAAGACAGTTACAATGCTCCTCAAAGCGTTCCTGGCAGAACTGATTACAATAACATCACATAAATTTATAGAACATAACCAATCAGAGAGAGAGAGAGAACATAACAAAACCACACGAACAGAGCTCTCCTATGGCTCTTGTTCCCCAATATCTACTGAGCCAACCTCTCTTCCCCACTAGACGGTTGCCTATTTGTTCCGTTGCCAACGCGACTAATAGTCCTTCCTTCCTTTCCACTCGGCTGTTTACTGATTTTCCCTGATTATTGGGAATTCCACTGATTGTCTTCTGCAGCTTCCCTTTGCCATCTGTGCTTGCTTCCACAATAGTCGTGCCACCTACTCTTGAATTCTTCGCAACCTTGACAGCTCTCTGTCTACCGTGGTTACGTTCCACCACCTGTTCTCTGCAACACAAAACTGTTTAATTTCAAAACAAGGGCCTCAACAGTTTTGTTTATTTTCCCTAGGTAGAATTTGCAAAACTTTTGTTTTTGGAGCTTCTACTGTTTTCTTATTTGGTGTTTGAGAAGTTTTCTTAGTAGAAGACTCATTTTTTTTCTTACTTCTTAGGTTATATTGACTGTGTACTTCGTTATTAACAAAGTCATAACCTTGTTTGTAATCAAAGCATTCCCCTGAATCTAATTGGAGCTGTTGAAGTTGAAATAAATCATGATATTCCTGTGTGAGAAATATAGTGTTATTATCATCTATTCCCATTAAATTAATGGTATCCTCATCATCATCATTGTTTTGAGAACTCTCAACATAGTTCTCCTGAAAGGGAGGTCTTATTGTTTGGTCTGGGGCTGATTCTTTTGATTTTCCTGAATTTATGATTTTTCTAGAATTGGGATTTCTGATTTGTTGTTGATTATCCCATTAAGGTCTTCCTTCTATGTTATCTAGCCTATCCATCATCCTTTCTAAGGTTTTGGCTAACATATCTATTTTTGTGTATGAACTAGAGGCTTATTCTTTCATGGTCACTCTCCTCTTGTTTCTTAATCTTGCTTTTCTAGCTAGAATGTTTACTTCTACACTTACTTCATCTGTTTGCATTCTTTCTAATGTTTCTACATTTCTTTCTCTTAACTGATATGCCATGTCAGTGTCAACTCCATATGGGAATTTGAGTAAGACAGAGTCAAGAGTGGGTTTTAGATTTGCAGGAATTGAATTGTAAACACTGTTATATCTAGTGCAGTAGTCTTGTACAGATTCATTTGGAGCTCTCTTCATTGCATCAAATTCAGACAAAATTTGCAGAGGGTTTTTCTTCTTTTCTCGTTTACTTAAAAATAATCTATGGAAAACAGATAAATCAGCTATACTACCTATAGTAAGACCTTTAAACCATTTATTTACTTCTCCTGTTAAAGTTTGTGCAAACAACCTCATTTGTACATCAGATTCATCTATCTCATGGAGTTCAAATAAATCAGTCATTTTTCTTATGTGTTGTTGTGCAGTATAATGTGTAATGGCATCAAACTGTGGTATTTTAATTTGGAATTCTTAAGGCATGTCATGAAGTTTTCCTGGAAGAACAAGGGGAGCATACCTAGGAGCCATAGCTTGAATTCTAGCTTGGCTAGGAGGTAAAGTAGAGGTACTTGGATCTGAACTAGAAGTAGTGGCTGATGAAACTGGATTATAAGGTGTTGAACTAGAAAAAGTAGTTGCTGATGAAACTGGATTATAAGGTGTTGAACTAGAAAAAGTAGTTGAAGAACTAAAGGCTGAAGCTGAGGTAATGGGAACTGAAACTGGAATATATATGGAACTACTAGGAAAAGAAAATGATGTGCTTTAAAAATCAGTGTAAAGCTAGTGGATGAAGTGGATGAAGGAGATGAAGGAAATAAATTTCTAGGCTATAATGGTAATCTAGGACTAAATGTATCTGTGGATTGAATGGTAGTAGAAACTATAGATGATGTAGTGGTTTCTAAATGGGGAATAGAAGGTTTATATGTATAAGCTAACAATTGAGTTAATTCTATGGCTTCATCAATTTCCTTAAGAATAGTAGCATTAATTTCTTCAAGTCTGTTTTGATTATTAACTTTATTTAATTTAGAATTTGCTGCAATACTTTTCTATTTTGATTCCAAAAAAGAAATAAAAACAGGGTCTAAAACATCAGTACTTAAATTACTTTCAGATTTGGTCCTGAATAAAGAATGTTCAAATTCTAAATCAAACTCTATATCCTGCAAACTTACTAGTTCTAGGGGTAGTGAATTGACTCTTTTTAATGAAACTTTAGCATCTAAATCTTCTCTCTGTTTTTTCCTTTTTCCTATCCTGTCTGGGTTTTCTACTATAAAAATAGGTTTAGGGTCCAGATTAGACCTGGTATAATAAACTTTCCTAGAAGCCAGAATCACAAATTTTTATACTCACAACTAGTTAAACAATCTTAAAGGAAAAAAGATGATAAAAATGATTTATTTTAAGGTTTATTTAACAAAAAAGGACTGGTTAGATTCCCCAGTATGGTTGCCAGTATGTTATCACTCCAGTATTTCTCTAGTTGTGAGATTTTTGGTTTTTAGTTGAGAAAACTAGAGGTAATCACAGACCAACTTTTAAACTCTAGGATCTAGCCTTCCTAGGGTTCAGAGAGGGTTCTCTCTATAAGATTTAACTTTGTTTGTTTTTATAAAATATTAGGTTAGTTATGCTTGTGCAATTGGTTTTGGTTTTGATTGGTTTGGTGAGAAAAATCACTGGAACAGATGGATAGTGGGAAATCTATTTTTCCATTGGGCTAAGGAGTCAAAATTCAAGCATACAGAGCTGGGATCAAGGTCAAAAAGTCAAATGTTTTCGGGGCAAGATAGATAACCCTTGGAGATCTTGGAAAGTTTTTTTGCGAGGTGATATGATTGGGATAAAGAGCAATGAAGGGTTCTTTGATCCGAAAAAGGGAAGTAGTAGGCAGAGGTCAAACGAAAGAGGGAGAAATTAAGGGTTCCCTACTCTAGAAATAATATGAAAACATAGAAATGACAAATAGTTAAGACAGGGTGATTTTAAAAAATCCTGAAGTAATCCTCCTATTCATTCATTAAAATTTGGAAAACATAATGGATTGCATGTAACAAAGAAAGATAAAAATGACAAATTTAGAAAATACTTCACTCAAAATAGCTCATCACATGAATACTGAAATATGATGCTAGTTGATCTGATCTAGTCTGCTACTCGAAATTTGAACACAAAAAACCTCAAGTCTACAAAAATAACTATAGAAATCTTCAGCAATTTATTCCACAATAATACTTCTAAATATGAAGTATTTATACACAATTTTTTACAAAATATCCTAGAATGCTTCTAGGAATTATCTAAGGAAAATAAAATATCTTTACAACAATAATAGAGCCAACTGCTTAACAAATCAGCAAGTTGTCCTATCTATCCAAAAGAAATAGAAACTGATTTAGGATAAGAAGCAGCTGGCTGCCTTGTTGTCTTTCTAGCTGACTTTAGATATTTCAAGCCTGTTTAGAAATCTGATCTACTTTAATTGATACTCTTTCATTGATTCTCTTTAACCTCTGATACTCTTTAACTCTGTAAAAGATCTTTACTACTGTAAAAATCTGTTTGACTGCAACTTTCAGCAAACTGTTTTCACTGTTACCTTTCTGCCTTTTTGCCTTTTACAGTAAATCTATTAATGACTGCCAAACTTCATCACTTGGAATTTGTATTTCCTTCAAATTTCTGAAATTTTCATCTGATTTTGTGTATCTGGAGAAAGTTGGTTTGATGACAAACAAGTGTTTAATTTCATGCTGTAAATAGAATAAGTCCTCAAAACTTCTAAGTAGGATTTTTCCTGTTGGAATGCCTTGTCCACTACCTGCTTTTTCAACTTGTTCTTTGGCATACTCTCTGATCTTTTTGTTATAATATTCCTGAGGCATCAACTTGTCATTGATGACCAAAATATTAGGCAAACTCGTTTGCCTCAAGTTCTCAAATTTAACCATAAACCTGGTTATGAAAATGTTCATGTTGTCACACTTTTCCTCCAACTGCTTCATCAGGTTCTTTTTGGTGATAACCTTCATTATCTCAAGGATAGTTTCAGTTCTATCAGTTATTTCAAGTTCTTCCAATTCTTGTATGTTCTTGTTGTTGAGGAACTTTATTAGTTCTAGATCTTGTTCTAGTTTGTTATCAAATTCCTCTTTAGTCTTTTGGATCTCTTCTAATGTTTCTTTTAATAACTCTCTTTGTTCAAAAATCACTTGGATGGAGGGCCATACATCATTGATGGCTTCTATGATTTTGTTCCACAAATGATTTTTCACATAGGAAATCTGTTCCTTCAAGGTCAATTCCTTCTGCAATTTCTTCAATTCTTCATTTAATTTGATGGCCTTTTTCTCATGTGTTTTTGCATTTATTTGAACCAATTTGTTTGAATTCTCAAGATTTTCTACCATCTGTTTTAATCTGCTGATTTCACTTGTCTTAAGAGACATTTCCTCCATGGCTTTTACCAGTTTGTTGGCTTCATTTGTAGGATGAACTATTGTTGTAGATGATTCTGTAGCTGAGATTGTGGATGAAGTTACTGGCACTGCAGTAGCCAGTGATTCTTTGGGTGCTAAATTTTCTGCTAAAGTCGAAGGCACAACTGTAGTGATTATAGGAATAACTGTAGGAATTTCTGGTACTTTTGGTATTTCTTTCTCTTGGACAAGTTTGTCCATTTGGATCTCCATTTCCTTGATTTGGGTTGTTAACTGAAAAATAAAATTCATCATGTCATCTTTTTCCTTCTGTCCTTCTATTATCTCCTTAATTTGAGGAAGTTTACACTGTTTCCTCAAAGCTGCAATATCTTCATTTTTCTTTTTGACTAATAACTCTGCTGCTTTGACATTAGCAGAGTCATGTCCCACCTACAAAACTAGTTAGTCCAAGGATTTTATTCTTAGATCCTTAGCATACAAAGATGCTTTGTCCATTTTCATCTGATATTTCATATTAGAGATGGTGTTGTGGAGTTTTTGAGCACTCATGGATTTAGTTGTAACAGTAGAGTACAACATTTCAAAATTCTGTCTATGGAATTCAATCTGATCAAGAGCATGAATCTTATCTATTTGGAATTGCAAATCAACCTTCTTATAATCTGCCACTATATTTGGGGATTTCACTGTAGGCTGAAATACTGACATGATTAGCTTTCTGTTTGAATAATCAAATGCAGACAAAATTCTATTTTGCACACTTGGTGTCTGCTTGAGATATTGAGAATAAATATTGTTTTTGATCTCTTCATTCTTTAGTTTGATTTGTTTGTATTTTTCTTTGATGTCAAGGTCTTTCTCCTCAGCTTCCTCTGAGGAAGAAGATTCCATGCTCTGTTGACTTTATATCAACTGTGCATCTTCATTGTCAACTAGTTCTTCATCCTGATTCTTAGTAACTGGCTCATTGATGATGAAAGTGGCAACATCTGTGTTGGTATCTGTAAGATTTGTTTCTTCAACATCAATTGTTACCTTCTCTTTACCAATTGAATTTAAATTAGGCCTTTTGTTGTATATTAACTTGAATTTAGTTTCATTTTTAGTTTTAGCAACATAGGCACCTTCTTTCCTTACTCTTTTGGTGGATTTTTCTGGCTGATCTGCAGCCCCTAAAGTGTGACTAGTATCATTTTTCTTCATTGCATCTATTAAGGTATTCTCTGCCCACTCAGTCTGATTTTCGTATTTTTCTATCTCTGGATTTGTTTCATGAATGAAGGGATTTAACTGACATTTAACCCTTAGTTTTCTTAGGATCCCTTGTGGATCATAATTCCAAGGAAAGCTTTCTTCAAATCTGAATTCCAATAGCTTCTTTGCTGCTTCTTTCTCTACATCCCTATGATTGCAAATGAATGGCCATATCTGATTCTTTAATTTGAACTGAGTTTTCTTCTTTGCTGCCATGAAATTTATAGAATCAGAGTTTAGGATTTTCCTGATATACTCCAAGGCGAAGTTCCTCATTGAAACATGTTTGGGTAACTTGTAAGGTAACGAATTTGACTCAAAAACTCTAATCTCAGTATGTTTTTCATATAAGTACCAATCACCAACTTTATTCTGTTCTGACAACTGTAATGTCTTCTTAATTTCTTCATTTATCCTTGGTTGTTATGTTTTTGTTAACATTTTGATCACTGGATGTATGAACAATTCTAAAAATTCTGCATAAGTGAAATCTGCACACTCTTTCCTGAGCAAAGTAGTCCAAAAAATGAGAAAAAGAGGATTTCCCTCTATGTCAAGCTTTTGAAGAGTAACTAGAAAATTATTTTATTGAAAATATAAAAACATGTGGAAGAGGAAGGATGTGTATCTGAACACTCCTTCAATTGGAAAATTGGTTACTTGATGATGAATATTGTATGCAATGAAACCAGCATAATCAAAGATTATAGATGGGGGTTTTCCTGGGGTAAAAGTGGGTAAAAAACCCAAGATGGATTCATCTGTGTGTTCATCAGTGAAATACCCTAGGGTGAAGGAAAGCATGGAAATAACATGTCTTGAACATTCTGGGAATCTGGAAGTGGAATATGGGGGATTTATTTGAGGAATTTCTACATGCAAAGGCACAAATGTCTGGAAAATCATGAATCTCTTGGGAAAATCAAGGCCAATATACAACTTGGTGAGGGCTTCTATAGACAAAGGGACTGCTTGAGGATCAAGTTGAAGTTGTAGCATTTGGTTGATGGATTCAGCAGTAATGGTGAGAAGAACTTCTTTGTTGGCATTTACTATGGCTCTTTTTTCATGCACATAGTACTGTTGACATAACCTAATAACTTCTTGGCATGGATGAGTTAATGGAACAACATATTTGGGCAAGTGGGATTCCCAAATATGGACTTCTTCTTGATTATCTAAGGACTTATCATAGCTCCAGTTATGAATATCTAGCATATTAAAATCAACAATTGGGTCTGCTATCTTGTAATCAGTATCAACTAATGGAATATGCTCAATGTCTATGAGAGGGGGTTGCAAAGGATTCACAACAATAACAGTCTTAGAAGTCATAGCTGGGGTTGATTTAGGCACTTTGGAACTTTCAAGATTGCTAGAGCTATGCTTTTTTGGAATTTTGGCTACTTCTACAAGTTTAGACAGTTTGCAAAGGTATTTTTATTTTAGCAGAGGTTTCTTGGATGAATATGGTCAAAATATGGGCTTCTGACTGTCAAAATAGTATTTACAGGCTTTTGATGGTTTAGAAACAAGAAACAAGGGTTTCCTAAGTTCTTTTACTATGAAATTTGGTTGAAAATCACTTAGAGATTGGACATAGAGGCTTTAGGATACCTTCATAGGATTTCTGGCTTAATTTAGAGCTTAAACAGTTTATAGAAACTCACAATTTCTCTTTAAAATAACGTAGAGCAAGAAACAAGGTTTTTGTAGAAATTTTGAGAGGGTTTTTCCTGTTTTTTGGGCTTTTTGATAAAGTTCAGTGGTTGTTTTTCAGGCTATGAATTAAATTTGTCTTTTAAAGGTCTTTTCAAATTTGAAATAGGTCTAAATTTAGAAGAAAAACATATTATTCACAGGTACAGGGTTTCAAAGTGGTTTCTGGGGTCTTTGAACAAGTTGGACAGTTCCTTGCTGATCTTTGGAGCAACGCAGAGCTCCTAAGCAATCTTCAATGGTTGCTGGTTGTGTTTTGCAGGCTTGTTGGCTCGAAAATTATGTAAAAAGGTTCTTTTAATAGTCAGGAGGCTTATACAGAGTTTATGCACAGAAAAAATGCATTTAAAATGTTTATTGTGCATATTTAGGGCTTAACAGGCAATTAATGGCAGCCACATCGGGCGGGAAGGTGGTTTACGGGCTCATAGAGTCAAAACCAGAGTGGTTATCATGTGCCGTGTTGTGGATGATTTTGTCACCCTCCTAGAGACAGTCTAGAGTTGCCATAGACCAGTGCCTAGGACATCTTAATATAGCAAGGAGCCCTTTATAGTTTGGGTTGTCAGTCCAAGAACTCACTTACTATCTCTTTTTTGAACAAGGAAATTAGTTTTAAATGGGACCAATCTCTCTTAGAAGCTGGTACAAAGACAAGAACAATGTAGGGACATCAAGTAAAACTCCAATACAAAGGCATCAGACAGTTAAGAGACCGCTTACTGTAAAGAGGGCCAGTTCAGATAATATATCACAGAAATCAAATATCAGATGATGAGTGCAGTGAAGAAACATAAAGAAGATATTAGCTGACATGAGATTGATACCCAGATACACAACAGAACCATATAAGGGCATACCAATTTATGAATCCTTATATGACAATGGCGTTTTAAAATCACCCCCCTCAAACAACTAATATAGCAGAAAATATGGATGAAGTGAACATGAAACAGTATACCATGACTAGGCCTATTTAAAGCACTTGAATAATTCCAGAAAGGGCATCAACAAGGATGAATCCTGACTGCAAACTAGTGAGCCACTAGCATTCTAGAACATGATACAAGAACATAAATAGCATGAAAGAGATATTGTATTAACACATAAGAGAGATTACATACTGTGAAATACCAGAGACCAGAATCCTCATTACAGTTATAACTCCTCCTCACTAAGACCCTACGGGCTCTGAAACTTCATACAGGAAATATTACGAGATGTATACAAGAACCTTTTCATTATTTTGTTTGCTGATAGAAATCTGGAACCCTTACAATGTCTTCTTTTTGGGCCTTTATAGGAAAGACCGAGAATTATAGAGGAGGCGGTAGACAGAAAGCATTTAATGACTTATTTTTGAATCAATATGGTGGAAAACATTCGCGCCCACACTGTGAAATGACTGAACATAATTGTCTGTACTTTACAATTTATTTCTGGAATGAATGCCGGAAATGAAAATCTGCCTATACACAAGACATAAATAATAAAATATGTAAACGTTCGGCCTTTTTCTGGAGGAGGAAGATTTGTGGCAATAAAACCTTGAGGCGCCTGTTTCCATGCATGGTACTTTTGATCTTCTGTTCTTGAATTTAAATTTGAAACCTCTTTCGAGCCGGACCCGGAATTCATTGCTCCTTCATTAATAATCTGCTGCTGCATTTATGTTTTCATCTGCCCAAATGCGTCCCTTTTGATTTTTCTCTGGAGAGTTCCACGGATCGAAGTACCCTTCTTTAATGGAGGTCACATCATAATGACTTCCGGATCTTTTCCGCTAATTTTGTTCCCATCACAAGTTCCTGCAAAAACCAAAGCCTATTGAATAAAACTGATGACAGAGATAATGGACAAAGTGAGACTAACAGAAGTGGTGGCATAGATATGAGAGGAGGATGGAACGACGAGGGGTGGAGACTTCAAATAAAAACGTTGAAGCGTGACACACAACCGGAATATGAAAACAGTGGAGGAAGAGTGGACGACATGTAGGCAAACGATGAAAAATGGCGGGAGAACGTTGATGATATGAAAACTTCAAGGATTAACTTTTGGGGGAGTTACAAAGGGAAGACATAACAAAACAATGAAGCAAAGGCTTAAGAGGTGGGACCCAGAACGCATTTCGCAAAATCGCAAGAGGAGAAAATGCGATGGAAGAGGAATGAAATAGCCAAAGTTCCGCGCTCTGCGCTATGCGATGGGCGTGGTCAGTCGAGCGCGGATCGCAAAAATGAAAAATGCGATGGCAGGGGATAGCGCGCATGAGAAACTACGCTTTTGCGATGAGGCGAACATGCGATGGCGCGATTATGTGATCTACGATAAATGCTCAAAGGGGCAGCACTTAGTTATATGCAACAAAGGGGGCGTGGAGCTAGGAGGAAAAGGGGCTAAACCTTATATAACCCTTTAAAGTGGACTTTAGCCCTTTTTCAATGTATTTCCGATGCGGGAAGGGGCAGCGGTAAAGGGGAAAAAGAGACTATGGCCAAGATTCAAATGGAGGGGCTGATTTGTACAACATCGGCTCCAAATGGGGACGGCGTGTTCATCCTCAGGCATGCCGAGAACTCGCAGACCTCAGACCCCTTTGCATTTTCTTCAAAACTTATTAGCTTATTTATATTATTTACATTTCAAAACTGAAATCACACTTGCATATATTATATACATAAAATACACCAAGCCTGATCCGCCTGAGTCAGTACTGAAAGTAGTGTTTAAGGAATTGTCCATTCATGGGAGCGTCCAACAGATCACCTTGTAGATTTTCTAACATGAAAGTATTATTTCTCCCTAGGTTCACTATTTTGAATGGACCGAACCATAGCGGGTCAAACTTGGCATGCTTGCCTTTTTCTGCTCTGCGGACATCCCACCTGAGAACCAGGTCTCCTACCTGGAAATTCCTATCTTTTGCATGGCGATCAAAAATATCCTTCATTTCTTCCTGGTATTCTATCAGTCTCTCATTCACCTGGTTGCACGTTTCGTCCAATTCTACCAGCTGATTAATTCTTCTGATCATGTCATCTGGTTCTTCCTGATTCTCTTGCATGAAACGTGCCACCAACAATGCTAATTGCAGAGGAAACATAGCAGCTCGCCCATATGCCAGCTCATAGGGTAACTTCCCTATTGCTCTTTTTCTGGTTATCCTATTTTCCCATAAAGAAAACTTCAATTGAGAGTCCCAGATTTTCTGATTTTCAGCTATCGTTTTCTTCAAAGCCCTTACCAGGGTTTTATTAGAGGACTCCGCTAAACCATTCCCCTGTGGATAATATGCCGTGAAGTGAGTCAATGTAATGTTATACCTTTGACAAAACTTTACAAACCTGGAAGACTTGAAAGCCTGCGGATTGTCAGTTACAATTCTGGCTGGACAGCCGAACCTGGATATGATATTTTCCTCTATGAACCTCATGATCACAACATCTGTAGCGTTTCTTGTAGGTATTGCTTCCACCCATTTCTTGAAGTAGTCCGTGGTTGTTAGTATCCATCTATGCTGGCCACTTGATGGGGGATGTATTTCTCCTATAAAATCTAGTCCCCATTTCTGAAACGGTTCATTTACATGGATGGGAATCAAGGGCATAGCTGCTAATTTCTGTCTCTCTGCAAATCTTTGGCACTTGTCGCATGCTCTGACTTGGGCAAAAGTATCTGAGTACAGTTTTGGCCAGTAAAAACCGGCCCTCAAGATTTTATGTGTTGTGGCCCTCCAACTGTAATGTCCTCCACAAATCCCTTCATGAAATTCTATTAATGCTTTTTGCGCTTCATCTTCTGTGAGGCATAACAATAATATACCTAGAGGGTCTCTCCAATAGATTTTTCCATTGGCAATTACATATTACTGTGATTTCATTCTCACAGCTCTATATTTTACTTTATCACAACCTGTAGGACAGCTAAGCGTTAAAAGATATTCAGCTATTTCTTTATACCAAGGACTAGTTAGATATTTCACATGTATCTTTTGCGTAGCCATCTCTAGTCCTTGCTGCTCCTCTTCTTTTTCTGATTCTTCATTTGCTAACATGGATAGATTAATGCCCAGAGCTTGATGATTTGATTCAGATAACATCTTGGCAAGTCCCTGTCCTTTGACCAACTTGGTAGGTCTTATATCCAAATCGTATTCCTGGATTTTTGCAATCCATCTTCCTCTTCTACCCTCGCTGTCTCCCTGTACCAGAATGTCTTTTACAGCAGCTGTGGGGACGTATGCAGTAATATGAGATTGCAAAACATAAACTCTAAAAGCTTTAAGGGACTTTACCAGGGCATATGCCTGCTTCTCCAATATATTGTATTTCAATTCAGCATCATAAAGTACTTGACTGAAGAAAGCTATAGGCTGTTCATATCCCTCTTCATTTTTCTGCAATAACACTCCAGCAATTGTGTGAGGGGAAGCAAATGAGAAAATCATAAATGGCTTTTTGTAATCTGGCCCTGCTAGCACAGGAGCTTCAGCAAATGCCTGTTTTATCCTTGTGAATGCATCTCTAGACTCCTGGGACCATTTGACTTCACTATCCTTTTTCAACATATTAGTTATATGCCTAACTATCTCAGCATAGTTAGGAATGAATCTTCTTAGGAAATTAATTCGGCCCAAAAACACCTGTACTTCCTTTTTATTCCTGGGCAGAGGAATGTTGTTTATTACTTCAACTCTTTTAGGGTCTATTTTCACACCATCTCTTGTTACAATGTGCCCTAAGAGTTTTCCCTCATCTAATGCAAATAAGGACTTTTGAGGATTGAGGGATAGGCCATACCTCCTGCATTTTTCAAAATTTCTTCTTAGATGCTCAATATGCTCATCATCATTCTTTGAAAACACAGTGATATCATCAAGATAAACTACCAAAAACTTGTCCTGTTCTCCAACAAAGGCTATGTCCATTGCCCTCTGAAAAGTAGCTCCTACATTAATTAATCCGAATGGCATTCTGGCATACATAAAGGTTCCCCATGGTGTAGTGAATGCAGTCTTCTTCTGGTCTTCTGGGAATACAGCTACCTGATTATAACCAGAAAACCCATCCATCATTGACATTTTGGATGCTCCCACCACTTTCTGCAGGATGTGGTCCATCTTAGGCAGTGGATAATTATCTTTGAGAGATGCTCTATTCAAATTCCTGAAATCTACACATAGCCTTATTTCTCCATTCTTCTTTTGCACAGGAAAAAGATTTGCTATCCACTCGGAGTACCTTAATGGCACAATTATCTTGGCTTTCAGTAATTTTTTGATTTCCTTTTCAATTGAGGGAAGCAGCAAGGGGTTTATTTGTCTGAGCTTTTACTTGTATGGCTTCGCATCTTCCCTCAATGGAATCTTATGATGCATTATATTTACATCAAAAGTTTTTAGGTCCTGATAGGACCAAGCAAAAACATCTTTATAAGATTGAAATAACTTTAAATATTTTTCTTTATAATCTTCTGGGACTCTCTTAGATAATTTGATGATTTTGGGATCTACATAAGTACCCAGATTCAAATCTCCTACTTGATCTTCTTCTATTATTTTATTTGGCTGCAATGGAATATCATCTTTATTAAATAATATTTCTAGGGGCACCAGCCCCCTAGGTATAACATTTCCTTTCAGCTGCAGCACTCTATTCCCTGCTATCTTTTCTTTCCATTTACTTTCTGCAATATTTTCAACTTCTTCCTCCTCATTATCATCAATTTCTATATTTGTGAATTCTCCCACTGTCTCCATGAATCTTTTCATTTGTTCATCATCTTCAAACACCTGCCAATGCTTTATGTTATCTGGAATGGATGGTCTGTAACGTACCTCCACTTCATATCTTAAAAGCGGGTTCTAAGGAGGACGGAATGTACTGGCAGCAACAGCAAGAGAATCTGCTATTCTGTTCTGCTCCCGGGGCATGAACTGTATATTAAATGCTGAGAAGAAATTTTCCATCATGTCCCATACTTCGTTTCTATATGCTCTGAGCCGAGGATGCTTAGTTTGGCATTGATTTTTGATCTGCCTCACTACTAGTTCAGAATCTCCCAGGACTTTTAAACATTGGATGCCCATGTTCCTAGCTGTTTGCAATCCCAATAATAGTGCCTCATATTCGGCTACGTTGTTTGTAGCCTCGTACTCCAATTTAAAAGACAAGGGCACCCATTTTCCGGTAGGGGAGATCAACAATACCCCAGCTCCATTACCTTCCCTTGAGTTTGCTCCATCAAAATGCAAAGTCCAAATTTCTGATTCCTGATCACCTTTAGGCTGTTCAGCTTGGATTTGACCAAAAAGGGGCTCATGAGCATAATTTTGATTTTCTTCTAACATCAAACATGAAAAGTCTCCCTCTTTGTTATTATAAACTGGAGAATTCTCTGAGCAGTCAGCCTTGGTTACCATTTTAACAAATCTAGTCTCCCTATATAACCTCCTTTCTTGACCCCCGAAGACTGGGACAGTAGCATATTTTAAATCCAATTTAATTGATCCCCCAATCTTGGTACCCCATGACCTTGACAAGAGCATGCAAAAGCGGGCTGGGATATCGACAACCACAATGTCCATGACCACACTTTTTGCTGGAATTTGGGCCAAATTGACCACTAAGTCTTTAATCATTCCCAAGCATTTAACTCTTTTGGAATCAAATGAGTATAAATCTTTGTATGGTCTGGTAATTTGCAGTCCTAGTTGCTCCATGACAGACAAAGGCATAAGATTATGGGAAGCCCCAGAATCTAACATACAATTGTGTAACAGCAGGTCATGAATGACTAGGGACACATAAAAGGGAGGAGTAGAAGGGTCTATCTCCTCGACGTGTGGGCCAAAGACTACCATGGGTCTTTCTTCTTGAAGGTTTAAACTATCGGGTGTAATTGGTATTTCTGGGGGAAGTATAAAAAAGGTGACTTGAGACTGATATACAGGCTGTTTCAATAATTCAGTCAGAGGGACAGGAATCTTAATCTTCTCAAGTTCTTTTTGTAAACTGAAAGCAGATGTGGGCTTTTCCATCATGGCTTCTTTTGACTCCTTATTTTCAACTAAAGACTTAACCTCTTTTGACACCGGCTCAGTATTAGGAGGACTGACTATTTTAGAAGAAGAAGGAATCTGATCATTAGACTGCAAAGGGGTATTCAGAAGATTCTTACCTTTTTCCGCATTCTTCTTTGTTGCTGATTCCTTCTGAGCAGATGTTTCTTCTTGAGGTGGTTCTTCTTCTTGCTCCTGAGTTCTGGTCCTCTTCCTTGAGGATCTGAGATCATATTTTACATTGAATTGTGCTTCCATAAAATCAACAAATTGCTTACAGTAATGGTCAATCTCCGCTTCTTCATCTTCATCTTGCAGCGGGCACTCCATATCATCATTATTTGAAAGAGCCATATTTGAATCTTCTAATCCATAAGCCGCATATCCAGTGGATTCATCCGCTGGTCCTTCCAAGTATAAGGGATGAGGTACCTGGTCTTGTTGTTCTTTCGTCTCTCTCGGCAATATCTGGAGAGGTGGCCTTCTATACTGGGGATTATATCCTCTGTTTGGAGCATTATAGAAATTCTTGGGAGCTGCATTTTTTTCTTCCAGTTCAAGCTTGACCATCTTCTTTATCATCTTACTTATTTCATCCAATTTCTCTGGATCTTTTTCTTGACTTGAGGCGGAAACCTCTTCTTTGCCTCTCCTCCTAGTATCTTGTTCAGTTTTTCCCTTTAGTTTCCCGGTGGAGGCAAAGTTCGCTTCTAATTCCAGAGCATCTGATTGTGCGTCATCTAAAGTGGCAGGTTTCCTTTCCCTCAAAGAGAATCCAAAATCAGATTCAAAGGCTGCTATGAAAATTATCTTGGCGGCAGCTTCATGGGGTTTCATCTCAGGGGGCAGGCTCAGGTATAGCTTATTGAATCTTTTAATAAAGTCTGAAACTCCTTCATTCTGTTTCTTCTTCATGGTATTAAATTCAGTGAGACATTGACTGTAATCTTTCTTTTCTCCCCACTTCCTGAGAAAAGTATTTTCCATTTGGTCCCAGGTGGTCACAGAATTATTCCCCAATGTCTTAAACCATTTTATGGCCTCCCCTTCCAAAGACTGCACAAATAGTCTCAAGACCACGTCCAGATGTTCAACATTTAAGTTCTCTGCAAAAGAGCAGAAGGTCTCGAGATGTTTCTGAGCATCAGCTCCGTTTTCACCATTAAACCTTGGCAGAATCTTTAGATAATCTTGTGGCATATCATTTAACACTTGGGGAAAAACCAGTGGGGCGTATTTGTTCAAAAGAAATGCAGGAACATTGGCCATTGAAGGAGGTGGGGGTTGCACAGCAATCTGAGATATGAAAGTAGGGAGAGGAGTAGGAGGAAGCGGAGTGTGAATAACAATGGGAATATATTGCACATAAGCCTGAGGTGTGGATGGGAATAACTCACGGTTAACAGCAACTACTTCTGTGACTTCTTTAATTTCTTCAGCCTCGAAAGCAGGATGATATTCTTCTTCAATTGAGGCACTTCCTCTACGTGGAGTCTCCGAGTAAAACTCGGGATTTTCTGTTCTAACTTCTTGAGAAGAAGAGGGCGGGTAATCTTCAACGGAATATTCAGAATTTTCAGCACGGGCTGACTTCCTCTCCTTCCAAGTTCTTTTATGAATAATATTTTCTGGGTCAGACACGTAGGGTGTCTTCGGCTGGGATGTATCTGACCTCAAATGCGGCTTACGAGGAGCCAGGACTACCAATAAAACTTATCAAATAAAGACCAGTGGAGTCGCCAAGGTGAGAGATATGCAACTCTTCAACTCTCTGTGCTCACCTAATTAGAGAGTGAAAACAATTTGTCGAGACCCAAGGAAACTGATATTCTTGAATTCGCTCCCCGGCAACGGCGCCAGAAAGATGTTGTGGATGATTTAGTCACCCTCCTAGAGATAGTCTAGAGTTGCCATAGACCAGTGCCTAGGACATCTTAATATAGCAAGGAGCCCTTTATAGTTTGGGTTGTCAGTCCAAGAACTCACTTACTATCTCTTGCTCTGAACAGGGAAATTAGTTTTGAATGGGACCAATCTCTCTCAGACGCTGGTACAAAGACAAGCACAATGTAGGGACATCAAGTAAAACTCCAATATAAAGGCATCATACAGTTAAGAGACCGCTTACTGTAAAGAGGGCCAGTTCAGATAATATATCACAGAAATCAGATATCAGATGATGAGTGCAGTGAAGAAACATAAAGAAGATATTAGCTGACATGAGATTGATACCCAGATACACAACAGAACCATATAAGGGCATACCAATTTATGAATCCTTATATGAGAATGGCATTTTAAAAGCACCCCCCTCAAACAACTAATATAGCAGAAAATATGGATGAAGTGAACATGAAACAATATACCATGACTAGGCCTATTTAAAGCGCTTGACTAATTCCAGAAAGGGCATCAACAAGGATGAATCCTGACTGCAAACTAGTGAGCCACTCGCATTCTAGAGCATGATACAAGAAGATAAATAGCATGAAAGAGATATTGTATTAACACATAAGAGAAATTACATACTGTGAGATACCAGAGACCAGAATGCTCATTACAGTTATAACCCCTCCTCACTGAGACCCTACGGGCTCTGAAACTTCATAGAGGAAATATTACAAGATGTATACAAGAGCCCTTTTTCACTGCACAGTTTGCTAATAGAAATCTGGAACCCCTACAATGTCTTCTTTTCGGGCATTTATAGGAAAGACCGAGAATTCTAGAGGAGGCGGTAGAAAGAAAGCATTTAATGACTTATTTTTGAATCAAACGGCGGAAAACATTCGTGCCCATACTGTGAAACGACTGGACATAATGGTCTGTACTTTACAATTTATTTCTGGAATGAATGCTGGAAATGAAAATCTGCCTATACACAAGACATAAATAATAAAATGTGTAAACATTCGGCCTTTTTCTGGAGGAGGAAGATCTGCGGCAATTAAAACCTTGAGGCGCCTACTTCCATGCATGGTACTTTTGATCTTCTGTTCTTGAATTTAAATTTGAAACCTCTTTCGAGCTTCACCCTGAATTCATTGCTTTTTCATTAATAATCTGCTGCTGCATTAATGTTTTCATCCGCCCAAATGCGTCCCTTTTGATTTTTCTCTAGAGAGTTCCATGGATCGAAGTACCCTTCCTTAATGGAGGTCACATCATAGTGACTTCCGGATCCTTTCCGTTAATTTTGTTCCCACCACAAGTTCCTGCAAAAACCAAAGCCTGTTGAATAAAACTGATGACAGAGATAGTGGACAAAGCGAGACTAACAGAAGTGGTGGCGTAGATATGGGAGGAGGATGGAACGACGAGGGGTGGAGACTTCAAATAAAAACGTTGAAGCGTGACACATAACCGGAATATGAAAACAGTGGAGGAACAGTGGATGACATGTAGACAAACGATGAAAAATGGCGGAAGAACGCTGATGACACGAAAACTTCAAGGATTAACCTTTGGGGGAGTTACAAAGAGAAGACATAACACAACAACGAAGCAAAGGCTTAAGAAGTGGGACCCGGAGCGCATTTCGCAAAATCGCAAGAGGAGAGAATGCGATGGAAGAAGAATGGAATAGCCAAAATTCCGCGCTCTGCGCTATGCGATGGGCGGGGTCAGTCGAGCGCGGATCACAAAAATGAAAAATGCGATGGCGGAGGATAGCGCGCACGAGAAACTGCGCTTTTGCGATGAGGCGGACATGCGATTATGCGATTATGCGATCTGCGATAAACACTCAAAGGGGCAGTGCTTGGTTACATGCAACAAAGGAGGCGCGGAGCTAGGAGGAAAAGGGGCTAAACCTTATATAACCCTTTAAAGTGGACTTTAGCCCCCTTTTTCAATGTATTTCCGATGCGGGAACGGGCAGCGGTAAAGGGGAAAGAAGAGACTATGGCCAAGATTCAAATGGAGGGGGCTGATTTGTACAACATGCTGTTTGAGCAGTAAGTAGTTTTGGAGCGATCGAACGCGATCCAATGAAAAGGGGGCACGTGGAGGAGAGAGGAAATCTCTATACTTCCCATTTCGCACAGATTTGAAATGGGAAATAATGCATAAGTTTATTTGTGATATGAGATTTCCTCTGTCGGATCTTGGATTTGGACTGCGAACGATCTAGATCTCTTGTGAGAGCTGCGTCAAGATTGGGGAGTGGGACCGGGGTTGTTATATGTGGCGGGGTCAGTTTAAACTTTAGAAATAATCGTTTTTAATAATTTTATAACCTTAGGTTTAAATGATATGTAGCGGGATAAGATTTATGTGTTAATTTAAACATTAACCAATGTTTAAATCCTTCATATGAGCGCAAGTTTAATATTATATAGTTTTTTAACTTTTAACAGTTGTTTAAAACTATAGGGAGCGGAATATTTATATTATAGATATGTTTTTAAACCAATGGGGTAGAGTGGGGTTTTAATATTATGCACATGGAATATTAAAACATTGGTTTAAAGTAAAATAAAGGGTTTGTGGGTTTATTTAAATAAAAGGGATTTAATAATATATGGGTGGGTGTAACTTAGGGAATTAATATATAGTTAGTAGTTAGTGTGAAATAAAGGGTGAAGTCTAGGGGATATGAAAAACACATGTTTAACTCTAAAAGAAAGTGTAAATAACATAGTTTGTCTTTGTTGTATTACTTCATTGTAATATTCCTAATTAGCCCAAGCTAATAGGAATATTCAATTTTGTTTTGTTTTTCATGCTTATGAATAAAATGTTAAAGGAGGACCAATAATAACTCCTAAACATCAAAATAAATCAATGCTCAATATGAAACAAGCTAAAATCTGAGCTACCTTCATAAACACACTTAAGTGTGAAAGAGGATGGGTCAATTAACTGGGTCAATAGGACCAAATCCACAACGTTGTCTACATGCAATGTATCCCCTAAAGGCACATCGCAATTCATGTTGGAGGCCACTCATGTGAATGAAGCTAAATCATCAAGGTGGTTTAGGGTTTGACAAGATTTCCATATTATAAAAGGAGGAGGAGGACACCAAGGAGGGGGTTGATTATTTTATATTTCTAAAGGTGTTGTCTGTTTAGACATTCCTTATTCTCCGGCCGTTTAGCTGAGAATAATGATGTTTAGCACTTGGGTGTTCCTGGTCGGGAATCCCACCTCTTCCATTGAGGAGCTATTGGAGGAGACTTGTTCTATCTTGTCCACTATCAGGCTTTGGGCCAAGCTTCGTATTCCAACCACAATTCAGATCTTGTTGAGGGTTTGATTGTTTTTGTAAGCTACAACAAGTGGAGGCTAGATCTATTCAGATCTAGGCAAATCTAGTGCCTCTTCTTAGTGAGTGAGTCTTCTATCCTCCTGAAAGAGTGTATTAGCTGATTGAAGCTGCATTTTCAGATCAAGGAATTAGGCCTAACCATTACTAAATCCAACAACGCAATTTCCCTTCCATAACTGCGTTATCTGCAAGAGGGAAGTTGCAGGGTGTTTGAGAAACTTTTTTGAGGAGTGATCTCTAGTTTAAGGAGCTTTCCTTGCACTGTGGTGATCCATGGATTGGCCATCCAATCCATGTTCCCTACAGGTATGATTTTTATATTTCTATTTACTGCAGAATTTCTGAATACTATTGCAGGACTGCAACTTAGATCTCATATCTACTCACTGTTGTTCATGATTTGCTCAGATCCCCAAGGGGAATGCATTAAGGAGCCCATCTAGTATACATATCTGTATTGGATCTATATTTTTATATACATATATGCTCTATATATTAATGTAATATATAAAAGCTATACCATCAATAAAATAATGATGTCAGGCTTTGTAGTCTCATTTTGTTATTGCAACACCTCAATCTTAAGGGATTCTTCATGTAAATCTTCTATTTTTATTTTGTACTCTGTATAAGCTTCATCATAGATCTGATTTATTGATGTAAATGTGATTATTGAGTCACCATATTGATCTACTTCTTGTATTCAGAGGAACTATGTTATTTATGAAGCGGTATTGTGCATATAGCTGCAACCCCTCTCTTTGGGTGTTTTTCAGCTAGACTAGGTTGTGGGAGACCTGTTTAACCCAACTAGTTTGATTTGTTTTTTCTCTCCTTTTGGATTTAGATCTTAGATGAGCTGATCTAAGGGATACAGGAGCTGCAAACTCATTTCAGTGCACTGAATTCTCAAGAGTGTGTTATTTCAGCAGGCTTGTTGTGTGATTCCCATTTTGGGATATTACAGTGGTATGAAAGCATCTTTCTTGGCACATCCTATGAATCCTTGGGTCAATATTATTACAGAAAAATATGAGCCTATTACTGATGAAGAAAAGAGGTATCAAAGAAGAAGACTGAAGAAATATTACACAGAAGACAAAGAGAAGAAGGGTGAAGACCCTTTATCTGGAAGGATTGGAAGAGAAGAGTTTTCTAACATTGTCTCTCAAGCCATGCATGAAATGAAGGAAGAAATCAGGGGAGTGAGAAATGAAAGACAAGTAGATCTTCTGAAAGGGTTTTCACATGAAGGAAGCCCCACTACTTCATATGATGTGCGTGAGCATCCAGCCACATAATCTGTTCCGCAACATTGTAGCATGCCTACTTTCTTGTCAAAGGAAGGAGGAAGAGGAGGAACACCAAAGGAGGAATCTATTGGTGATTATCTCCAAGAATATGAATCTCAATCAGAGAGGTTCAAAGAGAATCTTAGTTTCCCAGAGTTATGTCAACTCAAAGAAGCAAGATCCAGCACCTACAGTAGGAGGAAAGGGTGCCTTCAACACACTTTGGATAGATTCTCTCTACCTACTTTTGATGGATCACCTAAAGACTTAGCCAATTCTTGGGTAAATTAGCTCGACACATACTTGTAGCTACATCAAGTGACAGAAGAAGAAGCCTTGAGAGTAGCAGTGCTGCATCTTCAAGGGAAAGCTTATGCTTGGTGGCTGTTTGAATCCTTTTCCTTAAAGGGGATAAAAATCTCTTCTTATGCAAAGTTCACTAGGAGACTAGTGGAGAGATTTGATGTGAAACACTCAGAGACTTCTTGGGAAGAGCCAATCAAGCCCAAGATATCTGCATTTCTGCATAAGTTGGAAGATTCCATGGAGCCAACTCCAGTCCTAAACATTATTGAGGGGGTTGAAGAGTTGCTACACAATTTACCAGAGGAAAAAGCCCCACTACATCAAGATCTCTTCTCTCAAAGAGAAGACATGAGAGATTCTTCCTCACTAAGAGACCAAGAAAAAGGATATCTTGATGGTGAATCATTCTCCAACCATGATGAGGAGGGAGAGGAAGAGCAAATAAGATCCTCCAGTGCTATGGCAACAAAAGGAGATCTATTTTTAGTTGAAGAAGGAGGTGAAGCAATGGCTTCCACTAGAGGAGTTCTTGCACCTTTGCAAGGAATTCCTAAGGATATTCCATATGGAGGACATGAGAAACATGTGTCTTTGCTAAAAGACAATGAGATAGAACAAAGGAGGGATCACCTAGCTAATCCAATATCAGAAGATGGGGAAAATTCTCCAAGCGGAGGCACTCTTACATCACTAAGAGGTGTCTCCAAGTTTTAGGAGGCTTCCACACAAAAATCAGAGGTGAACTTGCGCTATGGAAGCAAGGGAATGTTGATCCCATCTGATAAGCATGGGAGAAAGAACCATGAGGCATCATTGTCTTGTGGAAAACCACCTGGGAGACCACCTGATTCAGATCTGGTGGAAGGTGTCCCACATCTTGATGCTCCACTCATGAATCTGGGGAGGATTGGAGCATCAGAAGACAAGGCTACAATGTTGGGAGGCTTGGGTAAGCTCAAGAAGAAGGGAGGTCTTGTTCCCTTATCATCACCACCCACTCTCATATCTGGATTTGCACTATGGGAAGATGAAGATGGGAGGATCAATCTTCCAACACACACCTTTGACATAGGGAATGTCAAGGAGGAGATCAGAAACATGGTAGACATTTCTGTTGATACATCATCTGCACTGTCACTGTTGAGCATTCTAGATCTGTATTGGAAATCCCAACTTCTAGTGGATTATTCCAAGGATATACACACTTGTATGATACTTGATGACCAACTGTATGAAGAGGGCTATTTAGTCCAAGAGGAGGTCATCTATCATCATGGTAGGGTCTTCTTGTCTAGAGCTTCCAAGATCAAGCAGGAGATACTACAAAGAGCTTACAAAGAGTTATGTTTCATCCATATGTACTCCATGAGGATCTACAACATCATCATGAGAAGCTTTGATTGGAAGGGCTTGAAAGAAGAGTTGTATCAGCATTTTGAAAGATGCATGAAGTATGTGGAGTTGGGGCAACAACATGACTCCATAGAGGGGTTATTTCAGCCATCTCTCCCTTCTTTGGGAAGAGGAGGTAGATCCATGCACAACTCCATGTGTATGAGAGGTATTGATGGTGAGGAATCTGATTATGTAAGTCAAGTTTTATTTTCTGATCATACATATTCTTTCACCATTTTTATGCAGACCATGGCTCCAAGGAGGAGTGATACATCATGTAAATCTCATGGCAAAAAATGGGCCACTCAAATTTCTAAATTTGGCCACTCCCTTGATGAACAAATGGAGATTCTTTATCATGATGGGTGCTTCCCTAAGGCACAAAACTTATCTCACACTTTCAGCCATAGTGAGATGACTTGGGCAGCAAGTAAGTGGTGGGAAAACCACTTACCATGTATTTATTTGAGGTAGGCAGGAGATGCACTGCGTTGGTATCACATGTGGGACTATGACCCACCTCCTCTTGTTCAAAATTTTGTTTATGCATTTATAACTTTGCTTCCATACCTCGATGATATACTTGTCCTAATTTTGAGATTGTATGGAATTAGGATGAGAGGCATATGTGTACCACATGATATGAAGACTCTCTATGTATACCTTGCTACATATTTCAGGGAGAGCCTAGATTCAGCCATGTTTGTTTCAGTGGGATTCTTGACGCTTTATGGGATGGACTATGTACATCTCATAATGATTTTGGAGGAACAATTCATGGGATATTGGATTGGTGAACACTCAGTTCATAGAAGGGCTTATCCTTTGATTGTGTCACCAATGGAGGAGAAAAAGAGTTGCATCACTCGCCTTATCAGTTGCTTGAGGACAAGCAACATTTTGGAGGGGAGGACTGTAATGTTCCTAATTAGCCCAAGCTAATAGGAATATTCAATTTTTCTTTGCTTTTCATGCTTATGAATAAAATTGTAAAGGAGGACCAATAATAACTCCTAAACATCAAAATAAATCAATGCTTAATACGAAACAAGCTAAAATCTAGCTACCTTCATAAACACACTTAAGTGTGAAAGAGGCTGGGTCAATTGACCTGGTCAACATGACCAAATCCATAGCGTTGTCTACATGCAATGTATCTCCTAAAGGCACAGCGCAGTTCATGTTGGAGGCCACTCATGTGAATGAAGCTAAATCATAAAGGTGGTTTTGGGTTTGACAAGATTTCCATATTATAAAAGGAGGAGGAGGACACCAAGGAGGGGGTTGATTATTTGATATTTCTAAAGGTGTTGTTTGTTTAGACATTCCTTATTCTCTTGCTGTTTAGATGAGAATAGTGTTTTTTAGCACTTGGGTGTTCTTGGTTGGGAATCCCACCTCTTCCATTGAGGAGCTCTTGGAGGAGACTTGTTCTATCTTGTCCACTATCAGGCTTTGGGCCAAGCTTCATCTTCTAACCAAAATTCAGATCCTGTTCAGGGTTTGATTGTTTTTGTAAGCTGCAGCAAGTGGAGGCTAGATCTATTCAGATCTAGGCAAATATAGTGCCTCTTCTTAGTGAGTGAGTCTTTTATCCTCTTGGAAGAGTGTATTAGCTGATTGAAGTTGCATTTTTAGATCAAGGCATCAGTCCTAACCATTACTGAAGCCAAAAGTGCAGTTTCCCTTCCATAATTGCGTTATCTGCAAGAGGGAAGTTGCAGGGTGTTTGAGAAACATTTTGGAGGAGTGATCTCTGGTGTAAGGAGCTTTCCTTTCACTATGGTGATCCATGGATTGGACATCCAATCCATGTTCCCTACAGATCTGATTTTTATATGGTTGTATTTACTGCAGAATTTCTGAATACTACTGCAGGATTGCAACTTAGATCTCAAATCTACTCACTTTTGTTCATGATTTGCTCAGATCCCCAAGGGGAATGCATTAAGGAGCCCATCTAGTATACATATATGTACTAGATCTATATTTTTGTATACAGATTTTCTCTAGATCTGAAGTGTAATATATAACAGCTGTAGCATCAATAAAATAACACTGTCAGGCTTTGCAATCTCATTTTGTAGTTGCAACACCTCAATCTTGAGGGATTCTTCATGTAAATATTCTATTTTTCTTTTGTACACTGTATAAGCTTCATCATAGATCTTATTTACTAATGTAAATGTGATTATTGAGTCACCATATTGATCTACTAATTGTATTCAAAGGAACTGCGTTATTTCTGAAGCAGTATTGTGCATATAGCTGCAACCCCTTGTAGAAATTTGCTGAATAAATCACTTATTCAATGGAGATTAACCTGATCACACATCAATTTCGAATTGCATGCATAACACATAATCTCTTCTACAATTAATTGTCACATGCGGAAAGAATAGAAGCAATCGCACATCAAATCATCACACACATTAACACAGTATGTATGGGGAAAGCTTATAGCTGAAAACCCTTCAGCTATTCTGTATATTATATGGAGATAACATGTAGCAAATACATAGTACAAACTCCTCACAAGTACTCAGTACTATTTCCCGAAGCTACACAAAAACTAGCTTGGTTTTGAACAAGTCACAGGTTCAAAACACACCCACTAATTTCCCTGCCTCTATTGCGCAGTCAAGGCTGGTCTAAATAGAGATCCAAGTTCGAATCTCACTGGCTCCAACTGCGCAATTTTCATTGGTAATTTCCTCCAAGTGTAGTGCAAATCTCATGCACAACTAATGTCGCAACTGATAGCTAACTCAACCCTTTCATCTACCTCTTTCACTTGTCGCCACTGAACTGTCCATGCACTGAGTTAAACCGATGTGTTCTTTAGTTGAATAATGAGTTAATAATTTGTGAATTAAATAATATTTAATTCACACAACTCATCTCTAGTGTATTAGCCAGTTAAACTAAATACAACTAGTTCAACTAGTTAACCAGAACACCATCTCCATTAACTGTCGCATCAACTCCACCGAACTCCGCCACTTGAGCTCTAACCGAAGTCAACCATGCATTAGCTCAACTAAACCATAGGAAAAGTGTAAATCCTTCTGGCAGCTGCATGCCCCACATCCGGGGGTCAAACTGAAGTGCTCCAAGAGAGTAAACTGAAGTTTAGAGTCCAAATATTATTAAGGGTAAATAATATTTGACTGTTCTATTTTTAGCCCGCGAGTCTAAAAGTAGACTTCGACCTAAATGCTAAAAATAGAGATCCATCTATTTTTACCAACATGACCAATCCTCCAAGAATAGCATACTGCAGCTCCCGGTCCATGATCCATATGTCTAAAAATAGACATAGTCTAAAAATAGACTTTTCGACAAAAAATCACATGTGTGGTCCCCACCTAGTTTAGGTGATCACTTTCCAACTAGGATCGGGAAAGATGTTTCAGGAGGCCTCCTTCACTGTTTCTTGTTGCCATTTTCAACACTCCCTCTCAACAAGAAAGGACTGTCATTGCATGCGACATGCAACTCCATGCATTCACCCTGCAACCTCCACAAGCGCCATGCAACTCCATGCATCTGCTCTACAACTCCTCTGAAACTGAATAGGCTCCAAACAACTCAATCAGTCTTGATGCATCTAGCATCTATCATCAAAGTCTTCGACTTCTGCTGGTACCAACTGCACATGTCATCAGGAACTACTGCGCCGTTGAACTCTTGCACCCATGCACTCTTGCACTTGCTGTCAACTCTGATCCGCGCTCCAGTATCCGACACTGTCACTTTGATCTGCCTGCATCACTCCAACTGATCTTGCTACTGCTGTGCTATGGGCACCTCGTAGCCAGGTTCAATCCATGAGATCCACACCATCTCATGAATCTACCCAGAAATCTCCTCATGGGATTAATCATGCATGTCGCCCCACCTCTCACCTAGTGGTATAGCTGCATGCACTCCCTCTGCCCGTCTGGCACGAAATTTCTCTGCATGAGTGGTTTCTCCCACTCCATGATCCTCTTGTGGCTGCTCCACATCCCGAGGTTCACTTTCACCTGCATGCAAAACTTGCTCCCTCTCAAGCTTCAATTGCATGTCTTTCTCGCCTGCATGCAACACTTGCTCCCTCTCAAGCTTCAGTTGCATGTCTTCCTTCCGCTTCCCAACAGTAGGAAGCTCCGTAGACATCCCATCTACTTCAAGTCTATAGAGATTCTTTGCCCGAAATCCAACCTTCTTGACTTGTCCCGTTGCCTTGTGCCGAAGGAAGACTTTTCCTTCTCTGAAGACAACTTCATACCCTTTATCCTCTAACATTGCGACTGAGATCAGATTCTTTGTTAGACCTAGTACATGCAATAAATCTTGTAAAAGAATGAGTTTACCTGACTCCCTCTGAAAGGTTATGGTACCAATGTCGGTCGCATTGTATTGTCCACCGTCGCCCAACTCAACATGCATCTGGAGACCTTTCTCCACCAAGTCACTGAAAAGATTCACATCTCCCGTCATGTGAAAGGAAGCGCCACTATCAATATACCACCCTGATCCCAATGCACTAGAAAACATGCATGCGATCAATGAGAAGTCCAGCTCAAATTGTGAGGCAAGAGCCTCACCAGCTGCAGCTCCAGCAGCCTGCTTGTTCTTCTTCTTCTTTGGGCAATTCGTGGTGTAATGTCCATGATCGTGACAGTGAAAACACTTCACTTTGGACATGTCACGCTCTTTACCATCCGCACCGGATTGAGAAGCCTTCTCCTTGCCCTTCCCCTTCCTTTCTTTGGCAGCCAAAGCGCAGTCTTCTTCATCAGATGCCTTTGATGAAGATTCGTCCCTGGTAGTCCTCCTGATCTCCTCTTGCATGAGATCTGACCACAGTCGCTCCCATCCTGGCAACTTCTCCCGACCATTGACACTATCCTGATAGGAATGCCAAGCCTTCGGAAGACCAAGGAGAGCCAGGTCCACCATGTCCTCATCTTCGACAGTCACCCCCACACTTCCCAGCTCATCTCTGCACTGAGTGAACTTCGTGAGGTATTTTGCGATGCTGTCGCCTTTCTCCATCTTGATGTTCCCGAGTCTATCTTTGAGCGCCAACTTCCTTTGGTCACTCTTTATTTAGTATAGATCCGTCAACGCTTTCCACATCAAATATGGAGAAGCCTTTCCATGCAGGCTGGATACAATGTGATCCTTTACGCCTTCCAACAGGATCCTTCGACATTTTGCTTGTTTCTTTCGCCAGGCTTCCACAACAGCAGCATCATTAGAAGTAGGCTTTGGAATCTCTTTCTCCATGAATTCCAACAGCCCATTATCATCTAATACAGCCTCCATGCGGTCCTTCCATGCAACATAATTCGAACTTCCTTCCAAGGCATATTCGAGTCGCAAACCATTGAAAGACATTTTCGCCGCGGCACCAAGAACACAAATCTGCAAATTCGAATTTCACCACCAGCTGATAACTCAATCGCTTCCGATATACACTTGAGAACAAATTATTTCCAAATCAGAGATTGACTGCATGGGCTTTTACCAGACCTTTCACTTTCCAAAGAAAGATGAATCCGGAGGCTATTTGGCCCGTATGCAGGCTCTTTCTGAGGAAATAAGTTTGCAATCACCGTAATAGATCTCGACAATTAATATCGCTCTGATACCATGTATAAATTTGCTGAATAAATCACTTATTCAATGGATATTAACTTGATCACACATCAATTTCTAATTGCATTCATAACACATAATCTCTTCTACAATTAATTGTCACATGCGGAAAGAATAGAAGTGATAGCACATCAAATCATCACACACCTTAACACAGTATGTATGGGGAAAGCTTATAGCTGAAAACCCCTCAGCTATTCTGCTATATTAGATGGAGAGAACATGCAGCAAATACATAGTACAAAATCCTCACAAGTACTCAGCACTATCTCCCAAAGCTACACAAAAACTAGCTTGGTTTTGAACAAGTCACAGGTTCAAAACACATCCACTAATTCTCTGCCTCTATTGTGCAATAAAGGCTGGTCTAAATAGAGATCCAAGTTCGAATCTCGCTAGCTCCAACTGCACAATTTTAATTGGTAATTTCCTCCAAGTGTGGTGCAAATCTCATGCACAACTAATGTCAGAACTGATAGCTAACTCAACCCTTTCATCTACCTCTTTCACTTGTCGCCACTGAACTGTCCATGCACTGAGTTAAACTGATGTGTTCTTTAGTTGAATAATGAGTTAATAATTTGTGAATTAAATAATATTTAATTCACACAACTCATCTCTAGTGTATTAGCCAGTTAAACTAAATACAACTAGTTCAACTAGTTAACCAGAAAACCATCTCCATTAACTGTCGCATCAACTCCACCGAACTCCGCCACTTGAGCTCTAACTGAAGTCAACCATGCATTAGCTCACTTAACCCATAGGAAAAGCATAAATCCTTCTGGCAGCTACATGCCCCACATCCGGGGGTCAAACTGAAGTGCTCCAAGAGAGTAAACTGAAGTTTAGAGTCCAAATATTATTAAGGGTAAATAATATTTGACTGTTCTATTTTTAGCCCGCCAGTCTAAAAATAGACTTCGACCTAAATGCTAAAAATAGAGATCCATATATTTTTACCAACTTGACCAATCATCCAAGAATAGCATACTGCAGCTCCCGGTCCATGATCCATATGTCTAAAAATAGACTTTTCGACAAAAAATCACATGTGTGGTCCCCACCTAGTTTAGGTGATCAATTTCCAACTAGGATCAGGAAAGATGTTTCAGGAGGCCTCCTTCACTGTTTCTTGTTGCCATTTTCAACACCCCTCTCTTTGGGTGTTTTTCAGCTAGACTAGGTTGTGGGAGACCTGTTTAACCCACCTAGTTTGATTTGTTTTTTCTATCATTTTGGATTTAGATATTAGATGAGCTGATCTAAGGGATCCAGGAGCTGCAAACTCATTTCAGTGCACTGAATTCTCAGGAGTGCGTTATTTCAGCAGCCTTGCTGTGTGATTCCCATTTTGGGATATTACATTCACACTTTAACTTAGGATAAATGTATTTTTGATGGTTTATGAATGTTTTTGAAAAGGAATGGAATTAGTTATTTATGGTTTTATTTTTACTAAGTAAAAATGTGTTTTTACTTAGGAAAAAGGGGATTATAATTTTGAATGAAGGAAAAATGCTGATGAATGTGGGTTTTGTGTAGGAATTCAATATTTTTAACCAATCAGCCTTCAAGCCTTGGGTCCGGTCCCCAAATAAGTCAAATAAATGCTCTGAGCCTCATTAACTGATAGTTTAGATTACTGAATATTTGTAGGGAAGGGGAAATTAGTGATTTTTTCCCGATGATGCTTTATTACGTGCTTGCACAACTGCTTTATACCTACCCATCTTTATTTCTAACATTTTTTCTTCATTTTCATGGGTGCATTTAAGCTTGCAATCCTAAATCATTTTCTTTCAAAGCATAAGTCTATCTAAGTCTAACCTTATGTCATCCGAGGGCTCAGATTAAACTGTTGAGCTCCTCATTTATTCTCTATATAATCTATTGATTTTTCAAGTTTGTACTGTTTGACATATCTTTATTCTCTATCTAAAACATGAAATTCAAAGCATGAAAATCTAAGTTTAAACTATTTAACCAATCATGGATTATGGCATTTATTGACAATCTGCACATAATCATTATTCTTGCAGTAAAAGTAAATAGTAGTGGCATTTTGTCTTGCTCACTTTCAGGTCTTATTTTCATCTCTTTTTTCTTTTGGGGTCTATCTTTTTCTAAGTCCTTTGATCTTTCTTTTAGGACTTTTTACCCTCTTTTCATTTTTTATTATTTTTCATTTTTCAAAATATGGGAAAACAACTTGCAGAAAGAAAGGTGTGTACATATTTACAAGAGTATCATAGTTAATTCAAAAGTTATGAATCCTATTATTATAGGACCCTAACACCTGTAATACAAAACAATGACATTAGTCACATAACATCTATGCACTTCATTGTGCTTTGTCCAATTGGCTAAACACACAATAAATTTAAGTTCAGTTGGTTTTCACCGCACCTTTCTAACTAAAATGCCCCTTATTTTCAATATATGTAGAAATTTATTGATACTGTGATGTATTACCGGACTATCCTGATCTAAAAATTATATCCATTGTTAAATACAGAATCCTTCTACTTAATTCTTTACGGAAATTTAATCGCCAATTGCAAATACATGAAGAAAAATCAATCTCACATAGCACAGATGTTTTTACCGGGAAAGCTTAAAGCTAAAAACCCCAACTATCAAATATTATGTATATCATGGATCATGAAACAATCTCATACATAACTCTACTCCAAGAGATCTCAGTAAAATATACAATCTTCTCACACTGTAATACAAAAATTGGTTCACACATACACCAATTTACTGCTTCCTGACAGTGTGCCTCCACTGCGCAATCCCTGCTGATGAAGATCCCTGAATGAATTTGATCTTGCCTTGACTTCATTGGAATATCCTCATTGGCATCTCCAATGTGTGTGTAGTTTCATTGAATGCACCACTATAGTCACAACTGATAGTCAACCAGGCCCTTTCACCTATCTCTCAACTGGGTATCCATCGGATCTGACATGCATGTAGTTAACAATAGTATTTCTTCAGTTGCATGTGATATCAGTCCATGTGAATTAATTTAATATTAAATTCACTGATCTCTCACTAGTTCATCTTCAGTTACAACTAGCACAACTGAGTTTAACTCACTTAACTAAGTTAAACTAAATAACAACTCACATAACTACACATCCAACTCTGTTACAACTTTGTATCACTCAGTTACAATGAAGTCCACTGCATGGTCCACCAACCAACCACTTCAACTTGAAATCCACTTAGCTAATTGATTTTCCACTTCAATTAACTATTTCCAAGTGCTCATTGAAAATATATAATTATTTATTTTCTAATTTTTGTTAAGGACTTAACAAAAATCGACATGCATTCTAATTTTAGACATGCATTCCACGAAACAACTTCGCACATGCATTCCAAACTTAGACTCCCATCCATCCATATATTTTTCTCAACCATCTATAAATAGATTACTGCTAAAAATAGACTGATCCAAATTCTAAAAATAGACATATCACCTAAAAATATCCTACATGCCCCACCTATTTTAGGTGCTTAATTTTCATTAGGATCATCATCTTGTTGAATCTCAACAATCTATACCCCTTTTTTTTAATTTCTACTTTCAATATGGTGACATGATACAACTATTATAAATATTGGATGAGGATTATGAAAACTAAGGACTACTCTTTATTTTTTTCATATTTTCATTTAACTTAATTCAAAACCTACATCCATAATTTTAAACCACCAAATATCTGTATTTTTGAATATTTAAAAAATCCTTCGATCCTATACATTAGAGAATATACTATTTTCAAATTTTGATTTTTAAGTCTTCTAAACTAACTAAATATATAATATAATAATTAATATAAGTTAACTTGTGGATGAGATATATTTTTAGCGCCACCATCCACCCTATAAAGGAGTAAAGAGTGAGCGGCGAGATCGAAAATGTTTGTGTCACATGCATACATAATCACTAAGCAACACAACCTTTAAAGCTAAAAATGTGTGTATGTGACAATAAATAGTTGATTTTTACATTATGAGTCATTGGCTACTAAAATAAAATTAGAAAGTTTTAAATCACACAAAATTCATTAGTGGGCTAGGAAAATATGGCATAAAACACCCTTCATTGGGTTAAATCACAATTTATAGGGCTTTACATTAACCGACATTTCAACTTATCCCATGTGCCTATGCACATTGCACATCTAATTTCGGTATTCAAACCTCATAAAATATGACAGTTGTTATCATTGTAATTTGTAATATTGGCAAGAACAAATGACAGAGGACAACATCAAACCACTTTGGATTCAAGGACCTAGCCTTCCTGGACTCAAAGAGGGATCTCTCTATTTTATGATTTAGCATGGATAATTATAAGTGTTGATATTAGGCTAGTTATAGAAAATTATGAGGGTTGTTTGTTTTGATTTATTGGGTCGTTGGATGAGTAGGTCTGCAGGGACTAATCCATTGGGCTATGGAATCAAGAAGCTGGAATGGTGCATCAACATCCAAGAGCATCACAGTGCAAGCTAACTGTGCTAAATGGATCTTTAGAGCAGTATGAATTATGAGGTGAAAGAAATAGTAAGGTTCAGTAGTGACCAAAGAGAAGTTAAGGATTATTTAATTAGACTTCAGTAGAAAACATTCAGATTGTAAATGCAGACAGAATTAAGGTGCTTCGACAACAAATCTTAATCTAAAATTTCTGATTTACAATTACATGAACAAATGCACAATGAAGAACACAACGAAAACATTTAAATAGAGAAATAGCACATCACCATTTTAACACAACTCAAGAATATTGTAAACGGTCTTTGATTATTGATGTCTAGCTCCAAAATTACAGTGCTCCAATTATCGTGGTTCTTACAATGAAAGGTCTAACAATATCCAACCCTTGATAATGAAAATTCTAGCAGTATTTAACTAACAATTATGTCGGTTTCCCTAATCTACTTTGGAAATATTCATTAATTACAAACAAACTAAAATTAGACAAGTGTGGCCATGCAAGGCCCGAACAAGAAAATATCTGACAAAACATCGCCTGTAGATTTTAGCAGCTCTTCATGAATGAAAAACTTAGGCGGATATTTGTGAATCCAAAAGGTGGCTTGGAGGTAGCTAATATGGTTTCGAAGAGGCAACACTGGGGTGCTTTGTCATCTGACTCTTATTTTGGGCCGCCTCTGCTAGATCATTAGAAATGATGCGATGCTGACACTTCTAATCAATCGGTGGTTGTGCTGAGGAGTCCATCGTGATTTTTCAATCTTGGTACATACAAAAATTGTTCCACTCTTTTTTTCTGGGAATTATCATGCCTATTACTTATTGGTACACTTCATCCACCTCTGTGTATTTTCTGAAAGTGGGCTTGGTGAGGAAAACATGCTTCAACTCATGTTGAATAAAGATGTCATTGCTTAAGAGATCCCATACAACTTTCTCAGTCACATTTCCTTTGATGTTGTTGAATTTGGTGGTATCCTTAGCTATTTCTTTGAGTTTGGTCATATAATCTCCCCTTTGGACTAGCTTGTTATTAATTACATACAGTGAGGGCAACCCTTTTGCCACCAGGGGTTCAGTCTTGTTCAGGAATCTGCTGATGGCCATGTCCAACTCATGACACGTATCCTTCAATTGTCTTACTAAATTCCTCTTAGTGAGGGTCTTTTTCAATTCTGATATGGTTGTTGTTCTGTCTTGTACATCCAACTCTTCAAGCTCATAGCTGGTTTTGGAGTTCAGGAATTTTATGATTTTAAGGGTTGTGATCAGCATGTTTCCTAATTCCCGATTTGTTTTTTCAATGGCCACTGCGCGGTTGTCCACTAACTCTTTTTGTTAAAAAATGATATGGATGGAGTGCCAAATTTCATCCACTGACTCTATGATACTACCCCAAATTATCAACTTCATTTGGCCCAAAATGTTATTGTCCGAAATCTCCTTCTCTGCATTCTCCAATCTCTCAATCTTCTTTTTTGGATATCTCATGGGCAGTTTTAGACCTGGCCTTTTGATCTTTCAGAATGCCAATATGTGCTTCCAATTTCTGGATTTCTTGTGACTTTATGGTCATACTTTCCATGGCCTTTAACAGCTGGTCTATCCCACTAGATGCTCCAGCAATTGTGGGAACAACTGATGGAATTGTTGAAATGGGGACAAATTCTAGTGGGATGAGTGCCACTTGAGTTGCTTCTTCTTTTTCCTTCGGTAGCTTCTCCATATTTTTTTCCATATGTTTGATTTGGTTAGACTATTCCACAACTAACTTCAATAGATCTACCTTCTGTGACTCATCTTCCTCAATGCCTTTGGCCAAGGGGTCTTCTGTTGCTAGCATCTTGATTTGTTTCCTGGGGGCTGCTATGTCAGCATTCTTCTTCTTCAAAACCTCCTCCACAACTTGAAAATTGGTTGTGTCATGACCTAGCTTCAATATTAAATCTTCTAAAGACTTGATCCTTGAGTATTTAGCCATGGAAGATATCTTTTCCATCTTGAGTTGTGATTGAGCATTGGATAAGGATACCTGCAGCTTTGACAAGCTCATAGTAGTACTTGTCAAGGTGGAGGCCACCATCTCTGTAGTCTACTTGTGTAATTCCATTTGGTCAATCAGATGGATGTCCTTGGTATTAAATTCGAATGATGCCTTATTGTAGCCTTCTGCTCCTTGGGGTTGTGGGACCAAGGCTTCTAGAAATTCCATCTGCATCCTTCCCTTCTCAGTGTCAAAAGTAGCCAGTAGCCTGCTTTGTGAACTTGGGGTCTGCTTCCAGAATTGATTGTATATGTTAGTCTTCAGGACCTCATTTCTCAATTTTATTTCCTTGAATGTGTCATAAACTGATTTTTCTTTGCCTTATATGGCAAGTCTAGAAGTAGGTGTCTGCAAGGCCCACTGCTGCAGAGACATTGTCGTTGAAGATGTATGGGATGCCATTGCTTGATCACCCACTAGAGATGGCCCAGGGTTGCCTGCAATATGAACCATGGTTTGTTGCCCTTATTCTCCTCCTTGATCAATCTCCATATGAACTCAGGCCCTCTTCCTATATCTTAGTTTGAATTCTTTACTAGAGGTATCAGTCACCGAAGATGATTGATCCTCTCTTAGCCTTTTTCTTCCTATCTCTTTCTCTTACTCTTTCCCCTTGTCTTATTTTCCTTCTGCATTCTTCCTCTTGTGGTGTTGGGGTCTGGACGCCTTGAGTGGAGAAAACTTATTCTTCTCTTCTTGGAGGGTGTTAGTCACCCTTTCTATTTGATTGGCATACTGCTCAATTGAAGGTTTATGTTTGTGAACATAGGGTGTAGATCAATTTTCCATCCTTTTCCTGGAGATAATCCCTGCAGGGTCATAAGACCAAGTGAAATTATGGCTGGAACCCATCTCTTTCAGTATATTTTCTGCCTCCTCTTTTGCTGCTCTACTGTTAGAGATGAAAGGCCCAATTTGTGTCTTGATCTTGAATTGAGCCTTATTATTTGCAGAAACAAAGTGGAGCTCATTTGCATGTATCATTTTCCTTATGTATTCTAGTGCAAAGACCCTCATAGAGAGGAAATTTGGCAATTTATAAGGGGAAAGCTCATTTCCATAGACTCAAATCTCTGTGTAATTTTGGTACAAGTACCAATTTTCTATCTTCACTTGCTCTGTTAGCTACATGGTTTTCCTGATTTCTTCACTTATCCTGGGCTCTACTGCATTCCTAAGTGTGTTGATGGAAGGGTGCACAAACAAATCCACAAAATCCTTGTATGTATAATCCTTTTGATCTTTTAATAGTAGGATGGCCCAGAAAATGACAGATTGAGGCTCAACATCTTCATTTACCTTGGTCATCTGAAATTGAAACCTTCTGGACTGAAAATAGACAAACATATATACTAACACAGAGGAATATTTGAAAACCTCCTCTGTATTAAAATTTAAAAATTGTTCATGAATGGCCTTTGCAAGAAAATGTGCATAGTTGAACAAGACTGTGGGTTTAGAATTTGGGGAAAGAGTGGAAAAAAAACCTATCCCAGCTTCATCAATCCACTGATCAGTGTGATAAACCAATAAATAAGATAAAATAGACACAATGTGCTTGGTCCTATTAGAAAAGATAGATGAGGGATAAAGAGGGTTCTTTGTAGGAATTGGGGTATCAAGGGCCATGGAAATTTGCTAAGTTTTGGCTCTGCTGGCAAGGTCAAGATTCTGAAAACATTCTCTGAGGGCTTCATACGAGAAAGGGACCGCTTGTTCAGGAGTGGGGGCCTGCATTATCTGCTGGATGGATTGGGCATTGATGGTAAACAATATTTCTCTTGTTGGGGTGACTATGGTCCTATGATTAATTTCATAACGGATTTGGCACTTCCTGATGAACTCTGGGAAACTATGGGTTTTTTTAAATATGTAAAGAGGTAGTTGGGTCTCCCATAGGCTAATGTGATCAGCTTCGTCAAGAAATTTGTCCTCAAGCCAATAGTAAACATCGAATAAATCAGAGCCCGACTCTATCTCTTGGATTTTATAGTCTCTGTTTGCTAGAGCCAAGTGATCCAGGTCCACTTGTGGGTAGACCATAGGATTAAAAGGTTGTTGATCTAGCTTTGGAGGCATCTCTTCAATGATTCTTCTTTCACAGCTTTCAATGGAGAATGGGATGACAGAGGGGGGGACCAAGAAAGGGAAATGGCTATGGATCGACGTTGGGGAAGGGATATGACAGAACGGGATAGTGACCAAGATTGAAAAATCTAAATAAGCCCTGTAATCCGGTTTGCAGAGTACTGGAAACTCTTCTTTGATGAACAAATGGCTCTTCAGAAATGGTTTGCACAATTCTCACTTTCTCCAATAATACCTGCAAATTCAACTCCCGCAACAGTTTGAAAATAACCGACAGATTAAAATCTGCAGTTATGCCGACATTTGGCTTTAAAATAGTGATGTGGTGGTGTGGAGGTGGCGTGGGTCCATTGGATAATGCCCCGACCCTTTATGGCGCAACGAATTTCTTAACGGGAGGGGATGTGATTGAGTGAAGTAGACAGGCGAGAGAAAACGTGGCACGAATGGTACAGGCAACGATAAAAAGCCGCAGTGGTTTGGTGGGTGGCACAAAGGGCTTTTCGGATGGGGTGAGAGCAGTAAACGGTATTGGAAAAGGGGGGGTTTAGAATAGCGATGAGCACGACACGTAGCCAAAAAGGTGGTATGAGATACCACCCATTTCAGAACCCCTCCTTTTTTAACCTTTGGCGGATGCAGGGAGGTAGAAAGGCATTGTGTGCCATACGATGCGTGGAGGTGAGTGGAGATGGCAGAGAGTTACGGGAAGGTTAGCACAGACTTGACGTGGCAAGGAGGTGGGGGCTACTCACGGCCCGCAGATCGAAAATTTTATTATGTGCAGCGGGATGTAAATATTAAACTTTGTGATTTGCGATATGCCGGGATGACGTGGCAAGGAACAGGTGGGTTCGCCCGCAGCCTGCAGATCGCAGATTTTATTATGTGCCAAGGGATGTAAATATTAAACTCTGCGATTCGCGATATGCAGGGATGACGTGGCAAGGAACAGGTGGGTCCGCCCCATGCCCACGGATCGCAGATTTTGTTATGTGCGGCAGGAGGTAAACTTTAAACTTTGCGATTTGCGATATGCGCTCGGGTCCCACCCGCTTCGCAAATCACACTTCAGAGCTTTTTTTTATGATCTTGCACGCTTATCTTTTGGAACTTGTGATGTGCACCTATCTTATAAAACTTTCGATTTGCGATTGTGATCGGGTCCCACCGTCATCGCATATGACGCTTCGCAGATCATAACATGATCCCTTTACACTTATCCTCTGAGATTTGCGATTTTGCCCCACTCAACCAGAATTTAACTTTTTTTTAGCTTCTACAGACTTTGCATTCAAATCATCGTGGTATTTCTTAAAGGCGGACACATGGTGGGCGTGTGGAGATGCGGAAAGCTGCAGGGTGTTTTAGCGCAGGTGGGGACAGGTTACATGGGGTATGAGCATCGGGGGGTAAGTGAAACTTAGGATACGGAAAAATGCGAGGGGAGGGGTAGAAAAGAAGTACATGTAGTCGGGACCTAGGGGTAAAATTATATCATAAGGTCTCAAATTTTATAAACATACCCATTTTGGACCTTTAGAGTACAACTTTCTTGCTTTCACTGTGATTTCTTCCTCTGTTAATATAGGAAACTACTCAAGCATTTTTTCAGACTGCTTATTTACAAAGTGACCCTTACATTGTTTCCCTTTCATTTTACGAGAGATCTACCTACCCAATCTACAATTCTAACCATTTTTCTTCTTTGTAGGGTGCATTTAGACTTGTAGACCTTGAACTCATTTTTCTTTTGGATTTCTAACCTATCAACTATCCCTTATTTCTCCTATTGGTTCAGATTAATATGTTGAAACAATGTCATTTTCTACCTATCTACTGATAAGCCAAGATTAAATGGTTTGGCAAATCCTCATTTTCTAACCTATCAATAGAAAATTCAAAATTTTACAATCATGCTTAAACTGTGTGATTGCACAAAAGCCTTCTCAATAGTAGTGGCATTTTGATTTGCAACACTTTCAGAAATACTTATCTTTTTTGTGGGGTTTTTCTTTTTCCTTTTTAAAATACCCTCTTTCTTCTTCTTTTGTTTCTTTTTATCTTTCTTTGGAAAATACTTTTGAATATTGAATTATATGTACAATATGAAAAATTTGCAAAGAGGAAGTACACAGTCACCTCATGATACTGTAAATTACATGACTCTAATACTGGCTCCAACTGGGGATGGCACTTCTGTTTAAGGAAGTGTTTAGAAGACCAAGACCAATAGCCTTGTATACTTCTCCTCTACGACATTTTCACTGATCTCTTTCATCCCCTTTTTTTTGTTTTCTTATCAGACTAGGCTTATGGCTTTTACTTTGGGCTTCAACCTTGTCCAATGGATTATTGAAAATTGTAAGGTTATGGTATTTACAATGATGCAAGTTTAATCTGAGTTTTAAACAGAAATAATGTTTTAGCATCCTATCGTTGATAGGACCTGCAAACAACTTTGTTCCATCCATATCTTGCAAGAAAAATGCATTATCTCCTCTAAAAGAATGAACAAGGTATGGGCCTTTCCACATGTTTTCAAAATTTCCATGCTTACCTTTATCCTCTCTTATGGAATCCCATTTCAACACTTTATCCCTGATATTGAAATAATTTGATTTTGTTCCTTTGTCAAAAATATTCTTCATATTTTTCTTTCACCACCTGAGTTCTGTTGTACACCTCTTCTCTGGACTGTTGCAGCTGAATGGTCTGGCTTATTCTTCTTTGTGCATCATTTTCTTCAACCCATGATCTGTATTTATGCAGGAATGCAACAGAATGCATATATATCCATAAACACGGAGATGCAGCGGAAATAATGCTTCATTTTATTAATAAAAGAATGATTGAAATAAGCTAACAAACATAATGGAAGCAAGCTAGGGCACTGGAGGAATATCTCTGAGAAGATATGTAGCATACACGGGCCTCTGAACTGTGCTACATTGAGGCTCGAAGGCCTATTATAGACATAATGGAAATAGATGAGCTAAGGTACTAGCAGCGTATCCTTGAGAGGAGATGTGACGGCTACCAGCTCCTGAACTTTGTTAAAATGAGGCTCGAAGGCCTATTTATTGTTGAGAAACAATGTAAAATCTGAAACGTCCAAAAACTTAACCCTAGGAGATGAAGCGCCAAAATTTTGGGCCCCGTTTGGGTAAATTGGTGTTTCAACTTTCCCGGGACGTAACTTTGGCATCCGATCTCCACTTGACATGCTCAATAGCTCGTTAGAAAGATCTATCCGAGGACTACAACTTTTTTTGTGATTGGTCCATGGACGTGACACATGTTGCTCTAGATTTTCCCAAAAAATATCGTTTAGGGCCTCAAAACGACTCTAGAAGTTCAGGACCCATAAAACTGCTAAATATAGTAAGTTGTGTTGCAAATTAAAAACAAAAAGAACTGACAACGGCGGTTCAAATGGAGTAGGTGGATGGCCACCAATATCCACTTGGATCATTAATGCCCCAAAATGGCTCCGGGTGTGCAGGACCCAAAAACCTGCTAAAAATAGTAAGTTGCTGGAAGTGAAAAGCTGCAATAATTGATGTTGCGGGTCCAAATGAAATAAGTGGGTGGCCACCGATATCCACCTGGATCATTCCTCCCTCCTTAGGAAGCAATGGTCTCCATTGCGTTAAGTTCCTCCATGGGGGGGGAAATTCTGCTGAACTTGGTATTGGATTTGTCAAGGATGTTGCAGACCTCTTGGTGGATGTGTTGGATGTAGATGTTCCGCCAGTGGGTAGCTGTTGAAGGATCTCGGAAAATTTATCCATCATCACATTCCTTTGTTTCTCAAGGGCCTCCTCGAACAAGATTTTGATAAGATCTTCTGCTTCCTCGTCTTTCTTTCCTTCTGCCATGGGGGGTCATCGGGATTTGCGATGTTGATCTTGGAAGGGTGCAACCAGATCGAGCCCGAACTCCTTATACCCTGACTGTGTTAGGGACATGCAAAGAAAAATAGAGAAACAGCAAACCTATTCCGATACCACTGATCTGGATTTATGCAAGAATGCAATAGAGTACAGATATAGCCATAAACACGGAGATGCAGCGGAAATAATGCTTCATTTTATTAATAAAAGAATGACTGAAATAAGCTTACAAACATAATGGAAGCAAGCTAGGGCACTAGTAGCGTATCTATGAGAAAATATGTGGCGTACGTGGGCCTCTGAACTGTGCTACATTGAGGCTCAAAGGCCTATTACAGAAATAATGGAAATAGATGAGCTAGGGTACTGGAAGCGTATCCCTGAGAAGAGATGTGATGACTACCGGCCCCTGAACTATGTTACAATGAGGCTCGAAGGCCTATTTATTGTTGAGAAACTGTAATGTAAAATCCGAAACGTCCAAAAACCTAACCCTAGGAGATGAAGCGCCAAAATTGTGGGCCCCGTTTGGGTAAATTGGTGTTTCAACTTCCCGGGGACGTAACTTTGGCATCCGAACTCCGTTTGACATGCTCAATAGCTCGTTAGAAAGATATGTCCGAGGACTACAACTTTTGGTGTGAGAAACATTGGTCCTTTGACCCATGTTGCTCCTAATTTTCCCAAAAAATGTCGTTTAGGGCCTCAAAACGGCTCTGGAAGTTCAGGAATCGAAAAACTGCTAAATATAGTAAGTTGTGCTGCAACTTAAAAATAGAAAGAACTAATGGTGGGGGTTCAAATGGAGTAGGTGGGTGGCCACCAATATCCACCTGGATCATTAATGCCCCAAAATAGCTCTGGGCGTGCAGGACTTGAAAACCTGCTAAAAATATTAAGCTGCAAGAATTGATGTTGCGGGTCCAAATGGAATAGGTGAGTGGCCACCGATATCCACCTGGATCATTCCTCCCTCCTTAGGAAGCAATGGTCTCCATTGCGTTAAGTTCCTCCATGGGGGGGGAAATTCTGCTTAACTTGGTATTGGATTTTTCCAGGATGTTGCGGACCTCTTGGCAGATGTGTTGAATTTAGATGTTCTGCTGGTGGGTAGACGTTGAAGGATCTGGGAAAATTTGTCCATCATCGCATTCCTCTGTTTCTCGAGGACCTCCTCGAACAATATTTTGATAAGATCTTCTGCTCCCTTGTCTTTATTTCCTTCCACCATGGAGGTCATCGGGGTTTGCGAGGTTAATCTTGGAAGGGTGCAACCAGATCGAGCTTGAACTCCTTATACCCTGACCGCATTAGGGACATGAAAATAAAAACAGCAAAAGAGCAGACCTGCTCCAATACCACTGATCTAGATTTATGCAGGAACACAACAGAATACAGATATAGCCATAAACACGGAGATGCAGTGGAAATAATGCTTCATTTTATTAATAAAAGAATGACTAAAATAAGATTACAAACATAATGGAAGAAAGCTAGGGTGCTGGTAGCATATCTCTGAGAAGATATGTGGCATACACGGGCCGCTGAACTATGCTACATTGAGGCTCGAAGGCCTATTACAGAAATAATGGAAATATATGAGCTAGGGTACTAGCAGTGTATCCCTGAGAAGAGATGTGAAGACTACCAGCCCCTGAACTGTGTTACAATGAGGCTCGAAGGCCTGTTTATTGTTGAGAAACAATGTAAAATGTGAAACGTCCAAAAACCTAACCCTAGGAGATGAAGCGCCAAAACTGTGGGCCCTGTTTGGGTAAATTGGTGTTTCAACTTCCCGGGGACGTAACTTTGGCATCCGATCTCCGTTTGACGCGCTCAATAGCTCATTAGAAAGATATGTTCAAGGAATACAACTTTTGGTGTGAACAACATTGGTCCTTCAACCCATGTTGCTCCCGTTTTTCCCAAAAAACTTCGTTTAGGGCCTCAAAACGGCTTTGGAAGTTCAAGACCCGAAAAACTGCTAAATATAGTAAGTTGTGCTGCAAATTAAAAACAGAAAGAATTGATGGAGGGAGTTCAAATGGATTATGTGGGTGGCCACCAATATCCACCTGGATCATTAATGCCCAAAAATGGCTCCGGGCGTGCAGGACCCGAAAACCTGCTAAAAATAGTAAGCTGTTGGAAGTAAAAAGCTGCAAGAATTGATGTTGCGGGTCCAAATGGAATAGGTGGGTGGCCACCAATATCCACCTGGATCATTCCTCCCTCCTTAGGAAGCAACGGTCTCCGTTGCATTAAGTTCCTCCGTGGGGGGGGGAATTCTGCTGAACTTGGTATTGGATTTGTCTAGGATGTTGCGGACCTCTTGGCAGATGTGTTGGATGTAGATGTTTCGCCAGTGGGCAGCCGTTGAAGGATCTGGGAAGATTTATCCATCATCGTGTTCCTCTATTTCTCGAGGGCCTCCTTAAACAATATTTTGATAAGACCTTCTGCTCCCTCGTCTTTCTTTCCTTCCACCATGGGGGGTCGTCGAGGTTTGCGAGGCTGATCTTGGAAGGGTGCAACCGGATCGAGCCTGAACTCCTTATACCCTGACCGCATTGGGAACATGCAAAGAAAAATAGAGAAAGAGCAGACCCGCTCTGATACCACTGATCCGAATTGATGCAGGAACGCAACAGAATACAGATATAGCCATAAACACAGAGATGCAGCGGAAATAATGCTTCATTTTATTAATAAAATAATGACTGAAATAAGCTTACAAACATAATGGAAGCAAGCTAGGGCACTGGTAGTGTATCTCTGAGAATATATGTGGCGTACACGGGCCTTTAAACTGTGCTACATTGAGGCTCGAAGGCCTATTACAGACATTAAGCTAGGGTGCTAGCACCGTATCCCTGAGAAGAGATGTGACGACTACCAGCCGCTGAACTGTGTTACAATGAGGCCTATTTATTGTTGAGAAACAATGTAAAATCTGAAACTTCCAAAAACCTAACCCTAGGATATGAAGCGCCAAAACTGTTGGCCCCGTTTGGGTAAATTGGTGTTTTAACTTCCCAGGGACGTAACTTTGGCATCCGATCTCCATTTGACGTGCTCAATAGCCCGTTAGAAAGATCTTTCTGAGGAATAAAACTTTTTGTGTGAGCAACATCGGTCTATGGACCCATGTATCTCCTGGTTTTCCAAAAAAAACGTCTTTTAGGGCCTCAAAATGGCTCTGGAAGTTCAAGACCCGAAAAACTACTAAATATAGTAAGTTGTGTTGAAACTTAAAAACACAAAGAACTGATGGTGGGGGTTCAAATGGAGTAGGTGGGTGGCCACCAATATCCACCTGGATCATTAATGCCCCAAAATGGCTCCGGGCGTGCAGGACCTGAAAACCTGCTAAAAGTAGTAAACTGCTGGAAGTGAAAAGCTGCAAGAATTGATGTTGCGGGTCCAAATGGAATAGGTGGGTGGCCACTGATATCCACCTGGATCATTCCTCCCTCCTTGGGAAGCAATGGTCTCCATTGCGTTAAGTTCCTCCATGGGGGGGGAAATTCCGTTGAACTTGGTATTGAATTTTTCGAGGATGTTGTGGATCTCTTGGTGGATGTGTTGTATGTAGATGTGTCACCGATGGGCAGCCGTTGAAGGATCTAGGAAAATTTATGCATCATCGCGTTCCTCTATTTCTTGAGGGCCTCCTCAAACAAGATTTTGATAAGATCTTATGCTCCCTCATCCTTCTTTCGTTCCGCCATGTGGGGTCGTTGGGGTTTGCGAGGCTGATCTTGGAAGGGTGCAACCGAATCAAGCCCGAACTCCTTATACCCTAACTACGTTGGGGACATGCAAAGAAAAACAGAGAAAGAGCAGACCCGCTCCGATACCACTGATCCAGATTTATGAAGGAATGCAACAGAATACAGATATAGCCATAAACATGGAGATGCAACGGAAATAATGCTTCATTTTATTAATAAAAGAATGACTGAAATAAGCTTACAAACATAATGGAAACAAGCTAGGGTGCTGGTAGCGTATATCTAAGAAGAGATGTGGTGTATGCGGGTCTCTAAATTGTGCTACATTAAGGCTTGAAGGCCTATTGTTGGCGAGGAAACAAGTCTCGCAGGCAAGACCCAGGTTTAGGGGTTGGGGCCAACAAAGGAATCCGTTGTAGTCTAGAACCACGCCGGCATTATCACCCTACTCCGGAGAATAGAGAGTCTCACCCGAGGCGTGCCGCAACCACATGCAGAAGGGGAATAGATCGATAGCAGAGAAAGGATCCGCAACTCATGATTAACAGTGAATTGATTGCATAAACATCATTATATACGCAAGAACATTCAGAGAGCGTACAGGTATTAAGCAAATAAAATTTTAAATCATCACAACCATCATGCATGCATGTGAATCACATAATAAGACAGCAACCTGCAAGCATATTGATATCTTCAGCAAAACCCATAGTTACATAGCTTCCGCAAGGAGAGCTTACAAGTCTGATACAGACGCCTTATAGAACAGAAAGCTAAATAAGAGAACCCTAGGAACTACAGAGATTTCATGCCCGGTCTCCTTCAGTCACTCTTCATTCCTTCTCCTTTCGCATTCATTCATTCTTTCGGCTAGGTGACTGCTATTTATTCACCTGCCCTCGCAATTGTTAGTTCCTCTTTTTGTTCTTCTTCAGCTACTTCCGGCTTCTCTCTTGTTGTCTGTGTGTTCTACTCTCTGTCTTCTGCTGTATATTCTCTTCATTTATACTCATGCATCTGCTTTCTTCAGCTATCTCTTGCTTCTTCGCCACCTTGATAGCTCCGCGACTTACTGTAGTTGCGACTTGGTTGCGACTGCCATGTGTCATCATTCCGTAACCCAATAAGCCATTCTTTATTCAAAATTCAAAATATTCAAAACAAGGGCCCCAACAGGCCCCGACCACAGTTTCTTGACTCGTCCCCGAGTCAATCACAAATCACAGTCTCTATCTCCATCGCCCCGCTAGACCCCGTGCCCTGTTCTCGCTGTGCGCCTTCAGCCTGTTGTTAAAACAAGGGCCCCAACTCCGGGACTCTGCAGAACGCTGTAGCTTTAAGCTCAGTGAAGGTAGACATAGCTTGCTACCACCCCTGTAGCATGGAATCTATTTCTTCGACAATCTTGGTGATAGCAGCCTCTTCTATATGCGTCGGTACAGCCCCGAACACTGTGCTAAGCTGGGTCTCGGCCTCGGCGGCTAGCTGTTGCATTTTCCTGGCGCTGAGTTGGAGGGGCGGGCGGAGCTCAAGAATTACCTGTTTGGCCATTGCTGAGTTGGCCTCTGTTTGCTGGATCTGCACTTCGAGATCATCTGCCTGGGCATATAGCTGGTCCAACCACGCGGGGTCCATGGCCTCTTGGATTTCCCTCGAAATCTGCTGTAGCTGCGTTGAAATTGGCTGCGTTTTGACTGTAAGGGCTAGTGAGCACTCCTGAAGACCCTTTAGGAGGTCGTAAGCCTCACGTGCTGCAGAGTTAAGAGTTTCCTACATTTGAGTGGCCTGGCCCTTCTTTGCTACAACCTGTGCTGAATAGACAACCTCTGGATCGGGTAGCATTGGCCATGCGGCTAACGCTGCTTGAAGCTGTTGGTTTTCACTATGGAGACCATTGAATGTGATCTGGAGGTGGAAAGCCTATGCTACGACACTCGTCTCTGTGACATCGGTAGGCAGCTGAGTATAATGAGCCCCGACATTTGGCCATAGCTCTGAAAACACCTAGGTGACGTTGTTTATCTGACCTTCCAGCTGCTCCTGTGTCGTTATGAGCCGGTCACGTTGTTTAGTAAGCGTTGCAATCTGTTGCTGTTGCTCGTTGCACCTCTACTGTAGCTCAGAATGAAGCCTTTCGGCTCGCTGGGCCGCCCTTTGGATAAATAAGTACAGCTGATCTGTACCCCAGGTTTCTAAATTAGCGATCCCCGAAGTGCCCTGGTCCGGCCTCCTTTCTTGCAAGGGTTTCCCACTAGCAACTGATCGATTAGAATGCTCTGGAGGGGATGGCGGCGGGGTCTGTTGGTGCGCTGAATCGGCCATATTCAAGTCCGGTCGTTCCTGCTGATCTGTCTGGGCAGTTTGTGGAGGCACAGTAGGCTCAGGCTGAGCCTCAGCTGAGTCGGCACCAATTTGTGCCATCTGGGTAAATGTATCAGATAAAGAAACTTGGGGTTCTCCCGCGAGGTCGACCAGTGGTACTACTGCTGCAGAACTAGAGTCAACTTCAGCCCCGTGGTCCTCACTAAGGAGTTCCCGGATGATTGGGTTGGACACGGTAGCAGATGAATTGGATGGAGCGGATGAAGTGGTAGGTGGAGGTGGAACGGTGCGTGGTGGCAAAAGGCGAATGTTGATGAATTCGGAGGGGTCAATGAGTGGTTCTTCATGTATCAACACCCCTGCACTCGGTGGCAGTGGTGGATCATCCGTAGTGAGGTCCACCACCAGATTTGCTTCGGTGGTGTGGGCCTGCTTGGCTGGAGGAGCTTCTAATTGATCTGTAATCTTGCTTTTCTCTCCCATCGGGGTTATGATTGGGCTTGCCGAAGTAAATAGAACAGTAGGGATGGGGGAGGTGAGAGGAGTTGTATGGGGGTGCAAGGTAGAGCGAGAAAGATGGAACTCAGAAAGTAAAGGGAAAGGAGCGGCACCGCTTGAAATGACCTGGGCCGCCGCATTAAAATTGCGTACTTGATTGTTCAAGTGGCGGACGATGGGGACGAGTGGCTCAGGGAGTTCCTGTGGTGGTGCCTCCGCATCCGTTTCGGCAGGCTTTTGCTGCGGCAACATCCGATCAAAGTTGTACCTGGGTACCCCGTCGCGGATTTCCATCGCAACCCCCGGCCATGAACAGACCTCGTTGTGGAAGGCGGTATCTTCAAGCTGGAATTTCAACGGCTTCATGCGGAAGGTGTCCTCCGGTACGCAAGTCGGTCGAAGGTAATTATGCCTGTGACTGACCCCGAACCACACTTGCTCGTTGTACTCATCTAATAGGTTCCAGGGCACCCTTTGCTGGCTGGTTACCACGTCCATCATTAACCCATACCAGGACCGAAATGCCTCTGCATTCACTTGTTTGGTGCTAGGATCAGTTGACACCTTCCACGGAACAAACTTCATCGCTAGAGGCTGGCCCTCTGGAATTTCCACTGGCACCCGGACGAGAGGAGTGTGCCACTTCCACATGGCAAACGCAAAAATAAAATATCCGTAAATGAAGCTTGTAGCGCACTTGTAGTTTTCCTCGCATGCGTCAAAAAATTCCTTCAAAAGGAAGGAGCACCAGTTCAGCTTGGAGCCCTGAACACAGTGCTCTGCAATGGAGATAGTGTCCAGAGTGCATTCGCCCTTTGTGTAGTGCCTCATTGTCTTGCTGGAAATGAGGTAGCATGCAAATTTGATCTCGGGCTTATTTATAAGCTCCATCTTGGCTCCCTTCCCGCCCCGTTGGGTGCCATATTTGACATACAAGTATGTGTCTCCCGACTTCCGCGATCGCTTGGAGGTGGTCTGACATGCAGTCAAGACATCCACACCATTTTGTGAAAGCCCTGTAAGACGATGGATATCCTTAGCATGAATGTGAATTTCCTTATTCAGCCACAAGGACCCATTCTGGATGCGGCTGAGTAGGAACCTAGTGCACTGCATAGCCGGTCCTGTGGTCCTGAAGACCGGAAGATTTTTTAAGTTCAGCAGAGAAGATTGCTGAAGGCCTCGGAATTCTGGTAAAATTCTGTTTTTTGAGTGCCCGACTGTTGAGTAGTAATGTTCCATATACACCTGCCAGTTGAGTGCCAGAAATTCAGAAGAGTCTGAAAGGTTAGCATCTATCAGGGTCGCATTGTCATATTTCCCTACAAGGGACTCTGTCTTGTGACTTCTGCTGTCGAGCTCTGGTTCTAGGACGACTGGGATGGCCTTCGGCATTTTTGCTCAGCGCTGATAGACCTGCAGAATTCGTCTCGACTTCCTCTCTTGGTGTTGTGCATCTGGATACTTTTTATGCGCTGGTTCTGCTGCAATTGATAATTCTAACTGTTCTGGCATTCTCGTGCTTTTGGTTTTCATGCAAGTTATGTAATTACCTGGCACGAGTGGAGTTGATGAGACCCCCTAACGAGTTAATTCCTGCTGGCATTCTTCTCTGTGATAATCGTGTGATCAATCGCATGCCAATGTGTATTCTGACAGTTTCTGACGGCGGCATGGGGAAATGGGCAGACGCGATAGCTGAGGTTACTGCGGACGATGGCAAAATGATTATTGCGAGGTTACTTCCAATTATGGTAATTTATGGTGCAAATCTAGACAATCCTATGGACTGACACAAGTACTAACGGAAATGACCTGGACTGACCTTGACACGTTTATGAATCCTACGAGGATGACACGCTGGACGCGCCCCTCCCCAACCACAGTTGGTTGCAGTGCGGTCCCGCAACAGAGCGGTTATTGACAAATTATGCATGAACAAAAAAAACACTACCTATGCTCATCCCAGTTGCGGGAGAGTTATTCAACTATGCTACTCTATGGGTGCTCTCGTTTGTGAGAGTTATTGATGAAGAGTGAAATAAACTTACTCCTGCTAGGGTTTCAGGCGTGCGCCATTCACCCACCCCGGTAACACAGTACCGTCCAGCTGAGCCAACCGAACGGCTCCGGACTCTCTAATCTCGACGACGAAGTAAGGTCCCAACCATTGCATCTACAGTTTCCCAGGAAACTTCTGAAACTTACTGTCATATAAGAGGACCTTTCCACCAACCTGGAATGTTTTTTTCTTGATGTGGCGGTCATGCCATGCCTTCTGCCTCTCCTTCTGAACCTTTTGTTGAAACTCGGCCAAGAACCGGGCCTCGTCCAGTTCTTGTAATTCATGTAGACACTCCTGGAGCGATGCTTCTTCCGAGAACTTGAGGGATGTGGCAATTAAAAGACTTGGTACAGTGAACTCAACGAGAATCACAGCTTCTCGGCCATACACCAACTGGAACGGTGTCTGATTGGTCAAGCGCTTCACCATAGTCCGGTAGGCCCAGAGTGCAGCTGGTAGCCGCTCATCCCAGTCATCCCGTTGGGTGTTGCAGATCTTTGTCAACCCCTTTTCAAGAATTTTATTAAACGCTTCAACAGTATGGCCTGCGGGTGGTACGGGCTACTTTTGTGATGTTGAATCATAAATGTGTCCAGCAGCGACTTGACCGTGTCATTAATGAAATGCGTACCCTGATCACTGGTTAAACTTCGCAGGTAGCCAAACCTGCTAATGATGTGTTCAAAGATGAATCGTGCTGCTATATTCGCCGTGCAGTCACGTACCACCGCTGCCTCGACCCACCTGGTGAGGTAGTCGGTTCCGGTAATGATGTAGCAGGCCTTGGAATGCCTGGCGACCGGGGCTATGGGGCCTACGAAGTCGACAGCCCACTTCTCGAACAACAGCAACACATGTACTGGGTGTAGCGGAAGCTCGTCCCGGTGAAGGGGCCTCCCCGTTCACTGCCAGACATCGCATCTCTTAACAAATGTCTTACAATCGGCATGGACCGTCGGCCACCACAGTCCAGCTTGGAGCAGCTTCCTCGCAGTAGGTTTCACCCCCACATGCCCTCCCGCAACACCGTTGTGGCATTCCCACATCATAGCTTCGCGTTCGTGGTCAAGTACACATCTGCGCAGAACCTCATCGAGGCCCAGTTTGTATAGCTGCCCCGCAATCAGTTGGTATTCGACGGCGCAGATGACCAAGTGTCGTTTCTGGAGTGGGGTGTAGTGCTGAGGGCACTGCCCCGTGGTCAGATAGGTGGAAATATCGGCCAATTAATCCGGTACAGCTTCGACTCGGAAGAGGTCAGCATCCGGCAGCTGATCATCAAGAGAGCCGTCGTTCTCCCCTGTCTCCAACCTGGATAAGTGATTGGGGCCAACGTTAAACCTCCCGGGCTTGACGATCACCTCAAACGCGAATTCTTGGAAGAGTAGAAGCCAGCGACAGTTCCGTCCTTCCAAGACAGGCTTATTGACCAGGTACTTCAATTTAGAGTTATCCGTAAAGAACTTGAATTTCCCCCCTAGAAGATAGTGGCAGAACTTCTGGAGCGAGTATACCATCGCCAGGGCCTCCCTCTCGGTAGTGGTGTAATTCTTCTCCGCATTAGACAATTTGCGGCTGGCGAAGTAGACTGGGTGGTCAACTGTCGTCTCTCCAGGTTGCGCTAAGACAGCCCCAAGTGCAATACTGGAAGCATCAATATGCACATGGAACTACTTATCCCAGTATGGGTGAACAAGAATAGGTTTCGTCGCCAACTTTTCCTTCAGAGTGTCAAGGGCCATTCGACACTCCTCCGTCCACTGGAATACTTCGGACTTCCGCAGGAGCTTTTCTAAAGGGGCAGTGATCTTCGCGTAATTTCGGATAAAATGCCTGTAATATCCTGTGTGCCCAAGCAATGCCCACAACTGCTTCACAATTTCAGGGGCTTCCATGTGGATGATCACTGCTACCTTGGCAGGGTCGACGCAGACCCCTTGCTTGCACACCACGTGTCCTAACAATGTGTCGAAAGGAACTGCAAAAATGCATTTCTTCAAGTGCAAGGAAATCTGCAATTGGCGACACCGATCAAACATGATACGCAACAGGGTGGCGTGTTTCTTCAGCAAACTGTAGATGGTCCAATCGTCCATGTAGACTTCCAGGAACTTGTGGATATACTCCCGGAAAGCAGTGATGACAATCCGGGAAAACACGGCCGGGGCTTTCTTCAAGCCAAACGGCATCACGTGGTATGCGAACGATCCCCACTCGGTGGTGAATGTCGTCTTCGGCTTGTCTTCTTTCGCAATGCGCACCTGATGATAACCCGAAAAACCATCAGTGAAGGAGTAAGATTCTTTTCCCGCAACATGATCCAATACTTCGTCTCTAAAAGGAGTGGGAAACGAATCATGGATGTAGGCATTGTTCAGACTCCGGTAGTCCACACAGACGCGTATCTTCGCCTTGTCCTTATTATTCTGAATGACAATAGGACTCACCCACTCTGCTTCTTCCACCGGAAAGATGAGACTTGCGGCCAGCATCTTGTCAATCTCCATCTTTACCTTTGATCTGTGGGTTCAACCGATAGGGTCGATGTTTTACGGGCCTGGCATTCGGTTTCAGCACAATACACATTTCTCTGAGGTCACCTTTCATACCCTTCAGATCGGCAACCGATGAAGGGAATAAGTCTTCGTATTCCTGGAGGAGACTGAAAATTTCCCTTGTCGTCTCCTCGTCCCAGTAATCCCCAACTGTAGCTATTTTGGGTTTTTCCACCGTGCCGATGTTCAACTTCTTGGTCTTCAGCGGCTGTAAATGGATGCCTTCGGTGGTCGGTTCTTCGTTGATTTTCCGCTCGCCTTCCTTCTCTTCGAAATATAGGTGCCTGAGGTCCTCCAGAATTTCATTTTCTGGATCGTCGTCAATCTGTTGGCAAGCCAACTCGTTCCTGGCCTCAGGACGTGACGCAAAGGTGCTCCCGTCGGTCTTTGGGTCGTGGAGAAACAGTACCCCCTTGATAGCTTGTAGTGCTCGGGACACCAGCTCAGTCTCTCCTTTGAACAAGAAGCACTGAACAAATTTTTTCACAACTTTCTGCCAGGAGCTGGTTCCTCTTTTCCGCTCTTCTTCTAAGTACCAGGCCTGGGGGATGGTATCTAAGGAGTGGGTGAACCGATGTACCCACAGCTCTTGCGGGTATCCCAAACTGTGCCATTGCTCCTCACAAGTCCTAAGGTGGTCCCACGAATCAGAATTCCCTTGGTACCTGTGCCCACTTCGAGGGCCTTTGTCCTCTTTAAACCACGCCCTCAAAGCCTTCACCACACAACTCCACCGCGACAGGTTTTTGCGGTGGTTCCTCCACCACCTAGCTGATGTGGACTGTAGCGCGACGTCCAAAAGTGGTATCCTACTTCCTTATGGTACCATGTCCTCCACCTTTGCAATAAAGGTATTGACAGCCTGCATGTTCGACAGGGTGGGGTATTCTCTGAACTCAGCGCCAATCCAATGGACGCAGGCAATGGCGGCACATCTCTGCGTGCTGGTCTCGTACCCCCCCTACTGCCAGTCTTCCCAGGCGAGTTTCGATCCCAGCTTCGAGCTCTAGACACTACGCCAGCTGACGGAGCCAGTTGCGGTCGGGTTGATATAGTCCTCCCGCTTCCCTGCAGTCATCTGATAAAAGTGGTCCATCATCTGAGAATCCTCTCGGTTGTCCACAGTTTCCGTATATCGCGGGCCTTGATACGGGTCGAGGGGCTGAGTGACCCGAACCTCTCCATCTTCGAAGATCATCAGCTCCTTTTTGAGGTCGATGATGGCGTAATTCTCAAAATCCCAATTGATGCCTAGCAGGGCAGGGTAAGAATCCTTGTCTCCCATAATATCAATAACCTCAAAATCCGTGTAAGTCTTCACCCCCGCAATGTCGACCTCGACCCCTTCGAGTCGGCCAATCGGCACAATGCAGTACTAGTTCACCATGCTGAGTTGGATTGGCGAGTAGGTCAGTTGTGGCCGTCCAAGAGCCTCCCACATCTTTCGCGGCAGGATGTTGATGTCAGACCCTAAATCAAGCATGGTATCACTGATTTGGAATCCCGCAACCTGCGCGTTAAGCTGGAACTCTTTTCCTGTGCGGCGCTTGTTCCGCTTGACCCGCTGCACATACTGGGGTGTTGTGTCCACAGGTTCCCTCGGCCCCGTATTCCCCCACAGTGCGTCCTCCAGGGTACGCTTGAGATGGTCCCGCATCGAAGCATTATCAACAATCTTGAGGAACAGCTGAAGCCATTCCTCAATCAAGGTCCCCGTAGCATTCTGTTCTCCGGAGCCAGTCGTCGGGGGTACCTCAAGGCCTCTGGCTCCCCCCAGCTGGGAAAACGCCTCCACCACCTCCTGGAAGTACCTCTTCTGTGCGTCCGGCCGAATCAGTTGTTTTGGGGAGGCGGGCCGAATAGCCCGGACCGGCTCCTTTCCATGAGCGTCCTCTCCCATCTTCTTGTCACCGCGCATGACGATCGCTACATTCTGCATGGCCGAAGTCGCGGTTCCTCGCGGCTCGGAGTTTACCAAATTCGTGCCCCTCTGCCATGCCCGTTCCTCCCACTTCTTGATGAGTTCTGGACAATCCTCTGTTGCATGGGTGTTCACGCGGCACTGGGAACACCAAGGACGTCGGGGAAGGGGACATTCCTGAGCCACGTGACCCTCCTGGTCACAGTTGTAGCATTTCACCGGACCTCGTCCCCCTGTGCGGCCTCCGCGCATACCGCCTCCTCTTCCCCTGGAAGCCTCGTTCACCCTATAGGAGGGTCGGTCCAACCAGTCCGCGAGTGCGTCGAGAGCCCTGCACTGCTCAGTGTTGTGAGTCATGCACACACAAAACTCACAGTATACATTGTTGGGGACATTGGAGTACTTATGTAGTATAGGGCACATCTGAGGTTGATGCCCCATCGTCCGACAAATCTTGCAATATTCCGTGGCGGTTGGGTTTGGTGGAGATGGGAACCCCACATAAGGCTGTTGTGGCTGGTATACCCCCTGCGGATTCATCGCCGTGCCACCCCCCGTGGGTGGACCCCCCTGGATTTCCACAACAGAGGGTCCCACACCTGTGCCCCGCAGCCGAGGACACTCAGTTGTGACGTGGCCTTCAACCAGGCAGTGAGTGCACCAAACGTTCGGCATGGCTGGTCTTATAGGCTGCATCTCCTTGAGCTTTTTTGTTAGACTAGCGATCTGATGCTGCAATCCCACCAACGAAGGATCCTGCGGAGCCGGCCCTCCCTGGTATTCTTAAGGGTAGCCCGCCATGGCCTCTATCTTCATGGCCTATTACAAAGCATCCTGCAGGTTGTCAATCTTCTACTGGGTGAGGGGGTTTCGTGTCAAGGGAAGCAGAGCCTTGATGAACTAGTCCCTCTGATGGTTTGGATCGATCGGGTAGCTGAGTTTCCCGATCGCGTCCTTGAATCGATGCATTAGCTCCTATTTAGTCTCTCCTTCTTTCTGCTTAATCTCCTAGAGCTCGGACAGACCCTGCTGGTCCATCTAGGGAAGTTTAAATTCCTGGACAAAATCCCGCTTAACGTCTGTGATTACTGGATTAGGATGGGCCTCGAACCACTTGATAAACCACCGCAGAGCCCTCTCTCTAAGCGTGGTTTGGAACTCTATTAGCTTCCCTGCGTCTGGCGTCTGTCGAGCCTTCCATATGGCTTCGCAGAGATACCAGTGCTGCTCTACATCATCGTTGCCCCGGCTAGAGAATTCTGGATACCAGGTGAATGACCCAGCCATATTTACTTGCGGAGGGTTGACAAGGATAAATCCTCCGGGTCTTGGTTGCGTGACTGTTCCAATGGGGAATGCAATATTACTAGTGACGCTGCTATTAACGTATGTTGCTGTCGACAATGAACTATTGTGCAATTGACTCAATGCTTGTAACTTAACGAAAATATTACTTAAGGGTTGATAGAGTACCAGGGGAAGGTAGGGATCCTTGCCGTGCAAATTTTTGGAAGTATGGCTGCCTGGAGAGATGAATGTCATCCGCTCTTGAAACAACCGCTACATCAAAATGTACCATTCGCCATCGGAACTTTCTTCGGGCTGCACACCTGCATCTTCTTCGTTAGTCGTCGTCTCCCTTTCCCTCTTAACTGGGCTCCCATGCACCCCCCGTACTCCCACAGCGGTCCCCTCCCTTTCCAGGGTATCTGCCTGAGTGTCCATAATTCCTATCCTCTGAGGCGCCTCCTCTTTATTTTTCCTGTCGTTTTCCCATCGTCTTAACTCTCGCATCACCCTTTCTCGCCACCTGTCGGCGATCTGTGCCCGCCGATGTGCACGTCGCTCCCTCAATCTCCTCGCGGCCTCAGCATCCATCCCCCACTCCCCACTTCACACTTCACGTAGCATCTGTCCCTTCAGCCCTTCCCCCAACACTGGAGGTTTACGCTTCCATTGTCGACTTTTGGAATTCCATCAACCCCTCGTCCACCATCAGGGCCTTAATCCACAGCGGAATCTCCTTAAGCAGCTTCCCTCTTAGCCCGAAGCGGAAAATAGCTTCAGCCTTCGAGAAGGATTGGTAGCACTCTGCAGCAAACTCCACAATATATCCGTCCAAAGTGGTCTCTACCCAAAAATCCACCGCGTGGGTAAATTCAGTGTCCAACCGATGCAGAGCCACCAAATCCCCGTGCGTCCACTTGCGGTTTATCTTCCGCAAGCTATCCCGAGGCACCTTCGTCTGTAACCTCCGCAACCAATTATAGAGGTCGCTAGGGAATTTTCCCCAGAGGATCTCATAGGTATCACTGGCAGAGTCTGAGAAAAGGACGAGATCCTTAAGCACCCTTTCCTTTTGATTCGTCAACTCCGCTTGCTGAGCAACGAACTGGTCTAGATGGTTATCCCACCATCTCCGTATTTCTCCTTCGAAGATCCTCGATACCATGATCTAGTTCCCCTCATAACATGTGGTCCCAGCAACGGAACCATTTTTTGGCGAGGAAACAGGTCTTGTAAGCAAGACCCAGGTTCAGGGGTTGGGGCCAACAAAGGAATCCGCTGTAGTCTAGAACCATGCCGACATTATCACCCTACCCCGGAGAGCAGAGAGTCTCACCCGAGGCATGCCGCAACCACATGCAGAAGGGGAATAGATTGATAGCAGAGAAAGAATCCACAACTCATGATTAACAGTGAATTGATTACAAAAACATCATTATATACGCAAGAACATTCAGAGAGCATACAGGTATTAATCAAATAAAATTTTAAATCATCACAACCATCATGCATGCATGTGAATCACATAATAAGACAACAACCTGCAAGTATATTGATATCTTCAGCCAAACCCATAGTTACATAACTTCCGCAAGGAGAGCTTACAAGTCTGATACAGACGCCTTATAGAACATAAAGGTAAATAAGAGAACCCTAGGAACTACAAAGATCTCATGCCCGGTCTCCTTCAGTCGCTCTGCATTCCTTCTCCTGTCGCATTCATTCATTCTTTCAGTCAAATGATTGCTATTTATTCACCTGCCCTTGCAACTGTTAGTTCCTCTTTTTGTTCTTCTTCGGCTGCTTCCAGCTTCTCTCTTGTTGTCTATGTGTTCTGCTCTCTGTCTTCTGTTGTATATTCTCTTCGTCTGTACTCATGTATCTGCTTTCTTTAGCTATCTCTTGCTTCTTCGCCACCTTGATAGCTCCACGACTTACTGTAGTTGCGACTGCCATGTGTCATCATTCCGCAACCCAAAAAGCCATTCTTTATTCAAAATTTAAAATATTTAAAACAAGTTTTCAAAACAAGGGCCCCAACACCTATTATAGACATAATGGAAATAGATGAGCTAGGGTACTCGCAGCATATCCCTGAGAAGAGATGTGACGGATACCAACCCCTGAACTGTGTTACAATGAGGCTTGAAGGCCTATTTATTGTTGAGAAACAATGTAAAATCTGAAACGTCCAAAAACCTAACCCTAGGAGATGAAGCACCAAAACTGTGGGCCCTGTTTGGGTAAATTGGTGTTTCAACTTCCCAGGGACGTAACTTTGGAATCCAATCTTCGCTTGACACACTTAATAGCTCGTTAGAAAGATCTATCCGAGGACTACAACTTTTGGTGTGATTGGTCCATGGAATAGTGTTGCTCCTGATTTTCCCAAAAAACGTCATTTAGGGCCTCAAAATGGCTCTGGAATTTCAGGACCCGAAAAACTACTAAATATAGTAAGTTGTGTTGCAACTTAAAAACAGAAATAATTGATGGCGGGTGTTCAAATGGAGTAGGTGTGTGGCCACCAATATCCACCTGGATCATTAATGCCCCAAAATGGCTCTGGGCGTGCAGGACCCGAAAACTTGCTAAACATAGTAAGCTGATGGAAGTGAAAGGCTACAAGAATTGATGTTGCGGGTCCAAATGGAATAGGTGGGTGGCCACCGATATCCACCTGGATCATTCCTCCCTCCTTAGGAAGAAATGGTCTCCATTGCGTTAAGTTCCTCTATGGGGGAGGGGGGGAATTCTGCTGAACTTGGTATTAGATTTGTCCAAGATGTCGCGGAACTCTTGGAGGATGTGTTGGATGTAGATGTGCCACCGCTGGGAAGTTGTTGAAGGATCTGGGAAAATTTATCCATTATCGCGTTCCTTTGTTTCTCAAGGGCCTCCTCGAACAAGATTTTGATAAGATCTTCTGCTCCCTTGTCTTTCTTTCCTTCCGCCATGGGGGGATGTCGGGGTTTGCGAGACTAACCTTGGAAGGGTGCAACCAGATCGAGCCTGAACTCCTGATACCCTGATCGCGTTCAGGACATGCAAAGAAAAACAGAGAAAGAGCAGACTCACTTCGATACCATTGATCCAGATTTATGTAGGAACACAACAAAATACAGATATATCCATAAACACGGAGATACAGCGGAAATAATGCTTCATTTTATTAATAAAATAATGACTGAAATAAGCTTACAAACATAATGGAAGCAAGCTAGGGCGCTAGTAGCGTATCTCTAAGAAGAGATGTGGCGTACGTGGGCCTCTAAACTGTGCTACATTGAGGCTCGAAGGCCTATTACAAACATAATGGAAATATATGAGCTAAGGTACTGGCAGCGTATCCTTTAGAAGAGATGTGATGGCTACCAGCCCCTGAACTATGTTACAATGAGGCTCGAAGGCCTATTTATTGTTGAGAAACAATGCAAAATCCGAAACGTCCAAAAACCTAACCCTAGGAGATGAAGCGCCAAAACTGTGGGCCATGTTTGGATAAATTGGTGTTTCAACTTCCTGGGGACGTAAATTTGGCATCCGATCTCCGTTTGACGTGCTCAATAGCTCAATATAAAGATCTGTCCGAGGACTAGAACTTTTGGTGTGATTGGTCCATGGATGCATGTTGCTCCCGATTTTCCCAAAAAATGTTGTTTAGGGCCTCAAAATGACTCTGGAAGTTCAGGACCCGAAAAAAATGCTAAATATAGTAAGTTGTGTTGCAACTTAAAAACAGAAATAACTGATGGCGGGGGTTCAAATGGAGTAGGTGGGTGGCCACCAATATCCACCTGGATCATTAATGCCCCAAAATGGCTCCAGGCGTGCAAGACTCGAAAACATGCTAAAAATAGTAAGCTGCTGGAAGTGAAAAGCTGCAAGAATTGATGTTGCGGGTCCAAATGGAATAAGTGGGTGGCCACCGATATACACGTGGATCATTCCTCCCTCCTTAGGAATTAATGGTCTCCATTGCATTAAGTTCCTCCATGGGGGGGAGAAATTCTGCGGAACTTGGTATTTGATTTGTCAAGGATGATGCGGACCTCTTGGCGGATGTGTTGGATGTAGATGTGCCGTCGGTGGGCAGCCGTTGAAGGATCTGGGAAAATTTATCCATCATCGCGTTCCTCTGTTTCTCGAGGGCCTCCTCGATCAAGATTTTGATAAGATCTTCTACTCCCTCGTCTTTCTTTCCTTCCGCGATGTGGGGTCGTCGAGGTTTGCGAGGCTGATCTTGGAAGGGTGCAACCGGATGGAGCCCGAACTCCTTATAACCTGACCGCATTGGAGACATGCAAAGAAAAACAAAGAAAGAGCAGACCCTCTCCGATACCACTGATATGGACTTATGCAGGAACGCAACAGAATACAGATATAGCCATAAACACAGAGATGCAGCGGAAATAATGCTTCATTTTATTAATAAAAGAATGATTGAAATAAGCTTACAAACATAATGGAAGCAAGCTAGGGCACTGGTAGCATATCTCTGAGAAGAGATGTGGCGTACGCGAGCCTCTGAACTATGCTACATTGAGGCTCTAAGGCCTACTACAGAAATAATGGAAATAGATGAGCTAGGGTACTGGCAGCGTATCCTTGAGAAGAGATGTAACGACTACCAGCCCCTGAACTGTGTTACAATGAGGCTCGAAGGCCTATTTATTGTTGAGAAACAATGTAAAATCCAAAACATTCAAAAACCTAACCCTAGGAGAGGAAGCGCCAAAACTGTGGACCCCGTTTGGGTAAATTGGTGTTTCAACTTCCTAGGGACGTACCTTTGACATCCGATCTCCATTTGACACGCTTAATAGCTCGTTATAAAGATCTGTCCGAGGACTACAACTTTTAGTGTGAGAAACATCGGTTCTCCGACTCATGTTGCTCCTGGGTTTCCAAAAAAACGTCGTTTAGGGCCACAAAACGGCTCTGGAAGTTCAGGACCCGAAAAACTGCTAAATACAGTAAGTTGTGCTGCAACTTAAAAACAAAAAGAACTGATGGCGGGGGTTCAAATGGAGTAGGTGGGTGGCCACCAATATCCACCTAGATCATTAATGCCCCAAAATGGCTCCAGGTGTGCAGGACTTGAAAACCTGCTAAAAATAGTAAGCTGCTGGCAGTGGAAAGCTGCAAGAATTGATGTTGTGGGTCCAAATGGAATAGGTGAGTGGCCACCGATATCCACCTGGATCATTCCTCCCTCCTTAGGAAGAAATGGTCTCCATTGCGTTAGGCTCCTCCATTGGTGGGGAAATTCTGCTTAACTTGGTATTAGATTTTTCCAGGATGTTGCAGACCTCTTAGTGGATGTGTTGGATGTAGATGTTCCGCCGGTGGGTAGCCATTGAAGGATCTGGGAAAAATTATCTATCATCACGTTCCTTTGTTTCTCGAGGGCCTCCTTGAGCAAGATTTTGAAAAGATCTTCTGCTCCCTTGTCTTTCTTTCCTTCCACCATGGGGGGTCATCAGGGTTTGCGAGGCCGATATTGGAAGGGTGCAACCAGATCGAGCCTGAACTCCTTATACCCTGACCGTGTTGGGGACATGCAAAGAAAAACAGAGAAAGAGCAGACCCGCTCCGATACCCCTGATCTAGATTTATGCCGGAACACAACAGAATACAGATATAGCCATAAACACGGAGATGCAGAGGAAATAATGCTTCATTTTATTAATAAAAGAATGATTGAAATAATCTTACAAACATAATGGAAGCAAGCTAGGGCGCTAGTAGCATATCTTTGAGAAGAGATGTGGCGTACGCGGGCCTCTGAATTGTGCTACATTGAGGATTGAAGGCCTATTACAGACATAATGGAAATAGATGAGCTAGGGTACTGGCAACGTATCCCTGAGAAGAGATGTGATGACTACCAGCCCCTGAACTGTGTTACAATGAGGCTTGAAGGCCTATTTATTGTTGAGAAACAATGTAAAATCTAAAACGTCCAAAAACCTAATCCTAGGAGATGAAGCGCCAAAACTGTGGGCCTCGTTTGGGTAAATTGGTGTTTCAACTTCCTGGGGACGTAACTTTGGCATCCGATCTCCGTTTGACGCGCTCAATAGCTCGTTAGAAATATCTGTCCGAGAAATACAACTTTTGGTGTGATTGGTCCATGGATCCATGTTGCTCCTGGTTTTCCCAAAAAACGTCGTTTAGGGCCTCAAAATGGCTCTGGAAGTTTAGGACCGGAAAAAGTACTAAATATATTAATTTATGTTGCAACTTAAAAACATAAAGAACTGATGGCGGGGTTTCAAATGGAGTAGGTGGGTGGCCACCAATATCCACCTGGATCATTAATGCCCCAGAATGGCTCCGGGATGCAGGACTGGAAAACCTACTAAAAATAGTAAGCTGCTAGAAGTGAAAAGTTGCATGAATTGATGTTGTGGGTCCAAATGGAATAGATGGGTAGCCATCGATATCCACTTGGATCAGCCTGCACCTCTTGAATGAGTTTTATGGTTGGCACTCCTAAGGATGTTGGGAAAACTGCATCCATTCCATAGACTAACTAGCATGGTGACATGCCAATTGATTTCTTAGTTGTCAGTCTGTCAGCCCACAATGCATGCACTAATTTGTTAAGCTAGGATTTCTTATTGTCTTCCAACAACTTTTTGATGATGTTGAATAGGCTCTTGTTGGAGGATTCAGCTAGTCCATTATCTTGAGTGCAATAAGTTGTTGAATGCCCTAAAGAAATGTGACATCTGTGGCAAAAATCCACCATATTCTTGGACTTAAAAGCAACAACATTATCTGTAATTATTTTCTTAGGACAACCAAATCTGGCTAGGATGTTGGCTTCAAGGAATTTGATAATCACTGAGTCAGTAACAGTTCTGGAAGGAATGGCCTCTATCCATTTGTTAAAATAGTCTGTAGCAGTAAGGATCCATTTATGTTGGGAAAATGAGAAAGGGTGGATTTCTCCAATGAATTCTAAACCCCATTGTTGGAAAGGAGCTTCAACAGAGATTGGTTGTAAAGGCAGAGGCAACAACTTTCTCTTTCCCTAAAAAAATTGGCATATGACAAGTAGCTACCATTTTGTTGATATCTAGGAAGAGAGTAGACCAATAGAAATCAGCCCTAAGGATCTTATTAGCAGTGGTTTTCCAGTAGAGATGGCCTCCACAATCCTCTTCATGAAATTCATGCATAACCCTATCTGCATCTTCTTGAAGCAAACATTTAGGCAATATTCCCCCAGAATCTTTCCAGTACAAAATATTTTCCAGGATGCAGAATTTTACAGCTTTCAATTTCAAGAATCTAGCTTTTGTTTTGGACAAACCAGGAGGAGCATTTAAATTAAATAGAACATATAATACATCTACGTACCAGGGAGAATTTAGGAATGCTTCCTTAATAGGTGGAGTCGCCAGCTCCTCTTATTCATCCATTGAATGAATCATGTTAATATCTAGTGCTTGAAAATTTATTTCAGCCATCAATTTGGCTAATCCTTGTCCCTTGCTCAGTTTGGTGGGTCTGATCTCTAAATCATACTCCAAGATAACAACAATCCACTTGCCTCTTTTTCCATCAGGATCTCGCATTAGGATGTCTTTGACAACTGTATTGGGCACAAATGCAATGATGTGTGAATGCAGAATGTAAACTCTGAAATCCTTCAATGCTTTTATCAAGGAAAAAGCCTTCTTTTCCATGATATTGTACTTCAAAGGTAAATCTCTTAAAGCTTGGTTGAAAAATGCTATGGTCTGTTTTTGTTCATCTTTATTTTTCTGCAGCATTACAACAGCAATTGTGCAATGATGCAAAGGAAAAAATGATGAAATCCTTGGTGAAATCAGGGTTGATCAGAACCGGTGCTTTAGTGGGTGTCTGCTTTACCAAGTCAAAGGACTGTTTAGTCTCCTTGGTCCACTTGACTCCTGAATCTCTTTTGAGCATGTTGGTGATATTCTGTAATATCCCGAAATTGGGATTTTCTACAACAATAGGAATATCTTAGGATATTCAAAAGTTGGATATCCAGAAAATAGACTCATATTATGTGTTCAAAAACACCTAGCCCTCAAATGAGTGAAACAACAGCAAAAGAAGAATGCCTACACTTTCCCAAGTGGGGAAAATGCAAGAATTAGACCCTGGAAATGTTATTTCTGAAGATCTACATTTTTTCTGGGTGAAATAATGCTAGGTTCCCTTAGAATATGTTGTTAGGCCCTCACATACAAAAGGGGATCAGAAATAAATCCCTTTTGATATGTTAAATATACCTCCCGGCTACCTGACAGCTTAAAAATAGCCAAATCCCATGACTTAAGTTATGAAAAAAAATACTGAAGCATATACAGCATTATTTTATGAGGGTTTCTACAGTAAAATAATGAAATAACATGGATTTGGAGTTACATGGAATAGTATACCAAGAAAATAGATATCTGGCCTCCTTATTGCATTATAAAGCTAACCCGACAAGGGTTTCATGAAACACATGTACAAGAAAGAGAAGATCTGAATATTTAGCTCAGAAAATGTTGTCTTATTGCAACATTACAGAAATATAGCTGAATAATACAAAATAGGGATGAGGATCCCTTCCTCTAGCTTTCTGGGAGAAGGATTGGCCCTTTCCCTAGGAAACTAGCTCAAAAACAAGGGTCTTAACCCTGCTGCAACAACTCTGCATAAAATGACACATTTTCTTCAAGGGAATATGCTATAGGATATGAGAACCACTTTGGCCTGCTGCCAAGATCTGAAATGTGCTCAGAAATATTCCTAGCTGATTTCTCAAGAGGAGGAAAGCACCTTCTACTGAGAAACATACCCCGAAGTGGTGTAAGAATCCTCAACTGCAACACCCTAAAACTCAGCAATATTCTGTTGTAGAAATAACGCTGGGACTGAAGAATGATGCTTGGCCTTGAGCTTGGATGTGGAGAAATATAGGACAAGCTCTCCCAAGAGGCTTCTCAAGGGAAGAGATGGGATTCTCGCCCGAGAACACCCAGTGCTACCTTGCTAAACAGCAAGGGGAAGCCAAGTCTAAATAGACAATATCAATAGATCGAAATACAAAACATGAATAAAAAAGGCCTCCATCCTCTTCATATATAGCAAGTGAACCTTTCCTCATTTGGTCCCATTCACATGTGCCATCAAGCTCATGCAAGTTGTTCTCCACCAAAATTGCGTTGTCCAAAGGAGATTCAATGAATCTAAACAACTTAGTTGACTTGGTCAAAGTTGACTGAATCAACATGATCCCATCTCTGTTCACACCCAAGGGTGTTAAAATTAGCTACTTATTCTTACCCCTTTTCACATTAGGAGTGTTATTGATCCTTATAAAGAGGTTAATGGGCCTCCCTACCCATTTATTCACCTACCTAGTGATAAAACAACTCTAATATTCCATTTAGCTTGGAGGCTAAAATTTTGGAATATTACAGTCCTCCCATCCAAAATGTTGCTTGTCCTCAAGAAACTGTATAAGGAGAGAAAAATCCTCCCCTCGTCTTCCTGTGGCCTCCTCATCAAAAAGTCTCCACCACTACTCAATATGTTCTGCTACAAATATGTCTTCCAATGTCTTCTCCCAAGCATGCAAAACCATATGGTTCATATCATAGAAAGGTGGAAGATGCAAGTGGAAACCTCCCTGCTGTCCCATGGCCTCCTTAAGGTAGGAGTGATGATGAACATGGGGAATATTATTCCCAATGAGTGACTTCCACACCCATGCTATCATCCAGATGAAATGAGCCAATCTAGTTAGCTCAAAAATATCCTCAACCCTGGATTCCTGCAATATGTTGGGGCTGCATGGAGAGATTGGATCCTCCCAACCAAGTGGTTTCTCTCCCCATTTATGATAAGTATGGGGCTGTTTCTGATCTTGGGCTGAAATTTCATGACCTCCAAGAGTGGCCCAAGCTACCCCATCAAACAAATAAACCATGAAGTGCCTCCTCCAAAAACTCAAGTTCTCCAAATATCTTTTCCTACATGAAGAAGAGATATGTAGTTTGGAAATCATGGGCTGCCCATTGCCTCTCCTGAAACATGCATCGTGCAAAGTAGGGAGAATCATACTCCCAATGGGCATCTTCAACTCATAGCCCACTCCCCAAAAAAATCTTCCCATGAACATATAAATATCAGCAATATATGGAAGCAAAAACCAATAGAAACAAGTTGTCACATGACAACCAGAAAGTGGATCAAGGTCCCATACAAGGAACCAGCGCAGTGCATTCCTTGCCTGCATCAAATCAAACAAAAACAATTGCTTTTCCAGCCACTTGTTTGCTGCCACAATCATTTTACAAGTTACAATCATGAAAGTACAAAAGGGTGTCAATGGTGCACACCAAAAATCATGTGGCCTTCCCCACAAACCACCAATGAGATAGCCAATCTCAATGCTACAAATGGCTTCAAGTACATCATTATAAAATATGCAAGAAGGAATAATCCTCCTTGGTACAATATGCTGCTCATAAAAAGACAAGAAGTGAAAAACATAAGGTGAGATTGTACATTCTCCATTATGTACTTGAGGACTTGAGCTGAAATGGCTCAACTGAAAATGCTCCCTCACTCCCAATGAGTAGGGAGGTGGCTGTGACATCCTCTCCATAATAATCCAGGCTATGCATCTCTCCATATGCTGAAATATTTCTTGCTTAATGCCCCCCCAAATTAACTCCTCTACCAAGGAAAGATATGCATTAAAATGCATGGAAAAGAAATCCTCATGTGTTGCATGCAGCAGCTTCTCCTTGAGCTTAGAATCTCTAGTCAAGAAGGCTCTACCATAAGAATAGATGACCATATCATCCACCATATATCTGAAATCTCCATCAGGATCATCAAGAATCATGCAAGCACCAAGATCCTTGGAGTACTCTACCAAGAGTTGAGACCTCCAATAAGGATCAACCCTCCTAAGGGACAACACTGGTGATCTGCAATGTGAAGCTCTACATATGTTGTTGTCCTTTCCTTTGACATCCTTCATGCCAAAATCATCCTCCAGATTTATGCCATGCCCATAATGCAGCTTCTCATGCTCAAAAAGAAGTAGCGATCTTTGGAAGTTGGCCTCCCATGAAAATCTCTCCTCCAAAAAGAATCTCTGGATCTTGGCCAAAGCAAGCATGAGTGGCCTCCATCTACTCCAGTGTATGGAGGATTCCTTCCTCAAAGGAAGTACCCTCTGTTTCTCCAAATCCATGGAGCAGCTCCCTTGCACCATGAAGGTGCCATCCTCCATGACTACAGCAACCTCTGTCAGCGAAGTACAAGTAGTGAGAGTGGGTGGTGCTAAACATGGGAGGATGTCCTCCTCCACTTTGACTTTATCCCAAACTCTTTGCGCTGCAATGGACTCCTCCAAAGTTTTCACCTCTCCGGAATCCAAGAGTGGTGAACCGAATGGCAAGATTTCTCTTACCACCTCCAAGTCTGGTGGCCTCCCCGGGAGAATGCCTCCATGTAGTGAGACATCCATGGCAAGAGAAGATTGTCTATATGGTTGGGCAACCTTGCCCTTGCCCTCACAGTGCAAACAAGTCTCCTTCCTCCTTGCACCATCTCTCTGAAAAAGATAGGGGTGTGTGCTCTTCATCAAGTGATGATGTCCTTCCTCCCTACCTTCTCCTTCCATCAATAGCATCTCACAACCATGCTGCTCATTGAATTTACTTTGCCTTCCATATTTGAGATCCTGGGGAACTTCTTGTGATGACACAAGAAACCCTCATGTAGGAGCATGTGCTCCTCCTTCCTCTACATGAGGCACTAGATATGCTCTAGATGTGATAGCGCTGTAACCCCCAACCTTCTCTTCATCTTCAATATGAATAGGAGGTAACTGCTCAATAAGAGGATCCTCCTTTGCAAAATGACCCTTCATGCCCTCTTGTCCAAGGTTGTGAAACAAATATCTTGCCTTCAACAAGGTATCATGCAAGATGTGATCTCCTCCAATAGGTTTCTGAAGTGGTTTTGAGTTTGTAGGCCCTTCCAATTTATGCAAAAGTTTCATTGGTTTGATTTCCTCATGTTTTGTATCAAATCCCTCAACCAATATTTCAGTGAACTTTGAAAAAGAAGAAGTATTAAAATTTTGCAATGAAAATGACTCAAACATCCACCATGCATAGGCATTACCTTCAAAGTGCAGCGCTGCAACTCTGATGGCTTCTTCTTCAGAAACTGGGTGTTGCTGCAGATAAGTACACAACTCCTCCACCCAAGCTTTGGTTGAGAAAGTTGGGGATCCATCAAAGGCAGATAGAGAAAATAGATCCATGTCATGCAGCTGACTTCTCTCCACCTTGATCTTGCAGAACTCTTTGAAAGTAATATGATCTCTAAACTTCTCAGTTTGAGATTCATACTCTTGCAGGAAATTGCTAAGAGTTCCTTTCTCCAACATTTCTCCTTATTTCATATCTCTTATAGAAACCCTGGGAATTTGACTGCACTGTGCATAATAGGGTGTAGCTGCATGCTCACACCTATCATGTACCAATCTAGATCTGGCTCTAGATCCAAACTCATCAGGAGATTCCATCTCTCCTCTCATCTTCTTAAGATTTTCATTTATGCACTGCACAGATTTTGGAAGAAGCTTTGTAATCTTATCTTCTCTCTTTCCTCCAAATAATGGAGTCTTCATTCTGTTCATATCTCCTTCTCTAGATATCTGCATGGCTGAGTTCCACAAGCTGATCCAAGATTGAAGCTTTGATACCACCGTAATATCCCGAAATTGGGATTTTCTACAACAATAGGAATATCTTAGGATATTCCAAAGTTGGAGATACAAAAAATAGACTCATATGATGTGTTCAAAAACACCTAGCCCTAAAATGAGTGAAACAACAGCAAAATAAGAATGCCTACACTTTCCCAAGTGGGGAAAATGCAAGAATTAGACCCTGGAAACATTATTTCTGAAGATCTACATTTTTACTGGGTGAAATAACGTTGGGTTCCCTTAGCATATGCTTTTAGGCCCTCACATACAAAAGGGGATCAGAAATAAATCCCTTTTGATATGTTAAACAGACCTCCCGGCTACCCGACAACTAAGAAATAGCCAAATCCCATGACTTAAGTTATGCAGAAAAAGACTGAAGCATACACAACGTTATTTTATGAGGGTTTCTACAGTAAAATAATGAAATAACATGGATTTGGAGTTACATGGAATATTATGCCAAGAAAACAGAGATCTGGCCTCCTTATTGCATTATAAAGCTAACCCGGCAAGGGGTTCATGAAACACATGTACAAGAAAGAACAGATACGAATATTTAGCTCAGAAAATGTAGTATTACTACAATATTATAGAAATATAGCTGAATAATACAAAATAGAGATGAGGATCCCTTCCTCTAGCTTTCCGGGAGAAGTGTTGGCCCTTTCCCTAGGAAACTAGATCAAAAACAAGGGTCTTAATGCTACTACAGCAAATCTACATAAAATGACACAATTCCTTCAAGGGACTGCACTGTAGGAGATGAGAACCACTTTGGCATGCTGCCAAGATCTGAAATGTGCTTATAAATCTTCCTAGCTGATTTCTCAAGAGGAGTAAAGCACCTTCTACTGAGAAACAGACCCGGAAGTGGTGTAAGAATCCTCCACTGCAACACCCTGCAACTCAGCAATATTCCGTTGCAGAAATAACGCTGGGAATGAAGAATTATGCTTGGCCTTGAGCCTGGATGTGGAGCAATATAGAACAAGCTCTCCCAAGAGGCTTCTCAAGGGAAGAGGTGGGATTCCCGCCCGGGAACACCCAGTGCTACCTTGCTAAACAGCAAGGGGAAGCCAAGTCTAAATAGACAAGATCAATAGATCGAAATACAAAACATGAATAACAAAGGCCTCATCCTCTTCATACATAGAAAGTGAACCTTTCCTCATTGGGTCCCATTCACATGTGCCATCAAGCTCATGCAAGTTGTCCTCCACCAAAACTGTGTTGTCCAAAGGAGATTCAATGTATCTAGACAACTTAGTTGACTTGGTCAAAGTTGACTGAATCAACATGATCCCATCTCTGTTCACACGCAAGGTTGCTCAAATTAGCTGCTTATTCTTACCCCTTTTCAGATTAGGAGTGTTATTGATCCTTCTAAAGAGGTTAATGGGCCTCCCTACCCATTTATTCACCTACCTAGTGATAAAACAACTCTAATATTCCATTTAGCTTGGAGGCTAAAATTTTGGAATATTACATATTCCTCAGGAGTTCTACAAGGTTTGGTATAAACCTCCTAAGAAAAATTATCTTTTAAATGAAGGATTGCAGTTCTTTGATGTTTCTAGGATGAATGGTTTGCAGTAAGCCCTCAATCCTACTGGGGTCAACCTTGATCCCTTCTTCAGATATGATGTGGCCTAGAAGCTTTCCTTCTTCAAGACTAAATAATGATTTCTTAGGATTCATAGATAGACCAAACCTTCTGCAATTTTCAAAAAATATTCTCAAATGGGCCAAATTTTCTTCATCAATTTTTGAAGATACTATAATATCATCAAGGTAAATCACAATGAAAAGACCGATTTCTTCTGAAAAAGAAATATCCATTTCTCTTTGAAAAATGGCACCAACATTTATTAATCCAAAGGGCATTTTTACGTACATGAAGGTTTCCCAAGGAGTAATAAAATTTTCTTTGTGTTGATCATCTGGATGCACCAACACTTGATTATACCCTGAAAAGCCATCTAGCAAAGATATTCTTTTGGAGCCCACTACCTTTTGCAATATGTAGTCCATCTTTGGTAAGGGGTAGTTGTCCTTAGGTACTGCCTTGTTAAGATTTCTAAAGTCAATGCGGAGCTTGATATAACATTTCTTCTTTCTTACAGGTACAATATTGGAAACCCATTCAGAATATCAGATTGGGACTATTATCTTGGCATCATACATTTTCTTGATCTCCTACTCAACCAGAGGCATTTGGACATGATTTATCCTGCACAGTTTCTGTTTGAAAGGCTTCTGGTTCTCCTTAACTGGAAGTTTTTGTTGGATAATATCAATATCATAAGATTTCAGGTCTTCATAACTCCATGCAAACACATCAATAAACTCTTTGAACAAAGCAATGTATTTATGTTTTATGGATGTTGGCAGTGTATTTGATAACTTTAAATTCTTGGGCTCCTGATCACTGTGCAAATTGCACTCCTCGATATTTTCTTCTATAGATTCCATTTTTGGCTTCCTAGCTACATCATTGAAATTGAATAGTTCCTCCAGAGGGACGAGTCCTCTAGGAAGGGTGTTGTCTCTGAATTGTAGTACTTTAAAATTCTTCCTTTTCTGGATCTTCATGCATCTTTGTCCTATGTAGATCTTTATTCACTGAAAAATTAATATCAAAATTATGAGGAGGTTCCTCCGTGCACATTTTCCCTGTAATGGAGCAGTCTTCTTCATAGTCTAGGTCCAAATTGGAATCTTCAAACTCACCCTAGATTGCAAGAAAATCTCAATCTGTTTTTCATCTCTAAAGACTTTCCAATAACTCATATTGTCAGGAAATGTTGGGCGGTGTTTAACCTGCACTGTATATTGTTTTTTAGGATGAGGTAATTAACAAGTGCTGGCTAAAAATGCTAACCCATTAGCCAGGATATTCCGATTTCTTGGAACTGCAACAAGGTCATATTCTTCAAATGTTTTCAAGATGTCAAGGGCAGCATTCCGGTATGCTCTCAATCTGGGATGTTTGGTTGAATATTCTCCCTTGAATGACCAGCTTCGAATCCCCATGAATAGAGATTCCGTTGGTTCCTAATTTCTTCAATAGTTGTAAACCCAAAAGGAGTGCCTCATATTTTGCTATATTGTTGGTACACTAGAAGTTTAGTTTTTAAGAATTCCCTTTTGCGTGGTTATCTTTAGTATTTCATACCCACACCCCTGATCCCGAGCCAGCTTTGCCACAAGAACCATCAAAGCTCATGTTCCAAAAAGGTTCAGGTTCAGATTTGTGTTGCACAATTTCTATTTGGTCTGACTGTTCTCTTTTCTGGTCTTATTCTTCTCCAGATATTTGTTCATTAATGTTTTCATCACTATAAAGGACAAATGAATCAAGGTCAAAATGGACAGAGTAAAGGGGGTAGTTATGAGGCTTTTCTTGACTGCTCACCATGTATTTCATTAGATTCTCCCTTACAATCTCCTTTTTTGGCCAAAAAATGGTATGGTAGCATAAGTCATATCCATTTGGAGGGTGCCTTGAAGCTTGGCTCCCCATGAACGTGATAAAAGAATACCATATTTAGGAGGGATGTCAGCCACCACTATATCCATCACTAGACTCTTGGCCGGTATCTGGGCTAAAGTAATATAGAGATATTTAATGAGGACTAGAAATTTAACTTTGTTGGACTCAAAGGAGTACATGTCTTTGTAGGGTCTAGTTATATCTAGGCCAATTCTCTCCATAATTTCCTTTGGCATGAGATTATGAGATGCACCTCAGTCTAGCATGGCATTATGGAGGATTTTATCATGCACATTCAAACTGATATAAAATGGGGGAACACCTCCCTCCTTGGATTTACCCTCTGCTTCTGGCCCAAATAGAAGTTTAGGTTTGTCATCACTTAGATTGCCAGTGTTTGTAATTTCTCCTATGTTCAACGCTTTTAGGAATTGGGACCTATATACATCCTGGTTCACCAATTCAGTGAGAGGGACAAAGATTTTTATTTTGGAAATTTCATTCTCAATGTTGAATGGTGTCTATGTTTTTGGAAGATTTGAATCATTCTTCTCAAGCACTATTTTTCCAACAACTTCAGATTGTTGACTTGTCTTAGGGATATTAGCTGGAACAATTTTTCTAGGGGTGACCATTGGTCTACTAGCGTTGCTTTCTAGATCATTATTTCTAGATATTTTGGTACTTTTCTTTGAACTCTCTGTTGTTTTCTTGGAATCAAATTTAGGGGCCTTTTTAGTAGAGTTTTCAAAATTATTTCTCTTGGGAATATCTGAATCTTTCTTACTTTGGAGTGTTGGTGTCTCGTGTTTTGATAGTTTGGAAAATCAAAAGACAAGGCAACATCAGAACCAATATTTAGAGTTACAGGATCTAGTCCTCCTGTTCTTAGAGAGGGATCTCTCAAATGTTTGTTTGCAAAAGTTTATCTTGTGTTCTTATAATATTGATTTTAGACTAGTTATTAAGTGCAGGTGTTGTTTCTTTATTTGGCTAGATTGAATTGATACAGCAGAACATGAAAGGTCTAGGAAAGATACACAGAATGGAGAAACATCTGGTTCATTGGGAAATGGAGTCAAGAAAAGGTCATAGAAAACTCATCAAAGGATATGGGATATCAAAGGGAAAATCTAACTTGGCCACAGGATCCTTTTGTTTTTGGAATGGGATGAACATTAATGATTTGGAAAGAGAAATTGAATTCTCAACAAAGGGAACCTGAAAACATAATTTAAACAATCAAGAGATATTTGATAGACAGGGCTAACCATAAATTCTACAAACATTCTTTAAGCAAATAATGGCTTCACGAAAAACTTCAAAATGAAATCTAAGATTCGGGGAACACCCTATTTTCTCAAAGATTTTATTCTAAAGGACTTAGAAAACATAAAATATTTACTGATAATTACAGTCATAGAAGAAGGAACACCTAAAAACATCTATGATCATAATTATAACGACCTTTAAGCCAACTGTTTAAGTGAGGACAAAGGGAAAGATCAAAACAGACCTCTCTGATTCACTATAAGCAAAGAACTTCAAAGGGAGACTTCAATAACAGTTTTTAAGTGGCAGCAGACAAGCAGGGAGAACCATAAATCATGCTGAAACCAACTGTTCAAACTATCAAGGAAATAAACAAGCATGAAGACTAAAGAGAAATTTTAAAGCCTCTAAAATACTTCAGCAGAAGAAAACATAAAACAGTGAAGGATGAACAGGTCTAAGGTGCTTCCAGGAGTCATTTCTTAGCCTAATACTTTCTATCCTACTGTAGTAAGAAATTGTGGAACATAATGAAAACGGGGGGAAAACATAAGACAGTTCAGAATACTTCACCAACAGCCAAGCTCATGGATCCAATGATAGAGCCTTCTCAGGAACAAGCATGCAACAACATCATCAAGATCTCCAAGACTTCAATTTGTTCTTCAACTTCAACAGACTATGTATTTACTTCAAAGAGTTTCAGTATTACAACTTGTGATCAAACAATAACCAACCCCTCACTCATCTTCTGCAGAAGTATATATAGAAGAATGAGGAGGTGAGATCCTAATAAAAAAAAGATCTCCAATTACAATTAATACAGACTTAAAATGGCTTCTCGGCCCTTGGGGGCTCAATGAAGAAGCTTACAATAGGTGTATTCTATATTAAATGATTCACATAAAGATTTAAGCTCGGTGGGAGCTTAATTTGACCTTTGAGGCTCTGTGTCATGTTAGATTAACTCTGTAGATATTTTGTCATTAAATTTGTTCGCAAATTTACCCTTTAGCTGTGTTGTGAAGCAGATATTTGATTTCATGCAATAAATTTGGCCTGCATTTGATTTCTTTGAGGCACAAGTGTCCTTTGTGGTAGCTGAGAAGAATTGATTCACTTTAACTAAGGCGGTGGAGCTTTCTGTCGGATAAAACACTCTGATTTTTCCTTAAAACTGTGTTTAAATCTGGGGATTAGGCTTTTGATAGGCATCTTAGATATAATCCCCACAAATCTGTCTTTTAATCCTCTGTTCTGGTGCATTCTAATCTTCTATACTGATACTCTTGATTTGTGATTGACTTGCTGTGTCTTTCAAATGTGCAGGACTGAAACAGGAATCGAATGGCATCAATGCCTTATGAAACACCGATGAAACGTGCATTTAACACCTATGAATGATTTCCTTTGACGAATTGAAGGCGGGGGGGTCGCCACCCTCAACCTGCGAATTTTCTTCAGAATGGCGGAAAACCATTTAAACCCTGCAAAAATACAAACAACTATTACAAAATCCTACATATATAGGTTGACTGCTTCAAAGGACGTGTGGAGGGAGCGTGGCCGTTGGATGGCATCATCCAACGGTTAGGATTTATCAGGAAATATCGTAGAACGAGCGGAAAAAATATTAAATCTGAGCCGTCGAACGCGTAGAGATCGACGGTCGGGAGTGGAGGTTGAAAATCAAATAGAGGAAATCTGGGCAATGAAACGTGGACCGTCAATCTGCAGATCATATCGACGGTGGAGGTTGATCGAATGTCGCGTCGTAGCCAAATTAAATGTCGTGCATCTTGAGCGAGCGATCACCGTTGGATGAGCGGGTTTAGATCGGACGACACGCAACAATATCGCGCGAGGTCCACGTCCGAACTTTAATGCACGATGAACGGTGGTTTTGAAATAGTGCGTGGAGCCACGTGTCAAAAGGTGAGTGGAATCGTTGTTGATCGGGGAAAAGCCGCCCTCCGCTCAAACGCGGTGCGATGAATACCGCGCGGTTTTGGGCAACGGCACATGGCTGGTGGGGACCACCGGCAATGATTGATTCCGCACCGTCGATCTACAGATTAGATCGACGGTGGAGGGTGCTTTGAAACTCGAACCGGCGAAAACTTTAGAAAATCACGAAAAACCCAAAGTTTGGAAATATCATAAGGTTTTAATATTTTCGGGGGCGGGATGTATATGAAATATGGTTAGGCGCCCGGCTGCGGGGCCTTTGGGGTACGTGGAGAATTATATGACCGGAGGTTTAAAAAGGAAGGGGGCTATTCGCATATGGGTAGTGCGATAAGCGCTAGAAAGACTGGCGCTTGGTTCTGGCACCAGGGTATATGGAGGGAAAAGGTTTAAAGGCTTAGCCCGAGGGGGCTTAAGTCCATAATACATAAAATATGCATTTTAATGGTTTTTCAAGGTTTTTCGAAGGAATTTTAGGATTCCGATAAGGCTAAGAAGGGGTCTTAGAACTTTATCAAGGGCTTTTATGATGTGGAAAAGGGAGAAACATGAAAAGGAGGGATTTTTATGGGAAGTGGGGGAAAAGAAAAAGAGATTAGTCTTGGAAGAGGTGGAAAAGGAAAAGGGAGTTTGCAGCAGTACTTTGTCTTGGAAATCAGCAGGATTTCAGAGTCTTTTAGGATGTAAACAGCAGTGTAGGTTTGGACAGAGACATGAGGCCTTCAAGGAGCCTTCAAGAGCCAACAATTTTTAGTGATAAACTTTGTTCCTTGGAGGCTCAAAAAGTCTTAGCCACCTTTTGGTGTAACAAATACTATAGGTGGCTAACAGTGGCTCCACTTGGGGATAATGCCTTTTTGAAGGCATCAAGAACTTCAGACTTGCATTCTCTGGGAGGCTGACCTGAGCCTGATCCATTGGGCTGCCCTTCCTTTGCTGGGATGATCTTTTCTAAAAAAATATTAGCAGCCATGAAAACAATGGACCTTTCATCAACAAGCTTTCTACCTACCCAATCCTACAGATCTAACATTTTTTCTTCATTAGAGTGCACTTGGATTGGAAAACTCTTTTCACATCATTTATTCTTTTGAAAACATAAAACTAATCTAATTCTACTCCTTATTTCCCCCTGAACTCAGATTAAACAGTTGATTTCAGATGCTTCTCTACCTAATCTATTGTCTGTTGGGATTAAATTGTACAACAGACTTTCATTCTCTAAATTCTACAACAGAAATTGAAAAACATTCAAGTTAGGATTGGACAGTCTAACTTGATGTTGGTTTATGGCATAAAAGACAAACTGCACATAGACATTTATTTTGCACAAAATTTAAAACAAAAGGGAAAGCTTGAGATCTGAAATTTGAAAACATTTCCTTCCTCCTTTCTACAGCTCTGTTTTGATCTTTGTTTTGAGCTATCTTTGCTTTTCTTCTGGTTCAGGTTTTAATCTGATTAGAACCAGATTTTACATCTTTTGACTCAAAATTTGAAACAGATTTGAGTCATTTTCTCTTTGAAACTTTTAGGTTCAGATTTTGAGCATGTTTGAACCTTTAATTTCTATCCTAAACTATCTACCGATAAGCCAAGTTTAAACAGTTTGGCAAATCGAATTCACTATCCTATCAGCAGAAAATTTTAAGCTAATTAGTCAAGATTAAACTGTTTGACTAACTAGAAGTGTGTTACTCAGGAGTGGCATTTAAGCTTGCACACTTTCAGAATTTGTTTCTCTTTTTTGGTATGGGGTTGTATACCTTTCTTGTTTTGACAATCTGCCCTCTTTTCTTTCTTTGTTTGTTTTTGTATTTTTTATTTTTCTAACTTTGAATGCAATGGTTAGACTATTATATTTACAATGAAAAATAAAATGCTTTGAAACTTAAGATTCTTGGCAGAAGTAATGCTTGAGCATCCTGCCATTGACAGGACCTCCATATAGGTCTTCTCCATTCAATTCTTTCAAGAAAAATGCATTGTGACCCCTCTCGGCATGAATAATATAGGGCCCTTTCCACAAGTTCTCAAATTTTCCATGTTTTCCCTTCTCTTCTCTTCTTGAATCCCATTTGAGAACAACATTTCCAATTTGGAAATTGTTTGCCTTAGTTCTCTTATCAAATAGCTTCTTCATTTTTTCTTGGACTGACTGTGTTCTTTCATAGACTTCCTCTCTGGTCTGCTGTAAATGGATTGTTTGGTTGATTCTTCTCTGCATATCATTTTCTTCAATCTGCACTTCTTGAGAGAGTTTCATGACTGGAACTCCCAATGAGGTAGGAAAAACAGCATACATGCCATAAACTAACTGATAGGGGGACATATTTATTGATTTCTTTGTAGTTAATCTATCAGCCCATAAGGCATGAACCAGCTTATTGTGCCATGATTTCTGATTTTGCTCCAATAGATTTTTAATGATATTGATGAGGCTCTTGTTGGAAGATTCAGCTAATCCATTTCCTTGGGGATAGTAAGCAGTGGAATGGCCCAAGGTTATGTGGTATTTGTAGCAGAAATCAACCATCTTCTTAGATTTAAAAGCAGCAGCATTGTCTGTTATGATTTTGCTGGGATAATCAAATCTGGATAGGATATTTGTTTCAAGGAACTTGATAATGACAGAGTCATTATAATTTCTGGAGGGTATAGCTTCTATCCACTTGGTAAATAAGTCAGTGGCTATGAGGATCCACTTATGCTGAGCTGAGGAGGATGGATGAATTTCCCCAATGAAGTCCAACCCCCATTGTTGAAAAGGTGCCTCAACTCTAATAGGATGTAAAGGTAAGGGAAGGAGTTTTCTTTTGCCATCAAATATTTGACACTTATGTCAAGACATGACCAGCTTTTGAGTGTCTGGGAAAAGGGTAGGCCAATAGTAACCAGATCTAAGAATTTTGTTGGTTGTGGCCTTCCAGTAGAGGTGACCTTCACATTCTCCATCATGCAATTCATGCATGATCTTTCCTGCATCGTCTTCAAGTAAACATTTAAGAAAAATTCCAAAAGCGTTTTTCCAATATAATACTCCATCTAAGATACAAAACTTCAAAGCCTTTTGTTTCAAGAATCTAGCTTTAGTTTTAGACAAAGAAGGAGGGGTATTTAAATATAAAAGCACATAAATAAAGTCAGCATACCAAGGATAATTTAGAAATGTTTCTTCAATAACAAGAGCATCAGATTCTTCTATTTCTTCCAACACATCTACCATATTGATGTCTAGTGCTTGGAAGTTAGACTCAGCCATAAGTTTTGTGAATCCTTGCCCTTTAACTAGTTTGGTGGGCCTAATTTCTAAGTCATATTCAAGAAGAGTTGCAATCCATTTTCCCATTTTACCATCGGGGTCTTGACTTAGAATGTCCTTGACAACAGTATGTGGAACAAAAGCAATTATGTGAGAGTGTAAAATATAGACCCTAAAGTCTTTTAATGCTTTCACTAATGATAAGGCTTTCTTCTCCATGATGTTATATTTGAGAGGAGCATCTCTCAAGGCCCTACTAAAGAAATATATTGGTTGTTCTTGCCCCAAATCATTCTTTTGAAGTAAAACTGCAGCTATTGTATGTTCAGATGCAAAGGAAAAGATATAGAAATATTTGGTAAAATCTGGACTAATCAGGACTAGTGCTTGAGTAAGAGCTTGTTTGACCAGTTCGAATGATTGTTTAGCTGGTAAAGTCCATTTTACACCGACATCTTTCTTAAGCATGTTTGTAATGTTTTTTAATAGCTCAGCAAGATTAGGAATAAACCTTCTCTGGAAATTATTCTTTCCGATGAAAGATTGCAATTCTTTGAGGCTCCTTGGATGGCTGATCTGCAATATGCCATCTATCCTTGTAGGGTCTATTTTGATTCCCTCTTCTGAAATTATGTGGCCAAGAATTTTACCTTCTTGGACACCAAAGAGTGTTTTCTTGGGATTCAATGACAAGCCAAATTTCCTACACTTCTCAAAAACTTTTCTTAGGTGAATCAAATGTTCTTCATCAGTTTTTGAGAAAAAAGTTATGTCATCAAGGTAAATGATTATTAAATAGCCAATGTATTCAGAAAATGCTATGTCCATGGCCCTTTGGAAGGTGGCCCCTGCATTCATTAATTCGAAAGGCATTTTGATATACATAAAGGTGTCCCAAGGTGTGGTAAAAGCAGTTTTGATTTGATCACTTGGGAGCACTAACACCTGGTTGTAACCTAAGAACCCATCTAATAGTGATATCATTTTTGACCCAACTACTCTCTGAAGTATATGATCCATCTTGGGCAATGGGTAGTTGTCCTTTAGGGATGCTCTATTTAAGTTTCTGAAGTCGATACAAAGTCTGATCTCTCCTGTCTTTTTCCTAACAGAAACTAAGTTTGATACCCATTTTGAAAATATAACAGGTACTATAATGCCAGCATCATGCATCTTTTCAATTTTGGCTCTAACTAAAGGTAATAAAAGTGGGTTTATTCTCCTCAGTTTTTGTTTGAAGGGCTTTTGATTTTCCTTCAAGGGAATCTTGTGTTGAATGATGTTGGTATCGTAAGACTTCAGATCTGTGTATGCCCAGGCAAAAACATCTTTAAACTCTTTAAACAGATCAATGTATCGAGATTTTATGTGAGTTGGAAGAGTGTTGGACAATTTAATCATCTTGGGTTCCGTTAGGGAGCCTATGTTGTGTTCTTCTACGTTTGTTTCTACAGGCTCCATTTTTTGTTCCTTGGCTACATCATTAAAGTCGAAAAGGTGTTCCAAAGGTGAGAGACCTCTTGGAATTGAACCGTTTTTACATTCTAAAATTTCTAGGTCTTTTTGGTCCACGTTGTCAATTGACTCTGTTTCAAATGTATTCTCATAATGACTTATATCAACAGAGTGTGTTATTTCAGCTTCTGGGATTTCTTCAATATATGGACAGTTCTGATTATGGCTAGATTCTTATGTTCGTATGGTGAAATCGTTTTCTGACCTCAAGAAATCGTCTATGTGTTGGTCAGAATCAAAAACTTGCCAGTGATCTACGTTATCAGGCACTGCAGGCCTATGTTTTACCTTCGCGCTAAGCTGTTCATTTATCTTAGGTATTTGACAGTTACTGGCATTAAACGCAAGTTCATTTGCTAAATGATTCAATTCTCTTTGAATGAAAATAAGTTCATACTTCTCAAAGGTTTTTAATAGATCAAGGGCAGCATTTCGATATTCCCTAAGTCCTGGATTTCTAGCTGAGTATTCTCCTTTGATTTGTTTTATGATAAGTTCAGAATCTCCCAAGATTGATATCCTCTAGGCTTCCAACTGTTTAAGCAGTTGTAAGCCTAGGAGAAGTGCTTCATACTCAGCAATATTCTTAGTGCATGGGAAATCCAATTTGTATGAAAAACTCTGTTTTGTATTTTGAATCCACACACCTGCTCCTGCGCTTGTTTTATTACAAGATCCATCAAAATTTATTTTCCAAAGTATGCCATCTTTATTTTCATTTTCTTGTTGTTGTTGATTGTCAATGTTTTGAATTTGATCGAAGGGAAGATTGGATTGTTGTGGTGAACTGATTGGGTCTATGTTTTCTTTATCTTGTTGAGTAATGTTTTCTTCGTTATATAAGATAAAGGAATCTAAACTTGATTGAATAGAATTGACTGGAGACTTGTTTGGTTTGTCTATGTTGCTCACCATGTACTTCATGTGAGATTCCCTGTATAGTCTTCTGTTTTGGTTAAAAACAGGGATAGTGGCATAAGACATGTCCATTTGAAGGCTTCTCTGAAGTTTGGCTCCCCAAGATCTTGATAAGAGCAGGACATATTTAGGGGGAATGTCAGCTACAAATATATCCATAACTAGATTTTTAGCAGGGATCTGAGCAAGATTAACACATAAATCTTTGATTAGACCCAAACATTTGACTCGGCTTGAGTCAAAAGAATAAAAATCTTTGTATGGTTTAGTAATCTCTAAGCCTAAGCTCTCCATTACCACCTTGGGCATCAGATTGTGTGAAGCTCCCGAATCTAACATGGCATTGTGTAAGATTTTCTCATGTATGTTCAAGCTAACATAGAAGGGAGGGACAGCCACTTCTTGATATTTTCCTTCAACTTCTGGACCAAACAACAACTCAAGTTTGTCATCTGTCAAGTTTAAAGTGTCTGTATCACTTCCTAAGTTCAAAGCTTTCAAAACTTGGTTTTTGTACACCTCTTGGGTTACTAGTTCAGCTAGGGGGATGGTGATTTTTATCTTGGCAATCTCTCCCTCAAGGCTGAAAGGAATAATTGACTTGTTTGGCTGATCTACAATCCATGTAACCATAGTTAAATTCAATTCAAAATTTGTACCAGAATAAAATTAATAAAAAATTTGTATTGATGTGACTATAAATAAGAATGATATTTTCAAGAAAAAGCCATTATCATTGAACAACTAATGCATTTGTCCTTTGTACTTAAATAACTTAAAATAAAATATAAATATAATTTTATAAATTCTTAATTATATTATATGCTATTAATTAAATTTTATATTATTTAAATTGTATAATGAAATGTAATTAATATACTATATAAAAATAATATAATATAATATAATAAATGTATAGGGATATGCATTGTTTCTTTCAAGAAATATGAAATGAAAATAATATATTTTTATTCAAAAAGTGTGAAATGACATTTATTATGAGTACTTTACTTTGACTTTAAAAACATTTAAAGCACTACCATGGTTAACCATGAGTTTTTATCCACTATTGAGAATGTGACAAATAAGTACCTTTAACTCAATCAATGCCACCTCAACCATTAGGGATGATGTCATCCCCTAAAATGTGATTGGTTCTCATAAAGTGAATTTTGATTGTACATTTTCCTTATGAGGCCCATTTTAGACCTAAAAAGTCCCCTAATGTATTTTCCATATGTTAGGATGAAGGGTGTATTGAGGTTTAAAACATTTGTTTTGTAGCGATATATATATTGAATGAATTAAGAAATTATGTAGGGACATGACTATTGGAATAGGAACATTTACGATATAGGCCTGTGTTGGAGCCTATTTGAACTTTGAAAGAAAGGACCTAAAACTAAATAGGAAACTTCCCTTTCTAGTCCTATGGGGAGTATGGTTAGCATACAACTTGGTGATTTTTCAAAACATAATTCTTCCTACATTCTAGACTACAACACAAGTCTGATCACTATTCCAACTCTATCAGACCCTTATTAATCCAAAACAGTCAAACACGTGGGGAAAGTGAAGATAGACCTTTAGATGCAACGTGAACTAGTTTTTAGAGAAATTAATGAATAAATTAAACTGACCTACTTATCTGTGATTACAACCTTTAAAATTGATGTTGTAGTATCGATAGAAGAACATAAAGAAATTCAGGGTTTAAAGCATAGGGCTAAACCTAATCCTATGCATTAGATCTACAACAGAGAGCATGAAATGAAAGAGAATAAGATGCGTAGACTGTAGAGCGCTTCATTAAGGTTTCTTAGATAAAAGTCACATGCATCTCAATTATTCACACATCATTGATCAATCTGTTAATGAAAGAAACCAACAAATTTATTACACATGCTTCAGAATATGAATAACGCAAATGCAAAGTTACTAAGAAACACCTCTTTGACTACCCACTTTCAAGCTTTGACAAGAAAGATGAAATGGATTTTTGTTACAACATATGTTATGGCAGATATTGTTCAACATTTGTTGTTAGAACATCCGCTATTACAACATCTGGTTCTCAATCCGCTATTACCTATGTTTGTGTTTGTCAATTTGTTTTCTTGGTCCCCCAAGTGCTAGCATATTTTTGGTTGGAAGAAACAACTCTCTGGCTGCCCACTTTCAAGATTTGACAAACATGACGAAATGGATTTATATCCCTCAACTGTTACAATATTTGTTATTATAACATCCACTGTAATGGCCATTGTTTCAGTAGTTTCAATAGTAGCAGTTATTATAGCATAAAATTTTACAATAGTTTCAACATTTTCAACAATAATGGGTGTTATAGCATCAACTGTTACACTATTTTCAACAAATTTAACATTGAAATGTTGTTATGACTTATATTGTTACACCATATGCTGTTATAACATCTGTTATTACAACATCTGCTTCTCAATCCGATGTTACCTATGTTTGTGCTTCTCAATTTTTTTTATTGATCCCCTAAGTGCTGGTGTATTGTTGGTGTTATAACATCATTTATCACCTATATATACTTGATGATCTATGTATTGGCCTTGGGCAGCCCTTTCCATTCAGACTTTGTTATTTTCTTAAAAAATAATATTTTTAATTCCATATGCGACTCCACCCTATAAAAAAACGCATACAGTCGCTGGTCCACTCATATCTAACCCACATATATAATTTAAAATATTAAAAAAATATAAAACTCCCTATTATTGGGGTGGGTCTTATGGGTTACACCGGAAGCCTACCTATAGGAGCTCATGGCCAAAAAGTATCCCAACTGAAAAAACTATTTTGAGGAAGTATAAATTCACCTCATGGGAAGGCCTAAAGGGAGGAGAGAGATAGGTATTGATATTATAGTTTGTTTAGCCCAGATCAAGTATGATTATCCCTATGCCTCCTGCACTTCCCAAGTTCAGGAAACCCTTGTTTCCTTCTTTGAGATGTTCACCTCCTTTATGTGACATCCTTGTGCACCTTTATGGAAGAAGATTGTTGAGGCTTGGACTGGACGGATCCAAAGGATGATTTCTCTTGGAGCCGTGGCTGATTTCAGGTGGTATTTCTCCACATATTTTACATACATCAATAAAGAAGCTTTGTCCCGTTCTTGATTTCGTGATCTTTAGTGCTTTTTACACATGTTAATGATCTTGTAATAGTTGGTTTCATGTTATTTTCTATAAGATTATATGATCTAACCACTGACATCTAGAATATATGATGTTACAATTAGTCTATGTGATTTTTATTGAATGAGTTGTAGGTTTTGAAGCACGTGGAGAAGCAGAGGGTTTAAACCATGCGGGAACAACCTCAAATGTAGGACATACAGGCAAGTTCATCTCTCCCAAGTTTACTAATTTAAGCATTAAGACCTCTAGTTTGATTGCTTCTTTTTGTTGTATGCCTTCCACTCTGTTGGGGTCCTCAAGCTAAACCCTAAGGTAGTTTTTCCCATAAAAAAATTAGCGATTCCACTGGGGATTACATCTATGTAATTCCTGGTTTGGGTTTTTTTCTCTGGATTTGGGCTCCCTGATAGGTCTCATCACTTTCCTAGTCTTATTGGTTCTTTATCCATCCAGGCAAAAGTCCCGCTCTTCTAGATCAGGCTTGGACTTTTTAGTTTTTCTTTGCTGCATATTTTATATGCATATTCTAGTGCACACAGTCATGTATATACACATTTTGGTCCAAATAAAAATGCGTGTATGTGGGTTTCCTTAGACACAGTCGCATATGCACGTTGGTTGTGCACTGCCAATTTGCGTATGGTCAGTTTCATATGAAAATTTGATTTTTGGAGTCCTATATGGTATTTTTGCATGTTCCTGGCCACTGCTGTAGAACCTTTGATGTGTCTGGATGGTGTTTCTATCTGCTGTGTATCAATTTATCTCTTTCTTGCTTAAAAACCTAGTCAACCTAGGTTTGACCTTGCTTGGTGAAGTTTTAGTTTTGGCTTGTGCACTGGGACTTATTTATGAGGTTCTTAGCTATTCTGACATTTCAGAGTAGTGATTTTGTGTTAGTATACTCATGCTTTGCCTTTTCATTGCTTCACTTTTTGGTTTTTGTATTCTTGGCTTTCTTAGTTTTCTTGGTTTCTTGAGATGAGTTTTTATGACAAATCTTGAATTGTCTTCTTGGTTTCTTCAATTTTCTGTGATTGATGGAGTTTTATATTTTTTTTCAAATCATTTTCTTGAGTTAGACTTAATTTAATTTGTTAAGTCTCGTCATGAAAGTGACATGGTTGGCTTAAGGAATTTGAGGTCTCTTGTTTTCTCAATTTGCTGATTTGAAGTCTTTGGTAGTTTGTGCTTTCTCAAAGAGATTTTTCTGCTTCCTTAAAAATTAAAAGGCTCAAAAAACATTTTTGTTATCCTTTTCTTTTTATTTTTTTTTCTATTTTATGGTTTTCATCATTTTTGGAGCAAGTTTGTAGTTTGTCATTTTGGTCCGGATTGTTTGGTTTTGAGAGAAGTTTTTGAGTGAATTTGTCTCTTCTTGTGTCAAGTTATTTTTGGAATTTTGATTAAAGGTAGTCCTTGTTTTGGGCTTGAATTTTATTTTGTGGCAAATTGATCAGACCTATCTGTTGAGAAACTGATTTTCTTCCTTGTTTATAAGTACCTAGAATCTGCATTTGGCATTGCTATTGTTGCATTAGTGTAGTTGCACTGTTAAGCATATTTATTCTTTTGATAGTTTTTGAGTGTGTGAGCATGATCTTGAAAAGAAAAAGAAAAAATTATTTATTTTATTAGTTGTTCATAGAAACTGAGTAGAAATCTATTTCATCGAAGAAAAATTTTCATATGCAAGTAGCAAGTTTCTATTGATTTCTCTTTTGCGTCAAAACATCACAAGTTGCATTCTCCATTTACCCATGACTTAAAAAGAACAACCATTAAAATCAAGCACATAATTTAAAATGGACTGGAACTTTTGAGTTGTCATTAATATACACCAACTAGTATAGGTCATTAGGGCCTTGGAATAAGTGAGTGGAGAGTTAACTCTCCAAGTCCACTCAAAATTTCAAACATAGAATTTAATTAATGAGTGAAATCCAGCCTCGTTAAATGGACCGATAAATATTTCCCCCAGAGAGTCAAGAACGAGGGCGAGTGAAGATAGAGAAGAGAGATAGCCCCTCTCCTATTTGTTGGATCCTGACCAAAGATTGTTCCGCCTAACTCCCAATACGAACTAGTGTCCATAGTTACTATTCCTAGGTATCACATAGGTGATTGCGGCGGGGGGAGGGGGAGGAAGGGAGGGGGGGGTAATACCTGTGGTACCTGAGGCAGAAGTTGCATCACTCTCATTAGTACTTCTGGAGGGTGTCCTTGTGAAGCTTGGATACTTGCACCGGCAAAGGCTTTTGTTTGGAGGTCAACGTAACTATTTCTGTTACCTTCGCTAGTAGGCCTGGGGAATAATTACCCCAGACTATTCTCGGAAGGTCCTTATTTTTTATTTCTTGTATTTTGGTGTTCATTCACAATAACATGGAGTGGAAATACCTGAGAGCTACTTGATTGCTGAATCTTAAGGAAATTTTTGTAGAGAGTGCTCTTTGCTCCTAGATTTCCATAGATTTTTTATTTTTTGAGTCTATATAAAATATCATAATAATTAAAAGTGGCTAACCGATTGGTTCGCCGACCGAGGAGGCTTCATGGGATTTCTCCTACGAGTGTTGAGCCTTCTTCTAAAAGGCGTAGGAGCAATTCTACTGATGATTTCCAACCAGTAGTAGAAAATTCAGCGGAGAGTGATCCTCCGTTTGGGGCTATTATTTCTAAGGGTAGTCCTAGTGCTAGTCGTGATTTAAAGAGGAGTACTCCACTCCTTTCTCGAGTCCTTTTTCTGACAGAAGAATTTGAGGTTGAAGAAATTCCCGAACATCCAGTTACTCCTTCCCCTCCTCTTCCTGCTAGTTTTCCAGACGTTCTATTATACATTGGGCATCTGTATCACAGACCAGCTAGCCCTCATATTTCTCCTTCTTTTCTTTCGATGGCCACAACTAGGAAAAAAATTCTGCTAGGAGTACTTTGAGTGTGCATACTCCTATTTCGATTAAGGGAGGAGGTACCATTTCTAATTCGACCATCACTCCCAGTACTACAATTTTTGGCTCTACCTCCATTCCGTCTACGAGTGGCAGCACCCAAGCTTTTTCTTCTCATACTGGACCCTTTTCATTTGGGATGCCTTATAATGCAATTCATTCAATTTATCTCACTGTTGCATCTGCTGTCTCCACACCCATGTCTTCTATGGCTATTGGGTCAGCTTCTTTTCAAGGTTTTCCTTTCAGAGGTGGTCATATCCCTCATTTGAACCCTTCCTTAGGTTCTTTTCCTTTCTCCTTGCAAGGTCAAGGTTTTAATCCTTTTCTAGGAGGTCAAAGCTCTAATTCTTTTCAAGGCTGGGACCATGCTTTCAGTGGGTTGGGAACTGGGAATCAGTTTATGTATGGTCAACAGGGGAATGTTCCTTTCTCCTCTGTAGGCGCTTCTCTGGGTTTCTCTCCATTCGCTAACGCATGGAACCCTTACCAAGGGGTTTCATCTTCGTTTAATACTTTTATTCGGGGGAAAATTATTGTTTATGGTAACCCTATGGCGGGAGGAGGTCCTACTCCGAGCTCTTCTAGGCCACAATGTTTTTCTTATGGTGTTACACAACATTTTGTCACAGACCCTGCATTCCCTATTCCGAATACTGGAGGATGATCATAGTGACCCATGTGTACTGTCACACATCATAATGAATGTCATTTCATCCCTTAAAATTCCAGGAAAAAAATCTCTGTAGACCATTCCTGAAGTAGACCCTTAAAAACATGTACTTTTGGGTCGATATTGTTGTGTAGTTATGTCCTTGCGCCGATGGCCAGATTTGAACTAGCCTTCACGCCATGGTCGCTATGTCTCTGAAGGACCCCCGTGCTGAGCTACTTTTGGAAGTTTTTTTAATATGGAAATGAAGCTTCTAAGATCTAACAGCTTCGTGAGTGGAATCATGGATGTTTTTTCGACTGGAAGTGGTCGAGTTTCTCCCTTTTCCCTTCTAGTTCCTACAAAAATGTAACTTCCCAAAGGGATAGACCTTTCTTCCACCATAAGTGGATCCTAAAGCTCTTCCTCCACTCCTATAAATTCCTGTTCATCCCATTGATTCTGCTAGCTAGAATAGAAGAAGAGATGATAGCAGAGAATAGTCCATAATTGTGAGAGAGAGTTTGAGACTTTCTCCTCTTTGAGTTGGATCGATGACTGAATTCTTTGAGAGGTGCCCGATTGAACCCGTCAAAGGAGGTCTACATTGTCAAGGCGCATGTTGTAAAATCCCTTTTATATATTAATATGACATGACTGATTTCTAGTTCCACCTTTGTCTATGTTAATGTTAAAAGTTTCTGACTCTCCTTGACTAGTTGGATAGTCATAGATGAATATGTATACTCGTATGATTTTAGTGTTTGCTTGATCTTTGTGTAGGTGTGTGAATATCACTAACAACGGAGCACAAGTCTTGAAGAAAAATATTGAGAGGTCACTGCAACGTACTACATCAAGAGCGTTGGATTGAGGTAGGACATCTATTCCAATCCGCATTTCGTTTATGAACTAGGAATTTAGAAACCAACATGTTCCCTTGTTGCTAGACCCACCCTAGGGATAGAGGGATCGCCTCTGTCTGCAGAGGGGATTTTCCTGTACAACATATGGTCCAGATTTTTATATGAACAATCCGTGGCAACTTGGTGCCTCAGTAAAACCAGGTTATTATTTTTAGAGTTGGGAATCCTTTCCTTGGTGGATGGAATTCTCAGGGTCCTCCACACTTACCATTCCTGGCAACCCTAAATTTTCCAGATATATCGAAGTTGACTAATGATACTATCTAGTATAGTCTAGGTTGGCCTCTGGTCCCTACTGAACTTCCATAAGATATTCCAAAATTTGACGAGAAGACTGGTGAGGATCCAACTGACCATGTTACTACTTTCCATTTATGGTGTTCATCAAACTCCCTAATTGATGATTTGATAAGGGTGAGGTTATTTCAGCGCACCTTAACTAGAAATGTTGCTAAATGGTACATTGAGCTTACTGGGGGCACTTTTTCTTAGTTTGGAAAGTTGGCTACCATGTTTTTTGAACCATATTCAGTTTCCCATTTGTTATGATGTTGGGACTGAGCTTTTGGCCAATTTCTAGTAGGATAAGGCAACACACATTTATGATCATATTCAAGAATGGCAGAGAAGGAAGAGACTCATTAAAGCCTATATTCCAAATTAATTCCTGCTCAAATGGTTCCTAAAATCCTTACAGCCAGAAATCTTGAAGGATGTATCTCTTTCTAGGGTATTCACTAAGGAGAAAGCTATCTTTAGAGCCCAACAGTTGGAATTGATATATTCTCAGTCTGGGATTCTTAATAAGATCTTGCCTGATGCTCCTGATTCGAAAATATATTTAGCTAAACCAAATCCAGGTCCCCATGCTGACAGGCTTGTCATTTAGATTGATAGTAGAACGACTAACCTTTTGAATAAATTTCAGCAGTTGTCTCTACAATCTGCTCCTTCTATTCAGACTACGTTGTTAGTGTCTATTCCTTCCCAACCCTTAACAATTAATGTTGTTCAATATTCTAACCCCAAAGGAAATCAAAAATCCAATGGGAAGAAGAAGGGACAAAATAATAAGAATAAATATAAGGATGGGAAGGGTAATGTGAAAAAATCCAACAATAAAATTGGAGAGGGTAAGAGAGAGTCGAAGAAGAAATTCAAGTTTCCTTGCAAGTTATGCACTGGAGACCATCTCACTCACCTCTTCCCTAAGATTCAGGATGTTCAATGTTTGTTAGCTCAGTAGGGTTCCTCCAGTTCCCAGGCTGTCCCAACTAACCATTTTCCCCAAGGGTAGAAAATTCTTGCTAGCGCAAATGCAAATACTAGAGCTCCCATAGGGGCCAACCAGGAAGGGGAAAATTCTTCAAACGTATATATGGTGAGTGCTCACATTGATTTTGTTACGATATCACGTGATTATGGTGAATCCGAATCTTCAAAGGCTAAGGCCACTCCTGATACTTCCGAGCCACTCCATATTGAGAGGCCCATAGTTGAGCCCATACCTCGCATGCCTAAAAGTTCTTCTAAACGTTCAAAAATCCACCCTAATGCCAAGGAATCCCGAAACTACTCCATTGTAGAAGATCTGGCTCAAAGTCCTTGTGCTATGTCTACGTTGGAAGTACTCCAGTCGTGCCTTGCACAAAGGAGTGCGCTGCTCACTACAATCGAGGCGATAGATCCAAAGAACTCTCTTATGATCACATTCGATATGTCAAATATTAAGAAGAGACTTCCTCATCATATGGATTTTCAGATCAAATCTACGCATCGGAAAATAAATATTTTTTGAATGATAGTCGATGAGGGAGCTTCCACATGTGTCATGTCTATCTCGTGTTCGAAATATATTGGATCTCCTCAAGCTGTTCCTTCACCTACTCTCTTCACTGCACTTGATGGTCATTCTCACAGGCCACATGGCATTGTTCCAAATTTTCCCATCTGTGTTGGGGGTAAAGTTGTAAACATCGAAGTAGAGATAGTTGATGCCAATTTGGACTACAACATTCTATTGGGGCGGAATTGGATTTATGAGATGGATGCCATTGCTTCATCATTATTTCACATCCTATGTTTTCCCCATGAAGGGAGGATTGTCACTGTTGATCAGATGGAATATTCTCCAATAGATCCTAATGCATCTTCTGACTCTACTATTCCTTTGGTGAATGATGCTAAGAAACCGATGGAGAATTTAGGAGTTAGTATGTATACCTCGTTGATGGGTACCTTTGATCTTTCACCTCCTTCTATTCATAACAATGCTATTTCATCCTCCAGGGCTCCTATTCGAAGAGAGTTCTTCCGAACTCATTATTTTTTGGACCCTTGGACCTTACCTTCTCCTACCACCACATTAGAAGAAGGTCAAGTGGGTGGAATGGCATACCCTATATCTGCAGCTAAGATTTCTTATCAGTCCATTGGTGAATCTACAAATTCCAATTTAGTTTCTCTTTCACCAGAGGATTTGGATGGATATGTGGCTCCAGCTTGGACACTTAGCTCATCTTCTTCTCAGGATTGCCTCGATACTATTCTACCATCTGAGGAGTCAATCCTAGAGGCAATGACTGGTGTGGAAATACCATGGGATGATTCGCATCATCAGTAATATTTTATACCTAATTTCCATGAGGTTGAGTCAATATTGTCTAGCCCTGTGTCTATTGGTCTTGTTCACCCGATCCTGAACCCTTTGGCTCCAGCACAGATTTTTGCTGAAGGGAACATGCATTTCATTTCAAAGACGATTCCGATGAACATATCCAGGAATCCCAATGTTACAAAGAATGTTTTCATCAGAGCTGAATGTTACCCTAAAGAGATTCAGATTTATACTAATCTCTTTAAAGAGTTTTGAGATGTGTTCGCTTGGTCTTCTGAGGAAATTCCTGGAATTGATCCATCTATTGTCCAGCATGAGATCAAGACTTACAAGAATGCTAACCCTATAGAATAGAAGCTTCGTCCGGTCAACCCTAGGAAAGCTACAGCTATCAAGGCTAAGGTTGAGAAGCTGCTTAAGGTAGGTTTCATATACCCCATTCCTTTGACTAAATGGGTTTCGAATCCAGTGCCTGTGGACAAGAAACAAGGAACGATCTCTGTCTCTATTGACTTCAGAGATTTGAATAAGGAATGTCCAAAAGATAATTACCCCAAACCATTTATTGATCAGATTATTAATGTGTATGCGGGGATTGAGATTTTCTCCTTCGTGGATGATTTCTCGAGATATAATTAGATTACCATCCATCTTGAAAATCAACACAAGGATACTTTTATTTTCCCCTGGGGTACATTTGCATACAATAAGATTCCTTTTGGTCTTAAAAATGTTGGAGGTACTTTCCAGCAGGCCATGTCTTATGCTTTCCACGATATCAAGCATATCATCAAAGCTTATTTAGATGATTTAGATACTCTTTCTCGAAAGAGAATTGATCATCCTTCTCATGTCCGACAAATTTTCGAAATATGTTGTCATTATAAAATCTGGTTGAATTCGAATAAGTGAGTTTTCACCATCACATCCGGTCGGTTGTTGGGATTCAGATAGATCCCTTCAAGGTTGAGGCAATACTTCAGTTGCCTCCCTCGTCTTCTATTTGTCAACTTCAAAGTCTTCAAGGAAACACCAATCTCTTTAGGAGATTCATCGTTAACTATGCTAAGGTTACGAAAGGGTTTATGAGATTGTTGAAGAAAGGAATTCCATTCCTATGGGATGACTTCGCTCAATGCTCGTTCGATGCTTTGAAAAAGGCATTGACCTCTACTCCTTTATTGAGTCCACCTAATTATAGCAGATACTTCCTTTTGTATCTTGCTGCGACAGAATCTTATATAGGTATGGTTTCAGTTTAGGAGGATGATGCCATTTGTGAGAATGTTATTTATTATCTAAGCCAAGGCTTGGTAGGTCCTGAACTGCGATATTCTCCCAAAACGAGCTGGCGGAGCCCAAAAATGGGCTCTATCTTAAGAAGTATTATGCCTAGGCTTCTGCCTAACATTTTCTTTGGTTATATATTTTGTATTTTTTGTCCATATTTGTCTTTTAGATTTTGTTGTGACGTTGATATTTTTTAACCACCTTGGCAGGTGTCTATGGATGATATGACTCGTTTTGGCTTTGCCGATGGTGCTAGTTGACATACCTAAAATATTGCTTCAGCGTCTTGGGTAATCTACTATCCATTCGGTCAGTTGTTAGTCTCAAGGGGCATATGTATTGGTCCTGCTTCGAGCAATGTTGCAGAATATACTGTTGTATTCAATCTACTTTATGAGGCAATGAATATTGGTATTGGTTCATTAGTAGTGTACTTGGATTCACAAATGGTGCTTTCATAGTTTAATAACATCTATTGTGTCAGAGATCCATATTTATATCGTTTATTTCTGAGAGTTAGTTTGTTTCAAAGATCATTTAATTATGTTACATACATTCACATTCCATGATCAGAAAATGCATTTGTTGATTCATTAGCTAATCAAGCAATCATTTGGCATATAAATCATTCATCACATTAAATATAAAAAATCATCAATAATCATTGTATATATGATATAATCACATCATAAATTCACTGTATATAGATCAAAGTCATATGTTAAAAAATATACAAAAAATGGACAATTTTGTCCTACAAAATTAGGGCTTATGCCCAGTCATGTCTCTCATAAAAATATATCAAGTCATCTAGTCATCCTAAAAAGTCTATGCCTGTGGGCCCTGCCCTGGATAAGCATCACAAAAGAACACTATGGTAGTAGCCACATGGTGGAATATTCGCACCCAATCACGTGGTACACCAACCACATGTCTCTAAATAGCCTCATGGAGGTCCTCTACTGCAACCATAGGGAACTAGCGGGTCAGACCCTCCAAGTTCCTTTGTATGGCATGCAGGACTCTTCTAGGGTCTTCTGTGACATTATTTTCCTCTCTTCCACAACACCTGTGCCTTGGTATACCCTTAGGTCTAACTGGTCCAGCATATGTAACATGATCAATAATTTTGTAAGTAGTTTTTCGTATCAAAAATAAATTTTCATTTTCATATTTTTATCAAAAATCCAAAAGATCAAATAATAATGTGATCTTACCAATCGCTCCTCATGCAGTTTCGGGTGGTAAGGATAGATCTTGATCTCCCCTAAAGTCCATACCTCCATATGGGTAATCCTCTATGACGATGTAATATTCCTAATTAGTCCTAAGCTAATTGGAATATCCACTTTTGTTTTTATTTCTTTGCTTAAAGAATAAATGTGTAAAGGAGGTTCATCAAACTCCTAATAAAGAATAAATCAATGGAAAATGTGAAAAAGGCTAAATCTTGGCTATGTAAACAAGCACCCTTAGGTGTGAAAGGGGCTAGACATTTTGACTGGGTCAACCTTGACCAAATCTACAGTGTTGTCTATAAGGAAGAGGCCATCAATGAGGCACAACACAATTCTAGAAGGAGATGGATTGTGTGAAAGAGAAGATTTCATTGAAGGTGGTTTAGGGTTTACAATATCTTAATATATATAAGGAAGGGGATTGCAGCATGTAAAGGTTGTTGAAGATATGATATTTTGATATATTGTCTGTTTAGACCATATAGCTTTCTTTGGCTGTTTAGCCTAGATTGCAAATGTTGTTTAGCATTGGGATTTCCTTTTTAGGAATTCCACCTCTTCCCATTGAGTAGCTCTTGGGAGAGCCTTGTATTGCATAGTCCACTATCTGGCTTGAGGCCAAACTTCTCCTTTCAACTACAACTCAGATCCTGTTGAGGGTTTGGTTGTCTTTGCAAGATGTAGCAAGTGGAGGCTAGATCTATTCAGATCTAGGACATTTCAATGCCCTTTTTCAGTGGAGTGTATTGGAGTAATTGAGCATCATTTTCTGATCTTGGCATGTGGCCAACTATCATCTATACCCTACAGCGCAATTTCTCTTCTAGATCTGCGTTATTCCTGTAGGTGTTGTTGCAGGGAGTTTGGGTGCACCTTGGAGAGATGGTTTTTGAGTGTTGGGATCTGCACTTCACTTTGAGATCCATTGGAGGAGATCTACACATTGTATATTTCAAATCTAATCTGCATATTTTTTAATACTTTAGAATTTTTGAATATTTTTGCAGATCTGCATTCTTAGATCTTAGATCTACTGCTTATACTTGGTGTAATGCTCAAAATCCCAAGGGGATCTGAAAGAGGAGCCTTTCTAGTGCATGGATCTATTATGGATCTAACTTTTTATGCACAGATCTGCTCTAGATCTGACATGTAATCAATAGCAGTTTGCAGCCTAATAAAATAACGCTTTCAAGGTAGTTTCAATCCATACATGTGGTTGCAACACCTCTTTTTAGGGATTTTCTTCTGTTAATGTCTTGTATTTCCAGCTATGCATCTTATGGGCCTCATTATACATCTATATTGTTGTTGTAAATACTATTGAAGTGCATTTTTATTGGCCTCCTTCTTTGCTTTAGATGAACTGCGTTATTTTAATGTATGATTGTTTAGTATTGCTTCATGTTTCCCATTTGGGATACTACAGTGGAATTAGAGCATCATCTTGGCACAACCTGTGCTTATTGAGAAGCCAATATGTCTTTTCAAGAAAGGGAAAGACAGAAGAAGAAGTTTGATTACATTGAAGACAAAGAAGACAAGGGTAAAACCCCTTTATCTGGAAGAATGAAAGGGAAAGAGTTCTCAAAAATTCTGTTCCAAAATCTGCATGAGCGTAGCGGAGAAATCAAAGAAATGAAGAGGGCAAGACATGAAGGTCCCTCAGGAATATCTTTACATGAAGAAAGCCCCAGATGTTCATATTATATGTGCAAGCACTCAGCTACACAATCAGATCTACAACGTTATTCTATTCCTAGATTTACTGCAAGAGAAATGGAGGAAGAAGATGCACCAAAGGAGGAGACTTTGAGTGCTTATCTTCAGGGGTATGAATCTAAATCTTGGAAAATCAAGGAGCACTTGAGCTTCCAAGAGTTCTTCCAGCTCAAGGAGGAAAGGAGATCCAACAAGTACAATAGAAGGAGAAGAGGTAGATTCTTTCTACCAAATTTTGATGGATCCTCCACATGCAGAGCCAAAGAATGGATAGATCAGCTAGACTCATATTTGGATCTACATCAAGTTTCATAAAAGGAAGCCCTAAAAGCAACAGCGCTGCATCTTAAAGGTAAAGCTTATGCTTGGTGGTTATTTGAATCCTTTTCATTAAAGAATGCAAATATATCTACTTATGGAAGATTCACTAGGAGATTAGTGAAGATATTTGATGTGAAACAAAATGAAACATCTTTGACTGAGCTAGCAAAGCATGAGCATGCAAAACCCTTGCATGAGTTGGAAAGATCTGTTATGCCAACTTCACTTTAGATTTCTATTGAAGGGGATAAAAACTTGTGTGATACATTGCCAAGGGCAAGATCCCCATTGCATGAAGACATTTCTTCTCAAAGGGAAGTCATGGAGATCCCTCTTTCAAGGGAATACCAAGATCTAAGGTCTCTCATTGATAATGAGGTATTCTCAAATATTGAAGAGGAGAAAGAAAATGAGGGTAGTAAGAACGTTGTCACTTCAGAAGAAGAACCATCACCACATGGGGATGGACATGAAGTTGTTGCTTCAAGGGAAGGATCTTTTGCATCCTTGCAAAAGTTTCCCAAAGAGCATCATGTGACAGTAGTATTGGGCAATAACACCTTTCTCCAAGTAGGAGGAAGGATGGATCAGAATCCAATGATGAGGAGCATGCACCCTTGTTTATTTCAAGGGGTTTCTATTCATGAGAAGGAGACTGAACTATGCAGCAAAGGGAGGGACACATCAGTCCACTCATTCATACAATCTACTTTAGATCTTGATGTCTCTTTACATGGAGGCATTCCACCAGGGAGACCCCCTGATTGGAAGAAGAATAAATTGTTCTCTCAACTTAATGCACAAGTGACATATTTGGCTAAGGAAGGAGCCTTGGGAGAAGCTATCACAATGTTGAGAACCATTGAAGGGTTCCAAGGAGAGATGATCAACTCTATAAGTTGGAAAAAACCATATTCCACTCAGTTATCTACGCTGGAAAATGATTCAGAGATCTATGATGACATGAGCATGATGTCAAATGGCCACTCCATAGCCTTGGGGCAGAAAATGATATCTCTACACACAAGGAATATTTCTGAATATGACAAGAGGGTACCAACACTCTTGTATGGATGGGCCAAGCTATGTATGTTTTGGGAGAAAGAGACCTTTGAAAAGAAGGTTGACTTCCATGAACTTCAATCTTGCCTTGAGAAAGATCAGCTGCAAGAGGGGAAGAAAAGATGGAGTAACTTTACTCCAACATCTAACTTTGGCATTCAGCATGTCAAAGAAGAGGACCATGATATGACAAAAGCTTCAGTTCAGATTTCTACAACGATGTCATGGTTGGGGAGATTGGATCCATATTGGAGATCCCAACTGTTGGTGGAATATTCCAAGGATCTTCACACATGCATGATTCTTGATGACCATCTACAAGATGAGGGTTATTTAGTCCAAGATGGAGTCATCTATGATCATGGTAGGATCTTCTTATCTAGAGCCTCCAAGCTCAAGGAGAAGTTACTACAAGAAGCCTATGAAGAGTTCTGTTTCAGCCACACATATTCTATGAAGCTCAACAACATCATTTTGAGGAACTACTATTGGGAGGGATTTTAAGGAGAACTATATCAACATTGTCAAAGATGCATGTACCATATGGAGATGGAGTAGAAACATAACTCTATGGAAGAGTTAATTCAGCCCTCTCTTTCTCCTTTTGAGGAAAGGGATAGATCTATGCACCACTCCATTTATTTGAGGAGGACTATTGGTGAAGAGCATACTTATGTAAATCATGTTTAATTTCCTAATTGTATGCATTCTTTTACTATATATATGCAGGCCATGACTCCAAAGAGGAGTGTTATACCTTATAAACTTCATGGCCAACTTTGGGCCAAAAATATTTTTGAATATGGCCACTCCCTTGATGAACAAAGGGAGATTTTGCAGCATGATGGGTGCTTTCCTAAGGCACCAAACATATCTCCCACTTTCAGCCATGGTGAGATGTTATGGGAAGCAAGTAAGTGGTGGGAAAACCACTTACCACATCTAGATCTGATGCAGTCAGGAGATCTATTGTGCTAGTTCCACTTGTGGGACTATGATACACCTCCATCATTGTGTTTAATTATTTATGTATTGTTGATTTTGATCCCACATGATGATGATGCTCTGATCTTTGTTGGGAACATGATAGGAGGGATGACACATTGGTTGGGTGTGTCCATGGGAAATGAAACTTCCCATATTTATTCATACTTCGAGAGGAGGAGGATACATTATATGGCTGCTACACTTTATATTTTGTTTCTCTATGCAAAAGGCCATATGTGTGACCTATGTCTTTGGGAGAAGCCTCTCACATGGGAGAATTTGTGGAAATACATGTGTTGCTTGAATCATATTCAACTAACATCTCTTATCCTATACTATTTTGAAGCTTTGGAGAAGCTTATGGCAGCAAGAAAGTGGTTGGGTGGCCACTTATTGTACTATGTCTTGAGGCAGCAAGAAGAAGAACATCGCTGGTCTCAATGGAGGGACTATTGTCACCATCCAATATATCATATGACACTTAGTCCATGTTTCTTTTGGAGCACATCTGGTGATGATACTTTATACACTATATGCATGGAAGATTGGGCAAGAAGGGTCCCTAGAATCAATGAAGGGAATCATGAGATTTCAAGTATATTTTGGCTTCATGAGGACTATATTATTGTAGCCCAGGATCAACAACTCCAAATCTATCATAAATGGAGGGAGAGGCAGTGTAAGTTGAACAATATTACCTCTCATTTCCAGCCATGCAGCCCCTATATATTTCATATGGAGGGGATTGGAAATTTTCCCTATGAGCTACCAAGGATGGCTCACTTTGTTTGGATGATAGCATGGAGATTGGAGTTTATCATGGGGGTTGAATCACCCTACATTTATCATCTCTCATGTCTTAAAGAGGCCAATGGACAGCATATGATTCCTTCTATGTATCTCCCACTTCTTCATAATGATAACTATCTAGGTTATTCACCAAAAGAAAACTTGTATTCTTGGGAGGAGATAAATCCATTGGAGATTTTGCAATGTCCTTGTAAGTTTCTTGAGGAAAAGCAACATTTTGGAGGGGAGGACTGTATTATTCCTAGTTAGTCCTAAGCTAATTGGAACATCCACTTTTGTTTTTATTTCTTTGCTTAAAGAATAAATGTGTAAAGGAGGTTCATCAAACTCCTAATAAAGAATAAATCAATGCCAAATGTGAAAAAGGCTAAATCTTGGCTATGTAAACAAGCACCCTTAGGTGTGAAAGGGGCTGGAAATTTTGACTGGGTCAACCTTGACCAAATCTACAGTGTTGTCTAGAAGGAAGAGGCCATCAATGAGGCACAATGTAGTTCTAGAAGGAGATGGATTGTGTGAAAGAGAAGATTTCATTGAAGGTGTTTAGGGTTTACAAGATCTTTATATATATATATATATATATATATATATATATATATATATATATAAGGAAGAGGATGGTAGCATGTAAAGGTTGTTGAAGATATGATATTTTTATATATTGTTTGTTTAGACCATATAGCTTTCTTTGGTTTTTTAGCCTAGATTACAAATGTTGTTTAGCATTGGGATTTCATGTTTAGGAATTCCACCTCTTCCCATTGAGTAGATCTTGGGAGAGCCTTGTATTGCATAGTCCACTATCTGGCTTGAGGCCAAGCTTCTCCTTTCAACTACAACTTATATCATGTTGAGGGTTTGGTTGTCTTTGCAAGCTACAACAAGTGGAGGCTAGATCTATTCAAATCTAGGACATTTCAGTGCCCTTTTTCAGTGGAGGAGTCTTCTACTCCAATTGGAGGAGTGTATTGGAGTGATTGAGCATAATTTTCTGATCTTGGCATGTGGCCAACTATCATCTATACCCAACAACGCAATTTCTCTTCCAGATCTACGTTATTCCTGTAGGTGTTGTTGCAGGGAGTTTGGGTGCACCATTTGGAGAGCTGGTTTCTGAGTGTTGGGGATCTGTCCTTCACTTTGAGATCCATTGGAGGAGATCTACACATTATATATTTCAGATCTGATCTGCATATTTTTGAATATTTCTGCAGATCTGCATTCTTAAATCTCATATCTACTGCTTATACTTTGTGTAATGCTCAAAACCCCAAGGGGATCTAAAAGAGGAGCCTTTCTAGTGCATGGATCTGTTATGGATCTAACTTTTTATGCACAGATTTGCTCCAGATATGACATGTAATCAACAACAGTTTTCAGCCTAATAAAATAACGTTGTCAAGGCAGTTTTAGTCCATATATGTGGTTGCAGTACCTCTTTTGAGGGAATTTATTCTGTTTATGTCTAGTATTTCCAGCTATGCATCTTATGGGCCTCATTATACATCCATATTACCGCTATAAATACTATTGAAGAACATTTTTATTGGTCTCCTACTATATTTTAGATGAACTCCATTATTTTAATGCATGACTATTTAGTGTTGCTGCATGTTTCCCATTTGGGATACCACAGATGATCATTTGTTCTCCCCACCACAAGAAGAACTCATCATCCCAGGTAGTCCTAGGGACCTTGCCACCCCCTAATATCTTCATCAAGTAAGCCCATCATGCTATACGTGGATCCCGTTGGCTACTGACGGTAGATATTACCTTGGGTGGAAGCCCAGGTATTCTCTCAAAGAATAATGTACACAAAATGGTCCCATATCCGAAATGCTTAGTTTTATTATTCCAGATGAAAGTCAATTGTCTCTTCAAGTTGGTCAATAGTGCAGTACACTAATCATATAGAATAGTTAGGCAATAAACAACCAAACTCATGTTTGGACGTGAGTCCTGGTGTAATGAAGCTGACCCAGCTACTCGGACTATGGTGAAAATAAGGATTTTCATATGCAATCTTTGCACATCTCTAATTGGGATTTGGATCCCAACCTTCTGGGTATCCTCTAAGCAATATATCCATATGTAATAATCTATGTTCATCCCTCCTGGTGCCTTGCCCTGCAAATTCACTGGCTTTCCTCTTCGAGAAATCCTAGTAATGAAATATATGTCTTGGATTTCAATTCTCAAAGGCATTTGATCGATCATGAAGGCATCTTCCTCCGGGTCCCTGTAATTAACAAGCATCTCCAACAATTTGGTATTTGTTTTCATATTGGGCATTTTGAAAAATTTGAGCAATCCGCATCCTTGAAGCACGTCCAAGGACAATTGATCCTCCATTACCTCATTATAAATTGCACTATGCTCCCTCTCTCTCCAACTGATGTTCATCCTAAGTCAATTAATCAATTCATCCATTAGATTTTTATTTTGAAAAATTACTCTGTGCATACGTGGGTTTCATTTACACATAGTCGCGTCTAAACACAACTTGGATATTTTCAACCCGTGTATACGCAAAGGGTTAATCTAAAAAACTATTTCCTATGGTGAAATTAACTTAAATAACTTGAATTGATAACAAAAATGACTACTAAGATGATTGACAGGATTACCTGGAAAATTTGAGTTGATTTAGTTGAGAAATGGTCTGGATTGAAGTTGGGGATTTTTTACTCAAGAGCTTTTTCTCAAATTCACCAATGCAAAAATGACCAAATGTGAGTTCAAAGGGTATATTTATGCACAAAATTCAATTTTTTTTCAAAACTCACTTGTAAAAAGTTTTATTTTTACTTTTTGAAATTGTCTAAGACTTTATGACCTTTTGGCTTGTAAGTGTTGGGATAGGTTGTTTTTAGGACCATTTGATGATTTCGAGATGATTTTGACCACTTCGATTCCATGACTGTTGACCCGCCGAAAGGTATTATGTTCAGAACTAACATATAGGTTAGGGAAACTCACTTTCCATTTCACTTATGCATTCTAGCCTCCATACTGAAATCTTGCCATAGGATCGACCCCATCATGTTATGATTATTAAACCACTTTCACTCGCCGATTTATAAAACCATGATATGATGGTAGAGCCATCCTTTACATGGGATTCCTAGTTAGATCATCGCTAGCATATGCCACCCATGCTGAAATTGTGTAGGCTCGGGAGTCCTCTTTAGTCCCGCCATGATTTGTGCTACAAAGCTTCATTCTTCTTCTTCTTCGTTATCTTTCTGGATTTATACCTTAGAGGCTCCCTTTTGTCGAGTTGTTTAGCTACATTGCATATTGACCATTTGTATATCTTGGCCTTAATCCAGCTTATCTTGGACTTGTGTATAAGCCATATTTTTGACCATGTCCTTCTGCAATGTCAGCCTTGCAATTACTTAGCATCTGCAACTTGACACCCTTGCCCATGGACAAAACATTCCTCTGAGTGTAATCTACCAATTTTGCCACCTTGCATTGAGCATAATATTGTTCCTATCCCAAGAAATATTGCATCTGTTCACCGACACTCGTTCTATCCACTGTACTATAGGAATTATTTAATTCTTTTTCAGGATTTCAATATGTAAAATACAAAAAAAATCAAATATCCCAAAAAAGAGTGGGAATGGGACATTACTTCCATATTTGATGGTAGCTAAGAGTCAGTTGTCGCCTTTGAACGGAGCACAAAATGATAAGTTTTTTCTCTATTTGGGATGGGCTTTAGTTTGACTTAGGATAGGCATAACCTTGTTATTGAGTCAATACTCCCTCAGTTGGTTATCTCTTCCAATCATATGGAGTGTTTTTTCATGCCTCCTGCACGATAAAATTATACGAAGTTATCATATGCTGCCATAATCACATTGAGTGATGCTTTTGTGCAAGGGAATTAAACCTGAGTCGACCTTTTTGCGATGTCTCTTGACTCATTTTTCAGTCGTCCATCCCTGGTCTGTTAGAGTCTTGTTCTATCACATCATCTATTTGGTCCTTTTCTCATGATAGTTTGAGAAGGTCTCCATTGACTTCTTTCCGACGGGTTTTTCTCTTATCGAAGTTGACAAATTGCTCTGAGAGTAAACCTAGAGTTGTACCCTAGCCCTATTTACATCATTGATAGGTGACCTTGTGCTCATCATTTTATCAACACCATGGGTCATTGACTAAGTGGTTTCCCTTGTGTTCGACTTTAGCTTTCAATATCACACCTAGGATTCGTGTAGTACGTTGGTTTCCATTTGACCCTATCAGTGGATTCCTCACCTCTTTTTCAGCTTTCATTATTGGTTGGTTCAGAGGGTTTCTGCCATTCACTAGCTACATTTTGTGCATGTCGGAAATGTGCTTCGGGTTGGTTACTTCACTTTTATTCATCTAATTCCTTCCAAATCTTGGCCTGCAGGTTACACTCATGCTAGATTGATGTGGGATGCCTTAATGCCTTCCTTCCAGCAGATATTGTCCCATCGACTCGGAAACATTGCTTTGGGAACAAGGTCTAGAGTCCTTTTGTCAATACCTCTATGTTTGCAGTCATTAGTGGCAAAGTCCTTCGCTATCGACAATGAGAATACATCAATATCTCCTGATTGGTAGATTCTATCAAGTGTTCAACTTCAACTCATTCATTTGCACTTGTTAGATTGTATTGAGGGTACCTTGACTATCATCATCATTATTGGTGAGTTGTCTCATGTTTGTTACCGGTATACAACAATGACCGGTAATCAAATGATTTCTCACATGGTCTACTTTAGCTCATTTATTCCCATAGTGTAGAATTGTGCCATGATGATCAATGAAGACCTCAGGTTTGCATCAGCATGCTTTGGTTCACTTTGAAAGCTTCTTCAGTTTTCTTCCAATGACACCATCTAACCTTAAATGTTGCAGTTCATTACAACAAAATCCTATATGTTGGCTCCCAAGTTGCGTGCAGTATGGGTTTTCCACCACTTATGATTTGGTAATTGGAGATTCAGTTGTGACTTTAGTGATCAGATATCTCTTCAGCATCATTGATCAGTCTTATATATGTGATACTTTGACATGACTTTGATATGTACTTTGGGGTAGTGATCAGATGATTCATTATGTACTTTACAGTTATGTACTTTATAGTTTCTTCTATACTTATATACTTATTGGATCCGCTCCATACTTGATATGCATACATGCATTACTTTCACTTAGCATGGGTATGTACACCTTAGACATGATCTTGCTTTTGATTTCTTTTACTGGTTTTTGGTAGGCTGAAATATCGTAAAGTCCTCTCAATTCCTCGCAAGATTCTTTCTTATGCACATAATACATTTAGGCCATCATGTACCCCTTCTCACCTCATATATTAGGGGGCATATGTTATAGCATCATTTATCACCTCTATATACTTGATTATCTATGTATATGCCTTGGGCAACCCTTTCCATTCAGACTTGGTCCTTTTCTTAAAAAATAATATTTTGAATTCCTTACGTGACTCTACCCTATCAAAAACGCGTATAGTCGCGGGTCCACTCATATCTAACCCGCATATATAATTTAAAATATTAAAAAATATATAAAAATCCCTATTTTTTGGGTGGGGTTTACGGGTTACATCGGAAGCCCACCTACAAGAGCTCGTGGCCAAACTATTTCCCAACTGCAAAAACTATTTTGAGGAAGAATAAATACACCTCATGGGAAGGCCTAAAGGGAGGAGAAAGATAGGATTAATACTATAGTCTGTTTAGCCCAGATCAAGTATGATTATCCCTTTGCCTCCTGCACTTCCTAGGTTCAGGAAACCCTTGTTTCCTTCCTTGAGATGTTCAACTCCTTTATGTGACATCCTTGTGCACCTTTATGGAAGAATATTGTTGAGGCTTGGGCTAGATGGATCTGGAGGATGATTTCGCTTGGAGCCATGGCTGATTTCAGTTGGTATTTCTCCACATATTTTACATACATCAATAAAGAAGCTCTGTCCCATTCCCAATGTCATGATATTTAATGCTTTTTATACATGTTAATGATATTGCAATAGTTGATTTCATGTTATTTTCTATAATCTTATATGATCTAACCACTGACATCTAGGATATATGTTGTTACAACTAGTCTATGTGCTTTTTATTGAATGAGTTGCAGGTTTTGAAGCACATGGAGAAGTAGAGGGTTTGAACCCTGTGGGAACGACCTCAAACGTAGGACATATGGGTAAGGTCTGTTGGCCACCTATAAAATTTGTTCTATCAAAAGGTGGCCAAAACATTGTTGGAGCCTTCAAGAAACAATTTTTATGCACAAATGTTATCTCTTGAAGCCTCTTCAAGACATCATCTCCTCTATCCAAAATCTTCACTGCTGTTTCTCTTCAGAACTCAGAAATTCTGCTAAAAATTCCATGAGAAAGACTGCTGCAAAATCCCCTTTTCTCCCCTTCCTTCACTCAGAAATTAACCTTCATTTTTACTCTCTTTTTCCCCATCATTTTCCTCTGATTTCCATTTTTCCTCATTTCCCCTTTGTATAATCCACCTTGCATAGTTTAAAACTCCTTTCTGGCCTTATCGGAATCCTCAAAACTCCTTGAAAATCATTTAAAACCATTTTTCTTATTATAGACTTAAGCCCCTTTGGGCTGAGTCTTTTACCTCCTCATACGTCCTGATGCTAGAACCGAGCGCCAGTCTTCCAAGCACTTATCACGTTGCCCAATTGCGATTAGCCCCCCCCCCCTCTTTAACCCCCCGGTCATATTACCCTTCATATAACCCTTGGCCCTGCAGTCGGGCGCCAAGCCGCGTCGAAATTAATATTTTAAACCTTTGTTTATATTAATTTGTCGGTTTTTTATTATTTCTTAAAATTTCCGCCAGTGAAAAATTTCAGTCGCTCCGCACCGTCGATCTGATCTGAAGATCGGATGGCGCGCGACCTATCAACCCGGTGGTCCCTGCCAGTCAATCACCATAGAAAAAATCGGGCGGAATCCATCGCACCACTTTTAGTGGAGGGCGGTTTTTTCCCGATCGGTAGCGATTCCATTCACCGATTGACACGTGGCCTGGGCACTATTCACAAAACCGCCGTTCATCGCGCGTTAAAGATTGGACGTGGACCCCGCGCGATATTGACGTACACCGTTCGATCTGAGGCCGCTCATCGGACGGTGATCTCTCTTCGAAGATGCTCGTGCGATAACTCACGGTATGGTGCAGTGTTAAAATCATCTCCACCGTCGATCTGATTTGCAGATCAACGACCCAAAATTCATCACCCTGATTCCTCCTCCAGTCAGCATTTCCGGACCCGGGAGTTTTATTCATCTGGATTTTATTGAAAATATGAAGTCCGGGCGCGTTCTATAAGGTTTTTATCGTGGGATCTCTGTCGTTGATCGCTTGGGCCGCTCTCATCCGACGGCCCACAATCATCCTGATTCCCGATCTTGATTTTTGACCATGTTTGCCCGAAACAAAGGTTTTTATCCATTTTCTCCATTTTTCGAAAAAAGACTTATCCACTTTGACTTTTCGCCTCCGCTCCTGACCGTCGATCTTTGCGTGATCGACGGCTCTGATTTAAATTTTTCTTCCGCCTTGCCTTTGAATTCCTCTGATCAATCTCGACCGTTGGATGATGCCATCCAACGGCCATGCTCTCTCCACGTGCCTTCTGAAGCAGTCAACCTACACATGTAGGATTTTATAACATTTGTTTGTATTTTTGCAGGATTTAATGGTTTTTTCGCCATGTTGAAGAAAATTCGCAGGCTAAGGGTGACGATACTCCCGCCTTCGATTCACCAGAGAAATCATTCGAAGGGTTTAAAATTCATGTTTTATCAATGATTCATGAGGCATTGATGCCATTCGATCCCTGTACAGCCCTGCGCACCAAAAAAAACACAATTAATCAAGCACCGATCAAAGAGTATCAGTGTCGAAGACAGAACACACCAGAAACAGGAGATTGAAGACCTAAAACACAGATCTCAAGTAAATTAAAGGTGTTTTAAGGAAAAACAGACATCTGTCGAGCCGAGAAAGCCTCCACCACCATAAGCAAAGGCCAATCGAACCCTCTACAACTCCTAAAGACACCTGCAGCCTCACAGAAATCAAAGAAAGCTTAGTCATTACCTGAACAAGAGGTGTTTACCTGAAGACAGTTGAAAAATTAATACAAATCAAAGATCTTATCTCTAATTGTCGGCAAAACTATTTTAAAAAGATTAAGAATAGTCCAGAAGCAGATCTTTTCGATCATTAGGCCTCGAAATGCAGAAACAGAGTTATGAAGCAGAGTTAGAAATGATTACATAATTAATGATACTTGACCCATGGGAAATCCTCCTACCTCATTTTTCTATAAATACTTCTGTAGAAGATGAGAAAATGTTGGTCTCTGGACATCTGAATGCATGTAATAGTTTTCTAAAGCTACTGATGCCCTATGTGCAATTTGAAGATAAATACGCTGATATCAGAAGTTTGAAGTTATAGAGACCCATCGGGCTTGCTGATTGTAACTGGTTTGAACATCCAATACCAGCTGCTGATTTATGGGATCCTGATTTGTGTCAATGGTGATGTGTTCCTCACTGTCAATTGTTATTTTCTTTAATGTTTTCACTCTGTTCACTTTCTCTGATAAGGAACAGCAAACATAGAGCTAGGACTTACTCCCAACAGTACCCTACTCTTACTGAAAGCTTTATTTTCTATGTTTTCTTCATTCGAACATTCTCTTTGAAGAGTATATTAAAGCAGGTTGGTTTTAAAGCACTTGCCTGATCTAGATTTCTCTTTGTGATGATCATCAGTGTTTTCCTTTAGAATATGCTGAAAGCAGGATAGTTTAGAAGCACTTACCTGATCTTAAGTTGTTCGAACTGTTTTTAAATGTTTTCTAACTGAAATTACTTCAATGCAGGCTAGTTTAAAAGCACTTACCTGATCTCAGAATACTTTTATGTTTTTCCTTAAGTACATGTTAAACACCATGTTGAAACACACACATGGTGTATGAGGAAGATGAACACACACACAAAAGACTAAACACACAATGAAAGATAAGCGTGAGGCTTTTTTTTTTTTCCATTATACAAAGATGTACATTTATAGTACAATGGTGTGACTCTTGGTTTCACATTCCAAGGTCACTTGGACTCCATTGTGACTTTTCGCATTCCACACTTACCCATGTAGGATTAGGTGTTCCAACATCCCCCCTTAATCCGAAGGGGTATGTGTGAGTCCAAGAAAAGAGTTGTAATACAAATCTGCAAAGTATGCATGGCAGCTCTTGGGCTGAATCAACTCTCTGAAATGTTGGAAAAAAAGAGGTGGTTTTAGGATGACCACAAACACTGGAACGCAAAACTTGTTGCAGTTCTCGGAACTCTTCCAAAACTGGCAAGAAGCTGAAAGCTTCTGCTAGAGGAATTGTCCCTCATAAAAAAGGGAGACCTTCGACCTAAAAGAAGGGAGGTCTACTACCCGTGATGGTTTTAGGATTACCAACAACTCTGGAATGCTTTGAAGCATTTCCTGGAACTCAACCAAAGCTGGCAAGAAGCTGAAGGCTTCTGCTAGAGGAAGTGTTCCTCATATATGAAAGGGAGACCTTCGACCTAAAAGAAGGGAGGTCTACTACCTGTGATGGTTTTAGGTTATCCATCAACCAAAAATGATGGTTTGAGGTTGTCCACCAACCGAAGGCATGCTCATGGGCATCCGTGTCTCTGGCTACATCTCTGAATCTGGAATGATGAATTGTGGCTCAGGCTCGCTTGAACTGCTGGCTACAACTCTGAACATGGAATGAGAGATTGTGGCTCAGGCTCGCTTGATCTGACGTCGAAACTTGTACATGACCACCATTTTCCCCCCTGTTAGGGACAAGGTGAGATGATGGCAAAAACTCAACTGCAAGTTTGCTCAAAATTCGTGAACATGTTCTGACATGCGACTTAAACATCTTCTTAGCTGCTGATGCCCATTGCCAATAAGCGATCCATCCAAGATGAATCTTGGTTCTTGCAGGAGGCTTGTGTCTGAAGCATCTGTCTGAAGAATGGGTGTGCCGACCACAGTGCTTGCATGGATGAAGATCAAAACAGTGATCTTTCATATGGCCAACTCGATCACAGTGTTGGCATTTCACAATATGATGTTGTTGTTGAACAGGATCTGGAACAGCTGCAGGTGAACTGTCATACAAGAATCCGGCACTCTGAAATATGATGGGCTTGGTGTAGTCTGGAATATGAAAGGTCACATCCTTGTCATATCCAAGACCAGTTCTGTGCTTTTTGTGGACAAGCTCTTCCCAAGGTCTGATGATGGGCTTAGGAAGTGCAGGCTGAACTGCTGCATCTGCATGTAAATCTGCTCTTGTGCAATGAACTGAATGAGGATCAACTGCAACTTTACTGACTTGCCGCTGATGGGAGTCCTTCTCAATCTTCTGAACAGAAACAGGTTCAGAATGGTGACTCTTTTGCTGAAGTTCGTCTTGTTGGAGCTGAGATTCCAACTGCAAAAACTCTATCTTTTCATGTGCATCTTGCAAACAACTTTGAATATTACAAAGAGCATCCTTGCTCATTTTTATCATGTCATCAACATTGGAATGAATGAGGTGATTCAACAACTCTAATGCCTCATTGATTTTAGCCATTTTCAACAACTTAGGCTCAAAAAATGAAAGGGTGTCAGCTTCAACCGAAAATGCACCCATTTACAATGTGATGCAACAAGGAATACAAATGACTCAAAAGACTTTCCAACTATGGAAATCTCAAAGTACAAAATGTGCTCCTCAAATGATGTAGGGCAATCAACAATTTTTTCAACAACTCAAGTACTGATTGCAACTATGAAGAAGCAATATCTACTCACAATACAATGTCAACTCAATACAATATTTCTGCAAAAATGAATGTGCAGCAAAAACAACTGTGCAAGAAGCCTTTAAGGTAGTTGAATTTTCTTCTTCAAGGAGTTGTTTTCAATGATGTCAAACTTGTCTTCAAATGTCAATTCTTCATAAAATCACCCTCTTATATATGCCACAAATCATAAAATGTAAATCTGCAATTTTCTCTATGTATTTAGTCCATCTGCTCACATGTCATTTCCTTCATTTCTGCTGTTCATGTTCTCTCTTTCCTCTCTCTCTCTGCTGTTTTTTTTTTGTTTTTTTTTTTAATTAATTAAAAAATAGATTATTGGGAATAAATAAAAAATAGAAATGAAGAGTTAATTTAAAAGGAGGGGAATTAAAAGGGAGGGGGAATTTTAAAAGAAGTTTAAAAAAAGGAAAGGGAATTAATAATTTAGAAAGGAGGGATTATTTTTATTTTTTTTATTTTTATTTTTTAATATTAAAAAAATGAATTTAAAATGAGAGAGGCGGATAAAAAATAGAGTGGGTATTAATGGGGGGAGGGGATTTTATTAATAGGAGAAAGGGTATTAAAATTAAAAAAACGAATTGTGAAAAGAGGGGGAGGGGGGCCCGAAAGGGTGTGGGAAAAGGGAGGCGGAGGGACGGGGAGGAGTTTGCTGCTGGAAGGTGCGAGGTGAGGGGGTGGCTATGCCGTGCGTTGTAGATTGGGAGCGCTGGAGTGAGAGGTAAGAGGGTTTGGGCGAGCACTGGAGTGATAAGGAGGTAGGGTGCGTGCAGAGCAGGGGTGTTTGGAAATGGCGTGGGGTTTGGGAATGCGTGGGGTGGAGGGATAAGGAGCGAAATCGTGAGAATGGGGAGCGCGTGTGGCAGCATGCTTTGGAGCGATAAGGATTGAGTGCGTAGTTAACACAGAGAGGGATCCGCTGTAAGGAGGGGGGCGTAGTTAGGAGAGGGGGCACGGGGTTTGGGGGGAGTCGGTGTAGTGTGAGATGAGTGATAGCGTAAGGTTAACGCAGGTGAGGGGGATGGGTAGGGCGTATAGCAAATGGGTGTTGCTGGCAACGGGGTTTGGAAGTGTTGCAGAGTGAGGGGGCCGTGGGGAGAGATGTGGTTCAGAAATTTTTATTTTTTATTTTTATTTTTTTTATTTTTTTTATTTTTTTTTTTAAATTTAAAACAGCAGAGTAGAGATAGGAGACTTTAAAACAGAAGCAGATTTTTCTTCCAAATACACAGCAGAATGGACAAAATGCAGAAATGAGGGCAGCAGTACAAATTTTAAGTACTGAAATGCAACAGCAGATTGCCAATAAAACCCAGAAATTTTTCCAATAGTCCAGCAGCAGAGAATATTTTCCAGCAGTAGAAAAAACCCAAAATTGCAGAAATTTTCCAATGGTAAAACTCAGAAATTTTATTTGAAAACTCATAAACTTCTTCAGAAACGATTTTTTAAACAATTTTTCAGCAGCTCCCAAAATGGTGCAGGATTTAAAATGGCAGAAATTGCAGGAAGAATGAGCAGTGAGTAAACCTTCAGATGCACAATGTTGCGTTTCTCCGAACCAATTTCTGAATGCTGCCAAATATTTTGAGTGCACTCCTTCTCAAAACCAATGCTGCTCTTCTTCAAAACAAATTCTGAATGCTGCTTCTTTTGAATGCGGCAAAATGACTGCTGCAGAAATCTCTGGGTGCTGCAAAAATTATCAAAATTTTTGCAGATATGCACAGGCCATAAACACAAATGGCTCACTCAATTTGGAGCAGGGCCAGCAATCGCCCGCTCTGATACCATGTTAAACACCATGTTGAAACACACACATGGTGTATGAGAAAGATAAACACACACACACAAGAGACTCAACACACAATGAAAGATAAGCGTGAGGCTTTCTTATTTTTCCATTATACATTATGTACATTTATACTACAATGGTGTGACTCTTGGTTTCATATTCCAAGGTCACTTGGATTCCATTGTGACTTTTCGCATTCCACACCTACCCATGTAGGATTAGGTGTTCCAACAGTACATGTCGAAACAAGATAGTTTGAAAGTACTTACTTGATCTTAGGATGTTCATTGTTATTCATTTGTTTTGCTCTCTATTCCCAATCTGTTTCATTCCATAAATCACCTTAAGAGATCCTTTGACATAAGTGACTTGCCCCATGGATCCTTCTTGAACTTTGCTGTCCAATTAAAATCCTCCTATGACTCCATAGCCCAATAGGTTAAAACTATCCTTGCATTTTTTGTCAGCCGAATCATTCCTTCACTTGCAGACATCTTCACCCTTTATTTTGAACTACTTTCACCTTCATCATGTCTTTGCCCAACCAAAACAAACAAACAAAAAACCCATGCTCTTCACAACTAGCATAATATCACATTTCAAGCTTTAAAGATCACATCTTTAAACTCATTTATAGAGAGATCTCTCTCTGGATTCAGGGGGGCTAGATCCTTGAATCCCAAAGCGGTTTGATGTTATCCCTGAAGTTGGACTTTTGCCAATCTTGCTAATTACAGGGTGCTAACATAATGGCGACTCCGCTGGGGTGCTTTTGAGTTCATAGTTGCTTGGCCAACTTTTATAAAACTCTTTAGTTTTCCATACAACCACAGAAACTCAAAGAGCCCAAAATGTTTCAGATTGGTTGCCAATAAACATGGTAGTGGACCATTAAACCTTTTACCTCCAAAAGAGCTAAAAACTTCCACTTGGTGACTCCACAACCCTGAACAGACCTTAAGACTCCACTGGGAAGAACTCTTATCACTGTAGTATCATTCAAACTCAGTTAGAGGACTGTAGGATTAAAAAAATTTGTAAAACAGATTAGTTAACCTCTCAAAGATTGTCATACCTGGTTGAACTTTTCTTGTTTAGTTGGGTCTGAAAAACACAGCATAGTGGCTCCTAGAAAGATTCATACTAGAGCTTATCCTAACCCAGATCCACCTGAGATAGTTGATACCCCAAAAAGTATTCTTAGGAACTCTCCTAGGATTAAATCATCAACTATTGTCAGATCACCCTTGAGAGCTAATTCAGTCCCTGTAAATCTTTCAGCTCTACAACAATCACAAGTTGACTTAGTAAATTCCTTTAGAACTAGGTCTCTTGGTGATTTAGATCAGTTAGATTCTGAGTCTTCACTTTCTTCTCCTGAAACAAGTGCACATCCTGGTAGTAGAGAAACCACACCTCCTGATTTACTTTTCCTTCTTAATTTAGGTGTCTCTCATCCAAGATCAGCGCAGCAATCTACTCCAGTTCCATCCACATCTGTTCATCCTACATCCACTACCCCTTTTGTTAATCCTTCTTTTGTGAATCCACCCCCACCTCCAATCATGGCAGCATGGTATGCTCCCTTGGTGCTGCCCCAGCCTTTAGCTCCTTTACCCAATGAATATCAGTCTAAAATTCCTCATTTCACTGGCAAAGAATCATCCATCGCTCAACACCATGTAGTTACGATGGGAGATGCCTTTGACTACATGGAAATAGAGGATGAAACAACTAACATGAGGATTTTCGCTCAGAGTTTAGGAGGAGAAGTGAAGAAGTGGTTTAAAGCTTTGCCTCCTAATAGCATTAATGATCTGCCCGCCCTCCATCAAACTTTCATAAATAAATGGGAAGTTAGAAGTAACCCTCTCCAAATCCTAGCCGAATATAAGAATCTTAAAAGAAATCCAGAAGAGAGTGTCCAGGACTATTCTACGAGATTTAACAGTATCTACAATGCTCTTCCACCACACATGAAACCTCCCCAAGGAATGGCCCTAGTAAAATATCCTGAAGGCTTTGATGCTGATATGGCTTACCAGCTTAGGGAGAGAGATTATAATACATTGGAAGACATGCAGAAAGGAGCAGTGAGTGTTGAGGCAAACCTGACTGAGAAAAAATCCAGAATGAGGGCTGAGGAAAAGGTAACCTATAGGGATGACAGCACAGCTTCTACATCTAATCCCAAATATGATAGTCTAGCCAAAACCATGGAGAGACTAGGAAAAATGGTAGAAAGCTTGACTATCCAAGTCAGCAATCAAAACAGGAACCAAAATCAAAACCAGAACTTTAGGAGAAATAACCCCCCAAATAGACCAAGAGACTCTGATCAAAGGGTCATCCCTCCATTTCAAGAGAACTTCCTTGATGAGGATGAAGAAATAATAGAAGAGTCAGAAGAAACCGACATGAATATGATGGATGTGGATCAACTGGACCACACCTTTCCCACAAAGGAAAATCAGACCTCATACTCATGTTGGAACGAGGAAGGGTTGGAAACTGAGGACTATAGGTTAGGATTCGAAAATGCCATCATGCAGATCCGAGAACAATATGACCTCAGGAGAAAAAAGAACATAGATGATCCTAAACCAAAGGCTTCTGAAATCACCATTAAGAAAAAGCCTGGAAAGACTCCTAAAGTGACTGTTGAAAGCAGTAAACCGGCACCTGAGAGTTCTGGTAAAAACAAAGACAAGGACATCCTAACCAGTGACAAATCAAGTCAAGGACCTAGTAGCACTAGCATTGCAGCTAATGCTCCTGATAAAACAGCTTCAAACATTGTACATACTGAAAATCAACAAGTTAAGATTACTAATAAAACGGTGCCCAATAAGACAGAATTGAATCTTTCAAAGAGTCAGTCTTCTTTTAATTTGGAAAGTGAGATTGCCAAAATTAAAATTTATGTCCCCCTTGTTGAGTTGGCCATCCAGGATGTATATAAGAATCAAATTTTGAAAGCTTTAAACTTAGGAGAAAACAGTGACACCATCAATTTGAATGATGAGCAACCAGCTCTCTTGTTTGGCCCAAAAATTGAAGGGAAATTTCAAGAAGGGGTAGTACCCCCTTTTTATGTCAGCCTAAATATCCATGACAAAATCTTGCATAATGCTATGCATGACTCTAGAGCTTCACACAACCTTATGCCAAAGGTAATAATGGAAAGGCTAGGACTAGAAATAACCAGACCTTACAAGGATTTATATTCTTTTGACTCTAGCAGAGTGAAATGCCTTGGCCTAATTAAAGACCTTTGTGTGAATTTAACTCAAATCCCAGCCAAATGCATGGTCATGGATGTTGTAGTGGCTGATGTGCCTCCTAAGTATGGCATGTTGTTGTCATGATCATGGGGTGCCAAGCTGCAAGGTACAATGCAGATGGATGGGACATATGCCACTATCCCTGTCTTTAGCCAGCTTAGAAGACTATATAGAGAGGCACACATGAAATTCATGGTCAGTAGCCCAGAAAAACCTGAAAATTCTCCCATTTACTCTGTCCATACTGACCTGGATTCGTTTATCATTTACAACAATGAATCCACAAATAAGCCAGAGCTAGAAGACAGCGACTCAGACAACCAGTTAGAGGCCCCAAATCTAGGAATAATGGCAGTTCTAGATATGGAAGAAAACGGGAGAGAAACTTTTGAACAGTGCATTGAAACAACAAACTAGAGTGAAAAATGTCAAGAGTGTGAAAAACACATTACTCATCACTTTAAACTCCTTGAAAATCTTGAGGAACGAGACCCATCACGATGTGTTGCGGATCTCAGAACAGAACATAATGATGAACAAGGCAATAGGGATCAAAACGATGTTAACAATCCCTTATGGTGCATGAACTTTGATGGGTCTTGCACTAAAAAGAGTGCGGGAGCTGGGGTATGGTTGGTCGACACTGTAAACAATTACTCCAAGAACCATGCGTTCAGGCTAGATTTCAAATGCACTAACAACATCGCAGAGTATGAGGCTCTCATTCTAGGATTGTGTCTATTGAAAGAAAATCAAAAACCTTTTAGGCAAAAACTGCATCGAATTAATCCAATACCACTACCTCTAGTAGAAAAGGAAATCAAGAAAATGTATGAGGCAGGAATCATAGTGCCTGTGAGGTTTTCAAATTGGGTTTCTAACCTTGTAGCTGTGAGAAAAAAGACAGGAGAAATCAGATTGTGCATTGATTTCAGAAACCTTAACAGAGCCTCCCTAAAAGACAATTACCCTTTACCCAAAATGGAACACATTCTACAAAGGGTAGTTGGTCCAAAGAGGATTTCTCTGTTAGATGGTTTTTCAGGGTATAGCCAAGTTTTAGTACTCCCAGAAGACCAACTCAAGACAGCTTTCACCACTCCTTGGGGCACTTTCATGTATGTGAAAATGCCTTTTGGATTAATGAATGTTGGGGCCACTTTCCAAAGGGCCATGGACATTGCATTTTCAAAGAAGATAGGGAAATTTATTGTAATTTACCTTGATGACATAACAGTTTATTCCAAATCTGATGAAGAGCCCCTGAAACATCTAAGAAAGGTCCTTGAAAAGTACAGAAGGTTTGGATTATCTTTAAATCCCCAAAAGACAGTGTTTGGCCTACAATAAGGTAAACTCCTTGGCCATATCATATTAGAAGAAGGGATTAAAATAGATCCAAAAAGAGTTGAGGGAATACTAAAGATTAGCCAACCAAGGAACATAAAAGAATTACAATCCTTTATTGGAAAGATTAACTTCTTGAGGAGGTTTATTCCCAACTTAGCAGAGCCCCTTAGAAACATGACTAATATGCTCAAGAAAGAAGTAGGAGTGAAGTGGACTGTAGAAGCCAAAAGATCCTTCGAATTGGTAAAATATGCACTCACCCGGGCACCAGTCCTAATCAGCCCGGACTTTTCAAAAGAGTTCCTTATTTTTTCCTTTGCCTCAGAGCATATTGTGGCTGCAGTCCTGTTGCAGAAAAACCCAGAGGGACAAGAACAGCCTATTGCTTTTTTCAGCAAGGCTTTGAGGGATTTACCCTTGAAATATAACATAATGGAAAAACAGGCCTATGCTTTGGTAAAGGCCTTAAAGGACTTCAGGGTGTATATTCTACATTCCCACACCATTGCTTATGTGCCTAACATAGTGGTAAAAAACATCTTGTCACAAGACCCAGATGGAAAGAGAGACAAATGGATTGCTGCAATATTAGAGTATGATTTGGAGATCAAACCCATCAAACTCATTAAAGGTCAGGGCTTAGCTCAATTAATGGCTGAATCTAATCTACAAGCCCTTGACATTAACATGGTAGATGCCTTGGATGAACAAGAAGAGTTACCTGCTCCCACTATGGAAGAGCAGTTTAAAATCTCACCTTGGTACACTGATATCTTGTATGTGCTTACAAATCTTAATGCTCCTCCTGATTTATCAAAAACAAAGGCAAGGTTTTTAAAGTTGAAAGCTAGGAATTATTGCATTTTGAATGAATGTTTATATTGAAAAAATGCTAATGGTTTATTGCTTAAATGTTTGCCGGAAGTTGATGCAAAGAAGATCAAGCATGAATTCCATGAAGGAGAGTGTGGAGGTCATCTCTACTGGAAAACCACAGCCAATAAAATCCTTAGAGCTGGCTATTACTAGCCCACCCTCTTTCAAGATGTCCATAAAATGATAGTAGTTTGCCACAAGTGCCAAGTTTTTGAGAGCAAAATAAAACTCCTTCCTTTACCATTACAACCTATCACTGTTGAAGCTCATTTTCAACAATGGGGCATAGATTTCATAGGAGAAATCCATCCTACTTCATCTGCCCAACACAAATGGATCCTCACAGCCACTGACTACTTCACAAAGTGGATAGAGGCCATCCCTTCTAGGAATGCCACAGATTCTGTCATTATAAAATTTATTGAAGACTATATCCTGTCTAGATTCGACTGCCCCGGGAAGATTATTACTGATAATGCTGCTGCTTTTGGTTCCAAAAAGATGATTGATTTTTGTCACAGATATCAGATTACACTTGGTCATTCTACTGCTTATTACCCTCAAGGTAATGGGTTAGCAAAATCATCAAATAAAATTTTGGTGACCATCATCAAGAAGTTGCTTGAAGAGAATAAAAAATCATGGCATAGCAAGTTGGTGCATGCTTTGTGGGTAGAGAGGTTGACCACAAAGAAGTCCATTGGAATGTCCCCTTACCAGCTTGTTTATGGAGCAGATGCAGTGTTTCCTACCAGCCTAGGTGTACCAGTGATAAAATTAGTCCAAGAAATACAGTTAGAAGAGGATAGCATGGTAAGGAGGATCAATCAGAGAATACATCTCCGGCAGATAAGGGAAGAGGTTTACAATAGAGCTCAGAAGGTACAAGAGAACATAAAAAATTTGTTTGACAAGAGAACAAATGTTTGTGATTTCAAAATTGGAGACAAGGTACTCAAGTGGGACTCCAGAAGAGAGGATAAGGATAAACATGGAAAATTTGACTGTTTGTGGCAAGGTCCTTACGTTATTCAGTCCACCATTGGTCCAAATGTCTTTTTTCTGCAAAAGTTAGATGGCACAGATCCGTTTGGGGGTCCTGTCAATGGCAGGGTGCTTAAGCATTACTACTACTGAGTTCGATTTTAAAAAGCTTTCAGTTCCATTGTAAATACCATTGCTTTGTTCAGTCCCACAAAAGAAAAAATACAAAAACAATAAAAAATAAAAGAAAAGAGGGCAGATTATAAAAAACAATAAAGGTATAGCCCCATACCAAAAAAGAGAAACAAATCTGAAAGTGTGCAAGCTCAAATGCCACTCCTGAAAAACACACTCCTAGTTAGTCAAACAGCCTAATCTTGACTAATTAGTTTTAAATTTACTGCTGATAGGATAGTGAATTCAATTTGTCAAACTGTTTAATCTTGGCTTATCAGTAGATAGATTAGGTTAGAAATTAAAAGTTCAAACATGCTCAAAACTTGAACCTAAGTTTCCAAGCAAGAATTGACTCCAATCTATGTTTAATTATGAGTCAAAACAGAGGTAAATCTGATTCTAATCAGCTTAAAATCTGAACCAGAGAAAAAGAAAGAACAACTCAATCAAGAGACAAACAAAGCTGTAAAAAAGTGAAGGAAGTGCATGAACTTTCAGATCTTAAGCCTTCCATTTTGATTTAAATTTTTCTGCAAAATAAATATGTGTGCAGCTTGTTTTTTATGCCATAGATCACAGCAAGTCAAACTGCGTAATCTTAACTTGACTGTTTTTAAATTTCTGTTGTAGAATTTAGAGAATAAAATATGTTGGACAGTTTAATCCCAACAGATAGTAGATTAGGTAGAGAATCATGTGGAATCAACTGTTTAATCTGAGTTCATGGAGAAATAAGGAGTAGAAATAGATTAGATTTATTGTTTTCAAAAATAATAAAATGTTGTAACAGAGTTTTCCAATCCAAGTGCACTCTAATGAAGAAAAAATGTTAGATCAGTAGGATTGGGTAGGTAGAAAGCTTGTTGAATGAAGATCCATTGTTTTTTATGGCTGCTAACATGTTTTCAGAGCAGAGTAAGATCATTCCAACAAAGAGGGCAGCCCAATGGATGAGGCACAGGTCAGCCTCCCAGAGAATGCAAGTCTGAAGTTCTTGATGCCTTCAGGAAGGCACCACCCCAAGTGGAGCCACTGTTGGCCACCTATAAAATTGTTCTATCAAAAGGTGGCCAAAACATTGTTGGAGCCTTCAAGAAACAGTTTTTATGCACAAATGTTATCTCTTGAAGCCTCTTCAAGACACCATCTCCTCTATCCAAAATCTTCACTGTTGTGTCCTTTCAGAACTCAGAAATTCTGCTAAAAATTTCATGAGAAAGACTGCTGCAAAATCCCCTTTTCTCCCCTTCCTTCACTCAGAAACTAACCTTCATTTTTACTCTCTTTTTCTCCATCATTTTCCTCTGATTTCCATTTTTCCTCATTTCCCCTTTGTATAATCCACCTTGCATAGTTTAAAACTCCTTTCTGGCTTTATCGGAATCCTCAAAACTCCTTGAAAATCATTTAAAACCCATTTTTCTTATTATGGACTTAAGCCCCTTTGGGCTGAGTCTTTTACCTCTTCATACATCCTGATGCTGGAACCAAGCTCCAGTCTTCCAAGCGCTTATCGTGTTGCCCAATTGCGATTAGCCCCCCCACTCTTGAACCCCCCGGTCATATTACCCTTCATATAACCCTTGGCCCCGCAGTCGGGCGCCAAGCCGCGTCGAAATTGATATTTTAAACCTTTGTTTATATTAATTTGTCGATTTTTTATTATTTCTTAAAATTTCCGCCAGTGCAAAATTTCAGTTGCTCTGCACTGTCGATCTAATCTGAAGATCGGACGGTGCGCGACCTATCAACTCGGTGGTCCCCGCCAGCGAATCACTGTAGCAAAAACCGGGGGGAATCCATCGCACCACTTTCAACGGAGGGCGGTTTTTTCCCGATCGGCAGCGATTCCATTCACCGGTTGACGCGTGGCCTGGGCACTGTTCAAAAAACCGTCGTTCATCGCGCGTTAAAGATCGGAGGTGGACCCCGCGCGATATTGACGTACACCGTCCGATCTGAGGCCACTCATCGGATGGTGATCGCTCTCCGAAGATGCCCGTGCGATAACTTAAGATACGACGCAGTGTTAAAAGCATCTCCACCATCGATCTGATCTGCAGATCGATGGCCCAAAATTCATCACCCTGATTCCTCTTCCAGTCAGCATTTCCGGCCCCGGGAGTTTTATTCATCTGGATTTTATTGAAAATCTGAAGTCCGGGCGCGTTCTATAAGGTTTTTATCGTGGATCTCCGCTGTTGATCGCTTAGGCTGCTCTCATCCGACGACCCACAATCGTCCCGATTCCCGATCTTGATTTTTTACCATGTTTGCCCGAAACAAAGGTTTTTATCCATTTTCTCCATTTTTCCAAAAAAGAGTTATCCGCTTTGACTTTTCGCCTCCGCTCCTGACCGTTGATCTTTGCGCGATCAACGGCTCTAATTTGAATTTTTCTTTTGTCTTGCCTTTGAATTCCTCTGATCAATCTCGACCGTTGGATGATACCATCCAACGGCCATACTCCCTCCACGTGCCTTCTGAAGCAGTCAACCTACACATGCAGGATTTTATAACATTTGTTTGTATTTTGCAGGATTTAATGGTTTTTTCGCCATGCTGAAGAAAATTTGCAGGCTGAGGGTGACAATCCTCCCGCCTTAGATTCACCAGAGAAATCATTCGCAGGGTTTAAAATTCATGTTTTATCAATGATTCATGAGGCATTGATGCCATTCGATCCCTGTACAGCCCTGCGCACACAAAAAAACACTATAACTAAGATTTCCCAAAATTTCTACCAAATTTTAACAAAAATCATGCTTGATCCACTATTACAAATTGGTGGTCTGGCTACGCAGTGACATTCGAAGTACTCGTTTAATTTGAAAGCGCAAAAGAGCGGAAGATAAAACGACAAGGTTGGGCAAACCCCAAGTCTTTTTATGTCTGCATCACAGGAACACCACTTCAGAATCATCTTATGAAACTCTGGCCCTTGATGCATTTTTTTGATGCCTCCTCTTTTTCAGAAGACTGGTTTTGAAACCCAATATTGCGTCCTTTCATATTACATCGCCTAAAACAAGATGTGGAGAAACGGCTTCCTAAAAAAATATAAATATGTAATATGCTGCAAGCTGTCAAAAAGACAGCGCAACCCGTATGAAGATTTTATTGCGAGTTCAGAAAGAAATACATGCAACTTTGGCCTGTGATCTGTTTGAAAGCGGGCCTATTATAAACTAATTTGATATACTGGGGGTTTGAACAACAAGTATGTTCAGATATTTGTTCCATGCTCAGAGGTGTCCCATACTCGGCTATTGACTTAGCGGGAATGAACTCATGGGAGTATGATCACCTGTCAAAGATTGCAACTCCCTCCTCTCTGATTCAGGATATTGGTAATTTAAGAGATGAAGAATTGGGCCACCCTGTTCATAGACAGGAACCAATGCTCAGAAGAAACATCTTTGAGGGGATCCAGCATGCTCTTGAAGAAGAGAGATGAAGGCAGACAAGAGGAAGGGCTGCAGACACAGCATGGTTGAACACACTGCGTTGCAAGAGGAAACCTGTGTATGGAATGGATTTAAGGAAAGTCGTAACTATTGACCATCCTCTTTATGATGTTCATAAGAAAAGGAACAATCCATCATGCTATCCAGAGTCTTCATCAAGACTGGCTGGTCTTTCTTGTTACCTTCACAGTGGTGACCAAAGTTGTTCAACTTAATTAAGTCTTTTGTCTTTGCAATTCCAGGATCCAGCTGCAAGAGCACCTCCACCAATTTTGTGATGTAGTAAATCAGGATCTTCTGTTCTAAGCCGTGCAATCCTAGAAGATAATACTAGGAAAGAGCTCAGTGTGCTTCTTGAACCTCTTAGACCTGTTAATGTGCGAAGGCAGTTATTCTTTCCTGATAGGCCACATACAGTTTGACTGTGGCAAAATTGCAGGAGTTGGCACTTTTACTCAGACGCTTGAGATCAGAAGGGCACAGAGCACTGATATTTCACTCAGATGACAAGAATGCTTGATGCTTTAGAGGCGTTTATTAACCTTTATGGTTATACTGAGGCTGGATAGCTCTACCCAACCAGAAGAGAGGCAACTATTGATGCAGCGGTTTAACACGAATCCGAAACAATTTATTTTTATTGTTTCAACTCGAAATGGTGGTCTTGGGTTAAATCTTGTTGGTACTGATACATCTATCTTCTACGATAGTGATTGAAACCCTCCAATGCACCAGCGAGCTCAAGACAGATGCCTTGGAATAGGGCAGACACGCGAAATGCATATTTATAGGCTAGTTTCTGAGAGCACAATTGAAGAGAATGTTATAGAAGCAAACCAGAAACGTGCACTTGATGATTTGGTCATCCAAAATGGCAGCGATAACACTGAATTCTTCAAAAAACTAGATCCTATGGATTTAGTTTCTGGCCTTCAGGGGGTGAGAACAGATAAAGGGAATATGAATGGTTCTGATCTTGTAAACCATGAAACACAACATCAGTTATCAAATGCAGATGTTGAGGCTACTTTGAGAAATGCAGAAGATGAAGCAGATTATATAGCCTTGAAGAAAGTTGAACTGGAAGATGCTTGCCGATGGTCAAGAGTTTACAGAGGAAGTAGTTTGCAGAGTACTAGAGGATGATGAATATGCCAATGATATGGAGAAAACCAGAGCAGATGTAAAGAAAGCCCAAGATGAGGAGGAGAACTCAGATCTGAAAACCATTCATGCTACTCATGTCAGAGAGATTGAACATACAAATAGTTTTAACACTGCTCTTGTTCCTGCTGTTGATTCACAGGTCGAATGATGGCTGATGTCCAATAGATGGCAATTGTTGCTGCCGAAGCAGGTCATCCATGGAAGACCATTTGATGCCAGTTGAAAGAAATTCTATGCGATTTTTTGTTCTGTGGGACCCTATTAAGGGCAAGGCTGCCATTGAATATCAGATGAAGTATGAGGAGGGAGAGTGGGAGTTAGATCGCATTTATATAATGTACATTCCATACTCTTTTTATGAAAAATACCCAGAATCTGGAAATGATTTTCAGAAAATTGGGCAAAAGTTTGCCCAGAATCTTGTTTACAGTTGTTACACTTTAATATTTTAAGTGCCTTAAGGGTTTTTGATAATGTTGATAATATTTGAAGTGCCCTAAGGGTTTTTGATAATGTAGATAATGTTGAATCCATTTCCAGCGTCAAAAATAGATTCTAAACACTCCAAATTCCTGATTTTTCGAATTTTAGTTGACTGGATTCCGGCAATTTTCTGCCGTCCAGGCTATTTCACGAGCTCGGTAGACAACTTCAAAATCATTAGTTATATATAATATTTTATATTTTTCAAGACATTAATATCTTTATTTGAAAGATATTAATTTGAATTCCAAGTACATTTATGAGCATAAAAATAGATACAAAACATTTTAAGAGCGTAGAAATAGATACAATAGGATCAGTGCTTGATTTTCTTCAGATTCAAAAGGATCAGTGCTTGATTTTCCTCAGATTCTCTTATTTTCTTTTGCATTTGAATTTATTTTGAATTCTATAAATGCTAATTTACCATTTGTATATTTTGGTATTAAAGCTCACACTATTTAATTAATTATTTTGCAAAAAATATGTTTCCTGAGAAGCTCACCATTTAATTAATACTTTGGAAAATGTTAGACTTCATTAACTTTTGCATTTTTTAACTTTTAACCTTTTACATGATTATAAGTAGCAACAATGGCATTTAGTTATCAAATTGATGAATTTGTAAGACAACTTTAACTTTATTTATAGTGTTCTTTTCAATCAATGCAATGCAAACACTTCTGTGTGTGGTGGATGCAATATAGGAAACAAAAGTATTTGTTAATAGTGTGTTCAATGGTAATCCATACTCAGGGATAATGATAAGATTGTACTATGTAAAATATTCTAAAAGATAAATCTTCCATGGTACTTCAATGTGAATCCATTCCCTATTTTCAAGAAGACCTTCCATTAATCTAACATCGCACAACATAGGGATTGAATAGACCCAATACTTTTCAATGATCTAGCCATGTCAATTTTGTTTCACAAACATTGCAATAACATATACAATGCTCGCAAGTTTATTAAACACTAACTTTACAAATGGTATAAATTTTAATCTACACATGTTATTCACATTATTTTCAAACATTATAAAATCCCGCATCTTTCCAAATAACTATATAAATTTCTTTTTTTTTATCAGTTTACACTACAAATATAACTTCAATGCTTACTCTCTCAAACTAAACTTCCCTAGATGTGCTTAACCTTGTCATTCAACAATTTCTGTCAATTTGTGTATAATAATAGAAAGAGTGTCCATATCCCTTGTCCATTAAAGGATGGTGCTTAGGAGACTGTGACACGATGATATAAAGTTGTCTATGCCACAATACAAGACTTGAAAATAATTTTGTCAAGAATACTGCAAGAAATCCTAATTGATCAACAATAGTTTAGCTAGTCAAGTTTGTTTTATATGTACTCTTGAAATTTAATGGATAGCTTATTGTTTCTTGTTAACCTATTGTGCTCTGATTGACTATAGTGCTATATTAGTATAAGGGATGTGTATAATAAACTTTCAATTTCTTTGTATATAATCTTTTTATCAATACTCATAGTTTTTCAACAAACCAATTTCACAGATAAACTTGTACATGTTTAATTTATGTTTATTCTAAAAACACCATTATTACAATGATGAAATTACTTTTTAGTTTTCTTAACCCCCAAGAAAGTGTTTCATAAAGGGTTATTCAAACTTCCCATCAAACCAAATGTTAATAAATATGTAAGACAATTTTGCAAAATTAATAATTTGAAAATTATGAAATTCAAAACATGCAAAAAAAAATAAAAACAAAATGTCAAAATATATGAATGCACATTCGCACCCCTAAGAAGGTGGAGGGTGGGTCATCAAGGGTTTTCCAAACTTCCCCTCAAATTGAATGTTAATAGATATTTAGCACAATTTTGTAAAATTAATAATTTAAAATTTATACAAAATGTGATATATATATATATACGTGTATTATCTTATATAAGAATGTTTTCTCAAAAGTATTTTTTTCAAATCCTACATGCAAAAAACACACAAAATTTGAGTTGAGACCTCTGTAAATCCTCTGCTAGCCCAATTATACTATTAAGAATCATATTCAAGGACGTTCGGAGGAAGTGATAGGAAGCCACGAGGAGGTGTGTAGGAGCAGGGAGGCCTATTGGATAACCAAAAGCATATGCTTGACCCGTCCATAACCATTCCTTTTGGCTGACACGAGTATTAATTAAGTTGTTGTTCTCTAGTTAGAGGCATTTCTACACGAGCATATCGAGAACATCGATGGTTGCCTTCTTCACCAGGCTTTAATATCTAATATTTGTTGACGATGTTGTCCTCCTCTCCCCATCCCTAGAAGGATTACAGAGGTAGTTGGATGTCTTAACTTTGTTTTGTGATCTTTGACAATTGACAGTCAACTTGGGTAAAACCAAGCTTATGATCTTCAATGGGGTGAAGAAAACTTTGAACCTTCACTTCCTATTCAGAGGGGAGGAGGTTGAGATCACCAACACATATACTTACTTGGGGGTGCAATTCTCGGGTCCTAGCTTCAGTTTGCGACCAACGCTCTAGCATCGAATCAACAAAGGATATGGATCCTTAGCCCTTCTCGAGAGACAGTGCTTTAGACATCACTTCCAAGACATCTCATCCAAGATGAGCCTCGTGGACACCTTGATCCATCCCACTCTTTTATATGGCTCGGAAATTTGGGGGCCATCTTTACTTCAGTCAGATTGGGCTTTGGCTGAGAGAGTCCAGATTCTTCTTCTCCGCTACATCATTAGATGCAAACACACAGTACCTGGGCACATCATCCTCACAGAGTTCGGAGCTCAACCCTTCCGGCTTGAGACGATCTTCAAATTGGTTTCATTCTTGCATCGTGTCTAGGGCTTTGCAGACTCGATAAAGAGTAGGGATCGATATCCTTACTTGGCATATTTTTCTTTTGAGACTATTGCACGCTCTACTCCCTCTAGCTGGGCCAGATGTTGGTTTACAGGAGTTTCAAATCTCTTAAGAGTCAGTGGGCATTCAGTTGGATCGTCTCCCTCCTTTCATATATTCCTTAGATGCTCTTGGTCACCTTTTACCTACTAAACAAGAGTTGAACAAGACCATCGAAGAGGATATCTACAGACAGTTTGTCCAAGTCACCTGGGTCAATCCTCCGAGAGGGTTGCGCCCAAAGACGGTTTTTTATGCTGAACACTTCTTGGGGTTGAGAGACAGGCTCATTGTACGACTGCAATATATGTTTCGCCACTAGATGCATGCTCTTTGCATTCCTTTAGGCCAGTTGAGAGTAGAGACGGACCACCAAATTGATAGACCAAACAAAATTTGTCAGGAGACCGAGGTGCACTTCATTTTTGGATGTCCTGCCTACTATGAGATCAGAAGAAGGTTTCATTGCTTGTTCAGAGATTCTTAGACCCTCACCGATTTTTTTTCATATATCCCGATCAGAGATGTTTGGCCCTATATATGCAAGGGGCTCTCAAGTTCTGAGAGCATATTCTTCAGCCTCCCATCAGACCAGACCCCACACAAAGGATCACGGGATTTTTCATGGTATGACCTCAAGACAGGGGCACCAAGAGAACAATTGATACCAGCACATATCTAGACTCTAGATCAATGAGGATTCGTGGGACCTCACCCCACCACATGAGATCTCAGCAGCAGATCTGTTTGAGATTCGTTCATGGGAGACAAACTAGGTCCTCCAGACCTCAACAATGCACGAACACCCCAGGCAACGATTTAGTGGACAATCTGCACTTTCCACCAACTCTTCATCAGGTAGCATACTTTGTTGAGTTTTCTTTAGTGTTCTTCATTTAGCCTCAGATGTTAGAAGAGATGGGTACGATCCTCAAACCCATTAGCTCCAGGATCTTCTCTGCCAAAGCATTTCAAGCATTGTATCTTTTATGTTCATGCATTGTATCTTTTATAGGAGACCGTTTGGTTCTCCCGCATTGTACGGGCATCATTGTACTCAACAGTCCCTTTGACCTACTTTGTGGTCAATAGTTGGACATAAATATAATTATCTTATCTTATCTAGCCTATAGTCTTAATCTAGATAGATAGATAGTATTCAAAGTGATGATAACTTTAGAATGAGGTAATTATGCCCTTCACCTGCCTGTGTCCCTTGTCGCAAATGTTGTTGCCCCTTCATATGATGTTTTCATTGGGTCTTCGAAAAAACAAGTCTCCGACCACTTAAGCCAGGGAGGACTTTTGCGCTTTGGCTTCGGGGACGTAGCAAAGTGAATCTGCATTGTTCTCACTGATTGACTGAGAACACATCGATTGGCAATCGTTCAATATTCTTCCAATTAATTGTAACACCCAGCGCCTAAAAGTTCTTCTAAATATAATTCATTTTTTAATTACAAAATTGTTTAATAACAAATCTAACAAAATATAATATTCTTCCAATTAATTGTAACACCCAGCGCATAAAAGTTCTTCTAAATATAATTCATTTTTTAATTACAAAATTGTTTAATAACAAAACTAACAAAATATAGAGCTAGCATAATTCAGGTTAAAAACGAGCATTCAAACTTGCTGGCCCATGACAGCCATTCAAACAACTTATTGGTTAACAAATATATAAACCCATGCTAATAGAACTATTGAAGACAGATTTAGATATGCTCATATTCGTATTCGTAGCTATTTATGCTATTAATAATAAGGATTTTGAACAATGTCTATCAAATGAACTCTCGATAATAAATACAACATATACACAATCAATTCATGAATTATTTCTAGAATAGAGGCAATTATGTTAAAAATGCTCATTTATCTGAATAAGCTCAAACTTCCAGATTTCCCGTCCACTGAACAAAGACATATGGCACAATCAATTCATGAATTATTTCTAGAATAGAGGCAATAATGTTAAAAATGCTCCTTTATCTGAATAAGCTCAAACTTCCGCATTTCCCGTCCTCTGAACCAAAACATGTTTGTCTCATGACAGGGCACATGGATTTTCCTCATTATTAACGAAGGCATACCCATTTCCATTAACATTAATACACAAGCATATCTAGTTTTGGATTTGATGACCAGTTCTCCACATATATTCGAGCAACCTGTCTGAAAGTTGGTTATACGTGTCGTTTTAACAGTTTTTGCTGGGATTGCACATATCGTGCCATTAAGATTAAAACATTACAATTACCAACACCAACTCACTTTATTCCGAACAAGTGTCTGAATCCCAGAAAACATAATCAAGTGTCTTTCAACATTTATCACATTTTCCGCAAGTTGTCTAGAGTGAACAGTAATGGCAAGCAGAAATTGATACGAGAGGAACCAGCAGAAGTAGAAATTGATACGAGAGGAACCGGCAGAAGCAGGGGCAAAAATGCCCAAGAAGGAAATCATCAACTTTTATTCGTGTCCACTCTTACTTCATTAGAGACAACCATGGTCCATTAAGAGGGTCGCCGCCTAGATTCGTTATCTAACTATCGTTTTATTTACTTACACGTGTTTCGTTTGTTTTGCTATTTTCGTTTTTCCAGAAATACAACCAGAAAATCATGCGATCTCAAAACTTTAAGCGACAGATAGATTTATTGAACTTTGAAAAAAAAATTCCAAATAAGAAAAGATGGAAATAGAGACACAGAAAAGGTGAAAGAGATCTTTAATCTTGCCGAAATAACAAAATTACATTCTCATCACACAAGAAAGTTCAGATGTATAAATAGTGTAACATTTAGTTGCCACAAGTTCTCAACTTGCTTCGCAACACTTAAAACAGAAGCCGTTGTACAGCATTAACCACCTCCCATGAAATATATTACAATCTGGCATTCCAACCCAAAAGGCTCTGGGCTGAGCCAATCAGATCATAAAACGGATAACGCGACCAACAAATTACTCATTGACAACCTTAGCATCGTCAATTATTGGGGCAACAAGATAGCAAAATAAGTTAATAATGATCATCTGTCTTGCACCTTCTCAGTTTACAAATGCATCAGCTTACATTTACAAGGTCGAGACTATACATCCAATCACTGCCCCGAGTAATATTTTCTTTCTGACATCTTCTCAGATACCATCCGTATTTCTGATCACTGAACAGAAAAACTCGTCATGGTGACTATCTGCCTTTAAAGATCTTAATGACGGAATGCATTATAATAACCTATTAACATCCACCATTCTGTAACTCGTGTGATTAACACATTGCTTCACATCTTTTCCATGACTTGTAAATTAAACATCATAAGATACTAGAAATAATTCATCAAAACACTACTATCTGAAAGATTTCCCAAGTCCCCGCAATTTGCAGTAAAATCAGGGTCATACTGGTGTGGAATTACTTCAGTATCATACAATTGCTCAAAAGAATCTTCACAGATGGTGCCTAGCCTAAATATATCATCTTCAGGTCCATTTAAATTTGTTGATTCTAAGTTTTCAAAGATAGAACTCAAATGAACTAGCAGCTCAGAATTTAAACATCTAATGTCAGTTGGCATTGTTGTTTCAGTCCCTTCAACATCATCATCTGGTCCAGTAAAATCCTGCATTCCTGCATCAGTCTCCAAGAGCCCCTGATTCAAATCCAAGAGGCGAGGTTGCTTAGACTTTGGAGGCACGGTCAGATCTGTTGCAGGTTGATGTTTCCCTAAACTTTGTGGCTTGGTACCAGAAATATCCATGGTCCCACTGGAAGGAAAAGCTGCATTCCCCGCCTCCAAAACCATTTCGCAAGTGCTCCTGCATTCATTAAATAACACTATTTATCAATCTTCATTGTCAAAATGAGGTGTTTTAAAACCACGAATTTAAGAAGTATCCAAAAGCATATGTCCCACGAACAATCATGAAATAAATGATAGGTACACAAGATCTAAATATAAGCTTACCTCATACAAGTTCCAGTAAAACCACAACCAAGTTCACGGATGAAGTTGCTGGATGTATTTGGTGGTGCAGGATGTACATCTGCCCCTTGCACAACAACAGTAATATACTTTGGGAAAGGAGATTCATAGAGTTCACCTGGAATCTGAGGAAATTCCAGACTCAATTCCAACTGTTCACCAGCTATTGGGGCCCTTTCCTCCTCTCTAGCTATTTCTTGTAAAGATGTGCCCTGATCTGAAATGCTAGCAGCTTTGCATGGTTTATCTTCCTTTACTTGACTTGTCCCAGATAATGCTGCTGCAACTAGTTCAGAATTTCTATTTGCATTACCTACATTTAAAATTCCCAGATCTACATTTAATGTATGGGAAGGGTGATTTGGCACAGAAGTTGAGAGACCACCAGAATAAACAGATAAACTATTTGGAGGGAAGGCATTGTGGGTTCTAGTACGGCCAAATGCATTCCTAAACTGAGAGACAGCAGAGAGCACTGCTACAAAATGTCTCTGTAACAGCCAGTCAGTATCAGGCAGCTCTTGCACAACGTCTAGCAATTTTTTTACATGCTCCTGTAAAATAATTCAGGATGTTAGAAAAAGTCCAAGCTAAAGACATTACTGGAAATGTCAGACAAACCTTAGTAACAAGTTAAAGATGGCATGGGTCCACAAAATATACAAAATATTTGAAAGTCAATTACCTCTGTCACTTTTAATAGTGTCCTGGCAGATGAATTAGTTTTCTCACTATTTGGATCAGTGGTGGCTGGTGAAATATTACTAAGAAAAAGTTCTCCGAACCTTTCACGACAATGAACAGGATGACGGTACCTGCCCCTATAAAACCCGCCACTTGATATGCCATAAAGAGTATCACTTGCTAGTTCCCAATTTATACCATACTCATGGACTATGGCACATAAAATAGCATCCTCAGATGTTGCCCATGGATCAGGATTAGGAATATGGTCTCTAGATTTTCGTGTGCCCTTTTTCTTTTTCTTATCTAGCTTTATTATAGACACCTTCTTAGTAGGGATTCCTGTGATTGAAATCTTGCCACTTCTTTTGCTTCCAGGGCTAGCATATTCATTCAATGTTGTCTCTAGACCATCACTATCAATATCAACATCCATAAATTGAGCATGTCGTTTGGTTCTACCCAATGCCAAGTCTGAATTTGCATGTTGCCTCTTAAGCTTCTTTGACTGTCTGTTTTGAAGTATTTCATCTTCAAATAACCTGAGAGCTTTGCGTTTCTGCTTTGAAAAAGTACCAGCAGGAAGTTCATCGCTCTCAGAGCTGTTCTCATACTCGAAACTTGATTTATTGTTTGCTTGGTCCTCACCATTGTCATCCTTTCTAGAATCCAAATTGCGCCTCTTAAGAGACTTGAACTTTGTCCGTTTCAACTTCTTTTTCATTTTGTGCTTAAGTGATCTTTTGGCCTCGAACCTGTTTGGAAGAACAAAAATAAAGCATAGAATTCGATGAATTACAACTTACAATTTGGCTCAAGACTACCAAAAAGACAAGGCAAAAGAAACAGATAAAAAAAATGTATCGAGTAGATAAAGGACCCTTACCCATCAGCATCTAAACCTGCTTCATTTTCAGAGTCCCATTCAAGTTGATCTTGCAATAGCTGCAACAACATCATCAAACAGGATAATATTTTTTACATAATCACCAAATTTAAAGGCAATGAAAATTTGCTTTGGAAAAAAATTTACCTGCTGCTGTGTCAAAACCTCAACTTGTTGGCGGTAAGTTTCATTTGCACACTCGGTATCCCAACCTGCTTTGAAAAACTTAATATTTAGAGCTCTGATGGTTACACATATGTGACGCAAAACAAAATGTACACTGTAAGGAATAATAAGATATATTATTGATCTATGTTATTATCAAGTGCTCGTTATATATATTATTATTATCGAGTCTTACACATATGTGACGCAAAACAAAATGTACACTGTAAGGAATAATAAGATATATTATTGATCCATGTTATTATAGAGTCTTTGATGTTTAAATTCTGATTTTTATTTGAAATTAACATGACTTGAAATCAAACATAACTCTATGGCATGATAGTTTTGCACTAGTATGTAAGAATTTAAGTCCCCATGGTATGTTATTAAAATCATATTTTGGTTTATTTGTATAAACAAAATAACAAGGAGCTCTGCTGGTTATACATATGTGACGATGTGACCCAATACAAAATGTACACTCTCAGAAATAATGAGATATATTATTGATCTAGTGTATTACAACTAGCAGCTATATCGTTTTTGTTTTCACTAATACTGGCTTGGTAGTTACCATAGGAACAACATTGCATGGTTTTTCTTGTGTAACAGTCTTCTGTTAATGACTGCATATTCAACCACAAGATGCACTGCACCAAGCTCTTTGGCATATATTTAACTACGTTTATTATTCTCTTATCCCACATTACAATGGTTTAGGTTGCTAACAGCTAGAATGGGTGACAAAAACAACTGATGTATGAACATTAAACTGCAAAATCAAAAGACTGATAAGCAGATTCTGTCGTAAATATACGATAACAAATACCAATGGTAAATTCCATGGCATCAAATCACATCAGCACTTCAACTTAAAGGCTTTATGCTTTTTTGGATGATGTCATGTAGAAGCCCCTTTTAATCCTCATCTAGAGGTTCTTTAAATCCTCATATTCAGAATTGCAAACAATGAAGATGAAGATCCCAAACATCAACTCCTGCAATAAATTGATATCTCGGCTTTTACCAAAAGGTTAAGTGCATCAGTATTGAATAAACCTGAATTTCATGTAACTCCTGTAGGCAATCAAAATCATTTGAAGAATGGGCAATTATTGTTGCTGAAGCCTAAACTTTGTAATATGTATTAAAATTAGGTTCCCAGAAGGTATGTACTATGAACATTAGGTCAGTTTAGCACTTTTGATTTACTCATAAAACTATGGGCTACCCCAAGCTGGTTGAATCCCAAAAATTCAGGATTCCTTCTTCAAAACAGTTGTGACATGAGAGTCATGCAATCATGGTTCTGTAAAGTGTGCTTCCACACTTGTCCTTGGCCAGCGGCTCCAGCAGGCCATGGCATCTTCATCTAACTTTTATGTTGACATTTGTAACTCGGGCAGGTAACTCTACACAGGGCCAAGTGTCTAGGTGTGCAGAGGTTGCCCAAAGTCTCCTTAGACACTTGCTCTAGTGTAAACTCACTGGCATTTTTAACTTAACCTAAATCTAACTTCGGAAAAACACATAATTGTTATGTTGGCTAATTGAGCTAAAGAAACAATATAAAAGTAAAGTATTTACTTTAGTAATTATGTTTTAATCTCAGTCTTTGATCTCAAATGAAGCAAGATCTAATCTCAGCGGTCAATCACTTTGAAGATTAGGGTTAGGGATTTAGTTCAACAAAAAATTATGAAAACGGGGCTAAGGAGAAGAAGAGATCACATTGTACCAGTGTTTTAAAACTCTGACTTGGGTTCGAACCGGCTGAAGGTCGACTCCGACTCCGACTCGGTATCGACTCGGCCAGTTTGGTTTCAATGACTCGGTCTTTGTCAAAATTACATTAAATATTAATTTTTTATAAAAAAAAACATAATTTTAAAGATATTCATTCATGTTTCCAAACACAAAGCATTACAATGCAGACAAAAAACAACATATGATCAAAGTAGGCTCATGAATATATCCATTATATCAAAATTGCACCCAATACACTGTCCAATACATAGTACATAGTACATACATGATGATGATATAGAGATCAAAACAAAAAACAAAACCAAGGAGGCTCTCAATGGCCTCTACAACAAAACATCAATAGTCACTACTGCTAGACATCTGACAAGGCAATATCCTCTAGCTCAAACTCTGAATCAGAGGGGGAAACCCCTCGCTCCTCCTCATCAACATCCTCAACTAGAACTGTAGCACGTGGAGCCTGAGATAAACGAGCTATGCACTTCCGTAGCGTCTGACTAGAGGAAGTGCCTGCCGCTGCAACTGGAGGACTTGGGCCTGGGCCTGCTACTAGTGGATATGCATTGAGCTGAGCCTCTACATGTGAATCTAAGTCCATCCCCACACCAATATCCTCACCAGAGTCAAACGTTAGTGGACAAGTCTCCACTACCCAATCTGATGTTGGATTAATATCCTCCAACACAATGGGATTTGAATCAGGTCTTTTGTTCAACAATTGGTTGCGATCTTAGTCGAAAGTTGTACTGGACATACACTAATCATTTAAACATTTTTGCTCCAAACGATTTCTCTTTTTTGTGTGAATACTCTCAAAGAGAGACCAAATGCACTCACACCCAGAAACACTGCAAGTTTGACTCAAAATGCGGATTGTAAACCTATGCAATTGAGGACAATAGCTACCAAATGCCTCCCACCATTGTGCTGCAAAAAACATAGTTGTGTAATGAGTTTCAATTAGCTCAACAAATTATATCCAACTTTGAAATTATAAACAATTATACAAAATAATAAAATATGAATTTGAAAATTGGAATTCTTTGTTTACCCAACTCATCTGATTCCCTTGCAATCCTTGCGAGGTTCTTGCTAAAGGTACATGTGTCTTTGTTGAACACAGTGATATGATTGTGTATCAGCAACTGGTCACTCTCTGTGGGGATCATACCATCAATGCAGTCAATCAATCCATCTCTAACCTCCCCAATCAAAACTCCTGCTTCCTGAGCTTTATAATGATACCTTGGGTTCAGAAAATACCCAGATGCATGTATAGGGCGATGGAGTTGATTGTTCCATCTTTGATCAATGATTTCCCAAATGAGCCCATACTTACCCACGTTATCCTTATCTGTTGCCTTTATTTGCTCCTTTGCTTGATCCATAGCCCTCATAGATGAAGCCCATACCTAATCTTTCCCCATCCACCAACCGCAACACCTTAACCAGTGGCTCAGCAACCTTCACAATCTCTGCAGCCTCTTTTCAAAATATTTCTTCATTAACTTTCATTTTCACACCTTTGCCATCTTGTTTGCAAGCCCACTGACGTTCATTCCATTCATCACTGGAAAACAACTTTTGCAAGTTTCTATGGTTGGGAAGCATAGATTGCAATGTCAAAAAATGTGTTGCAAATCTAGTGATGGCAGGCCTAATAATATCCTTGCCCCCTATGTGTTTTTTCCTCATCAGGTTCAGAATCCATGAGTGATTGTAAATATATTTTGTGATTCTTTTGCCATGCTCTACAGTGTTTTTGATCCAATCTATTTTACCAGTATCCTCAAACATGAGGTCTATGCAATGTCCAACACATAGCAAAAGGGGTTTTATGCATCAATGCAAGGGATAGATGAAGAACCCTCATAATCAAAATTTGGGTTGGCAGCCATCATGTGTTTTATATTTCTCTTCCTCCCAATTTCAGCCTCTATTTCTTTTTGCCTAGCTTCGTCTTCCTCAAACTTTTGAAATTGATCTCTCAACTCCTTCCTAATTTCCCTAATTTCTTCTAATGGTGCTTTACATGGAGTAATTTGGCCTCTAAGACCAGCCAAGTGTAGTTTCAGCCTATAAATGCCCCCTCGACCCCCTTAATTTTTCTCTTACAAAATTTGCAATGCATTTGATCATCAACCATTTCGGCATATGCCCAAGCAGCATCTTTCATTCCAAGGATCATTTTGGACTGAGTTTTTGACTTGGAAATGAAAGGTTTAAATCTGAAAATGAAAACAAAAAAAACTACTCATTCTATGTTCATTTCTTTCACAAAAATCTATGTTTTCCACTTTTAGATTTGCAAAAAAAAAAAACAAGCAAAGGCAGATTTTAGAAGGAAAAAAAAAAGATTACCTCTAGGCTCTAGCCTCCTCAACGTTGCTCCAACAAACCAAATCCTCAATGTTGCTCCGAAGCTTGCCCAATAAGCTCCTCACTGCTACTCCAAAGCTTGCCCAAAAGACTCCTCAAAGTTGCTCCAGAAACCAACTCCACAACTCTTCACATATTCCTCATAAATACTCACTCCAATGCAATGAGATAGATGTGAGGAAATGAGAGGGGTTGGGTAGCTTTAATAGGATAGCGAGGGGTTAGAGGGCTTAACAAAACCCTAACAGCAAACAAAAATGCATTTTGTTGTATGTTTTTGAACCAAAGTGGGGTCCGCGGCCGACTTTGCTTGGCTCGGCTGGTCTAACTCTGGCTCTGCCGAGTCGGTGACCAGCTCGGCCAGTTCGGTCACAAACCAACCCCCGGACCTATTTCTCTACTGAGTCGGTCGGGGCAGTGGGTCAGCTCGGCCAATTCTGAGCTAGACCGACCGGTTTTTAAAACACTGCATTGTACAATAGCACAAGGTTGAGAGAGACATCTTAGTGAAGAGTGTAATACTGTAACGTGTTGGAACTTGGGTCCAAGGAAGGGGGGCAGCAAAGAGATCAAAATCAGTCGAGGGGGATTTGAACAACTAAAGTAGATTCTGAATATTTTAATGATGAACCAATTTGATTGGGCAAAATCTGTTGTGTCATTTTTTTGAAATTGGTTGTGTTTTCGCTTCCACTAATTAATGTTAAGAACATAGTTGTGCATTAATTCAGTAGATCTGTAATATGCTAGGTTAATGGTTTGCATAGAGATAAGTCCGCGGGCAAATTAACATGGTATCAAAGCAATAAACTCTGAGAACCAATCTCAAGGTGCCAACTTCATACAAGATCATTGAGGCCAGGTTCTGTCACAATCGTATGAGAAAAAAAATTAATGCAGAATGGTTCGTAGCCGTGCAAATTCATACCATTGTACAATCACAATTTTTTTATTACAGGAGCAACCAAATTTAAAATTCGGCGAGTACCACGAACAAGTCAAAAATTTGTTCGATAGCCCAAATGGGAGGGAGACAAAAATAAAATAAAATTGAAGGAAAAAAAATATTGTTGATAGTCCTCAGTGGGTTGTTAGACCTATCGACTACAAGGAGTGGCAAAGACATCACGCAGGGGCGAGCACAAAAAGAGAAGTCATCAGGGCAACCATCAACCACTACACTAGCCACAACAGAAAACACCACAACATTGTCAAGGGCTGGACAGAGCACACAGAAGTCATGATAGACGTGCACGCAGAGACTCTGGATGTAGTGATCAGTCCAAGACGACTGTGCAACGACTGCAAGTAATGGATACGACAGGAAGAAGCTAGTCTGTGGATCAATTTGAGAAAGTGGAAGGTCAAGGCTCGAGGAGTAGTCGATAAGGAGACCAAGGGCCTGCGACATACCCAATATCCAAGACGAGCAAACAAAGGTCACGATTAGTGTTGCACTTATCACAATATTTTCAAAATTATCAAGATAATATCGGCAAAACCAACCTCAGTGATAATATCAACATTAATTATTCCAATAATTTCAATTTATCACTATAAGTTAAGTAATTATCGTGATAATTTTGAAATTATCGACTTATCTCTATCAATTTCAACTATTAACATTTTTTTCTAAACTAAAATTTTAAAAGTGAGTTAGATGATTGAGCTGTGAAGATACTCTACCTATTTATATCAAGCAAACAAGGAGAAATCTATTGTTTTCATTTCTCATAATTCATCTCATGAGATATATAACCTAGTAGTTAATGATAATATTAAATTCTTAGAAGTAAAAGTGACATTTTCTTTTATCTTTCATTTTCATCCTTTTACTTAAATTTTTTACATTACCATTAATTGACTTAAGATGTTTGAGAGTGGTTTCGACCACATTGGATTTCATATGGAGAAAGTAAAATTTTAGATCCCATTCAAAATCCAGTAGACTTGACATTTTTTAAAATTTCAGGAATAGCTAGATTGCAATGTTTCTACTACATTTGTGATGTATGAGGGTATGGAACTAACATTTAATCAAAATCACCAACCCCTCCATGTACCTCAATGTTGGTAGCCAAGACTATTGAGATCCTCCTTCATGACCCTAATAAAATTGTACACTTCACTCAATTATTCGTGTCCCTAGAAAAAATGTACACTTCACTCAAGCAAAATCATTGATTAGGATGTTAAGCTTTTTCTATCTTATTTTAATGGTCAAAGGATGATCTTGATGAGGAGGATCCCAATATAAGCAATGATTTTGATGTTATGTAGCGATTTGTTGTAGCGTGACTTTCTTTGGATTTCAAAGGCCATTTAAAGCCCCTCTGTTGATCATTTTTTATTGAAAGATGGCTTGCACTCAATGAAATTTTGGTTATATAGACCCTTGCTATATACATGAGAAATTTTGCATATTTTTGTAAAATAATTTGGATTCATATGGATGCACATGAATTATATGTTCTTTTCAAATTTTGAATATTATGTATTTTTTGGTCAACCAATCTTTTGGTCCAATTGAAGATGTTGTGACCATTTTCCATCAAGCAAACAAGGGGAAATTTGTTTTTTTCATTTCCATGATTCATCTCATGAGATACATTTATCTTTGTTTTGATCTATTACATCGTAAATCTTATGACTTGGGACAAATATCATATTTCAATATTGATGTCTAATGTATCACTTGACATCTTATACATCTTATATATCGATTCTATTTTTCATATTTATGTAGCAATGTGTTTGTTTGATGTTAATGTTGTTTTAGAAGTTAAAACATTGAGCAAAAAATGATTATTTTGTATTTTTTAAGTTTCTCGATAATTTCTGATATTTTTCGTTGGCATTGTTGATAATTTAAATTTTAGACACTCGAAGATAAATTGACGAGAACGATAAATGTAAAATTTGTCACATTAGAAGGTTACAATGGATCATCAATAGAAAAGAACTCACAAAGTGAGGAGATGTTGATCCAAGAGATGGCACAAACCGCTATCTAGAAGTCGAGACTCGAGGACATATAAGGAGAGTCGTTGAAGTGTAAAAGCAAGAAAAGCGGCGACAGGCCAACAAATTGGGCAAGGGTACAACCACCGGAGGAAGAGAGATTGCAGCCACAGGATCTAATTGTGGCAAAGGGTTGCGCAAAGGTTAACGTGCAAGCCTGACTAGTAGGCAGACTGGGTTATAGTCGCAAGCCTATGTAGCAACACACTTGTGTTAAAATACCAAGTCAACCAACCAAGTGCAATGAGAAGAGGGGGATTGGTAGGAAGAGGATCAAAGATCGAGGCACATCAAATTGGCAGGCCGATAAGGCATGAGCCAGCCAAGACATTGATAAGTCACAAGACGTGAGTAGACAGAACCTAGAGTTATTGACGAAAGACAATCCTCAGAGGGAGAGAGGGAGACCATATCAATCAAAGTGTAACAATCAGAATTTTTCAATTTATTTTCTGATTTCAAGATAGCAACAACCTGTCTAATATTTGAGGACATGTTGGATGGCACTTACAACTTCAATCCATGGAAGGAGAGGTTAGCATTGGTTCTCATGGAGAACGACCTATGATATTTTGTTAACACCCAGGTTACAACTCTATAAAAGCTGCAACCCTATAAAAGCTACATCCCTAACAGCTCACAAATTGAAAGATATGAAAATCAGATATATCATTATGGACGGGGCAAGGGATCGTGTGATCCCTCACATATCTAGGAGTAATAGTGCCCATGAGATGTGGGCTGCTCTAATGAATCTATATCAGAGCAAAAATTAGAATGAAAAATGGTGTTGAGGGAGAAGCTCAAGAATACCAAAATGACTGAATCAGACATAGTGGCAACATAACTCACTAGGATTTAGCAAGTTTGAGCTGAGCTTGAAGTTGTTGGGTAACTTGTGCTAGATGAGGAGCTCGCAAGGACAATCCTAAGCAGTTTCTAAAAACCTTGGGCTACCTTTCTGACAAGTGTTCTAGCAGGAGAAAAGCTACCAAATTGGAACAGAGTATGAGATGACTTCACGCAGAGGGAGATTTGATAGAAATACTTGTCTAGAGGCAAACAGAAGAGTTGGGATGATGAGAATGTTTCTCTTGCCAATCAAGTAACGAGGAGAAAAGGTTCGAGTAGCACGGGTGAGGAGTTAACCCCACGACCTAAGAAGGAGGACTTGACTAAGGTGAAGTGTTTTTCCTTTCATAGGATGAGATGCTATGCTTCACAATGTCTAAGGAGGAAAGAAAGGGTGAAAGGGCACACAACCAATTGTAGTTGCCTCTACAAAAGCTCGGGAGGAGTTCGCAAGGAAGATTGAAACCAAGTTCACACTTGTTTCCTACCTTACCTCGAGCACATTACCAATGAGTGCATTGTTGTTAGGCAGTGGAGCCACAAGACATCACAAAAGCACTGAAACGATTCAACAACTTGACTGACTAGCACTCAAAACTGCATCTAGGGTTTGGTGAGGTGCCAAACATGCAATATAAGGGGTTGGAACAATGGTATTCCAACTTGAGTCGGAAGGCAAGATGGAAGTGAAACACATGCTATGGGTGCCAAAACTCAGATGGGAGTCTACTCTCAATCTATGATGGGGAAGAAAGGGTTTCGTGTGGCATTCTAGGATGGAAAGGCATTGATTAGACCCAAGGGGTCTAGCTCTAATGAGGGACATGTCATTGGAGTTAGAGCAGCAAGTTGTATATGTTAAAGGGCCATACTATTTGCGCAATGGTAGAACATAGAGCACTGACAAAGGTCAAGGACCGGAAAGCTCTAAAGATTGAGAAGTTTAGAGGGTGTATGCCTTCAAGTTCATGTTAGAAGGAGCAGTCGACAGATTCCTCCAAATCTGTCAAGAAGATCTTCTAGTATGAGATGGCCTTAAAAGAGATTCAAGAGCAAGAGGCTTTTAGGAACTACAACATGAGGAGTTTAATTTCCAAGATGTATTTTAGAAAGGATCACATGACTCCAAGGTACATACTCCTATATATACAGAGGATCACATGACTAGAGGGAAGGATCACATGACAAAACCTCCTTTCTCTTGTATCAGCTATGAAAAGTCTAAAGAGTAGAGCAGTTCTATGTTTTAAGTTGAATCATTGCCTAACATTCATATCAGTTAAATGTTATGATGGGTTTAGGCATTAAACCTTATGCAAAACCTTAAAACTGGGAGGGATACAGCATTACAAAAAATTTCTATAAAAACACACCAATGCTTTCCAGTTGAGTTAGAATCCTATTTAGCACTATCCAAACACATTTGCAAGTCCTGAAATGCAGCTCCAAAAAGGGCAAAAACCATGTTAAGTTGATGACATAATAATGGCAAGGTTCCATTTTATATTAATTCATCTACCATCACCTTGTATATCATCAAAATACTGAATCTTCTAAAACATCTTTTGATCCATATTTATCATGGATAAGGAGTCCCAATAAATAATTTGACAACCATTTGGGCATATAGGACACCCATATGAACTATGCAATCTGTCATAATTAAATCCTTTCAATTCATCTCGATCTTGCTCCACTCAATTAAAATGCTTGCGCCCACTATCAATCATGTCACAACATCCAAAAGGTGATACCTTGCACATGTAATCAAAGTTTTTTTATTTCCAATTGTCATCCACAAACCTTATCCTCACCATCAATGATAGGAGCAACAAGAAGCTTTTGTGTAGTGGCAATTGTTGGAAACATAATCCTTGGGGGTTATATAAACATGGAATATTCACTTGTGTGGAAAGCAAGAGGCCAGAAGAGAAGTTGCATCTCATGCTTATCTAATTTGTCTCTTCTATTTACACGAGTCTAATAGTTGTATCAGAGAAAGTGTGGTCCAAATATTCCTTAGATCTGCTACTAAGCAATCCCGACCATTTATTCTCTTGTCTATTCTCCCGCCATAACATACAATCTACAGGGATTACTCTACCCTTTCGACGCCCGTCTCCTCTACTCTTCTTTGCTTGGATATCCTCCTCACACAACTTGGGGTTTTTGTCTGTTTCTCTCTCGCATGGTATCTTTGGAGTTGATTATGCTTAACTAGTATGGCCTTACTCATTAACAATTCCTTCTCCCAACTCTCAAGCTCCATATTGTCAATATGCAGTTGAAAAATGCCCTGGAATTATTAAAAAAAAAAAAATCGAGCCAAATGCACAGGTAAAAGTGTGGACCAAAAAGAGGGTAATCGGGGATATTTCATTGAAAAAGTCAGCATTTCCGTGCACTGCAAACATATTACAGAGCTAGATTTGCAGGAGAATGACATCGACGATCATGGCAGACATTGGCTAAGCTGTTTTCGAAACTCATGCACATCGCTTTCCTTAAACTTTGCATGTCTAAATAACGAAGTCAACTTTAAAGCACTTGAGAGATCAGTAGCAAGATTCAGTGCCACTAGAGCTACTCCATCGGCTTTTGATTTGTGAGCCAAATATGGAGAATTTAGGTACACAGGTGCATACCTACAATAGCCACGCACTGAACAATATTCCAAGCTTAGGGTTTCCTTACAAATTGCAAGGGACTTCAACGCTTATCTGGTTTTTGGGAGGTTGCATCTGGCGATCTTCCCTTGGTCAAGTCTGTCTATTTGAATTTGACTTGTCTGAACTTGAATTATGCAACAATTCAAAGAGAAAAACTGAGCAAGCTCCTTGGTCACTGCCACAAACTACAATGCTATTTTTTCCTACCTCTGTGTGCTATCCAGAGCCATCATTCATCCATTCCTGTCATATGTCTAAATATCATTATGCCGGTCTGAGTTTGCTAGAAGATCCAATCAATCAAATGCTGCACATGCTTCTCAACACATGTTGATTGCGAGAGTTCCTACTTTCTTCTATTTTAATTGATTTCCATAACAACAATCATGCTTTACTTTGAAGAAACCAATCTGGGTCTTTGTTTGATCTCATGCTAAATACCATTCTCTTTCCATGTTGATTCGTTTCATAGCTTCTGCCTCCTGTTTGACTGCCTTACTACCAAACTAACTAATATTCGATATATACTCAGTACTGAAATAGGACGCAATATTCAGTTAATAACAGTGGTACTCAGTTAACAAGAAGCGATATTCAGTGAACTAATCATTTCTAGCTACAATGACTAAAGACATGACAACCAGATACAGCTTCCTTCAAAATCCCATCAAGTGGCCATCAGCATTGGGGACTAGCTTGAGACACCCCTAGCAGGACCTGCAAATTGCTTTCATTTGTGATTTGGATAGCAAGAGCATTGTGAATCTATTTCTGAGCAATATCCCACCGATTTTGTTAGCCATTCGCTCTCTAATCTATCAAAGCTTTTAGTTCTGAATGTTGCAGGGAAAAATACCAGTCAGAGATAAGGGTTTCAAGTTGCCTACTGCGAGGAAAGACACAGCCTCAATGACTCCTGGATGCAGAACGTTTGGCATTCTTTTCTCAGGTACCTGTTAATAGATATTGTTTGTCATCGGACCAGTTTCCAGCTGCACTATCATTGATGTTCTCTTTCTGTAAAAGTGGGGATAAAGTCATATTGCTTGGGAGGCTGGTCAAATTATTCCTCCCCTGGTGGACACTCTACATATGTCAAGTTGCCTACTACGAGGAAAGACACAGCCTCAGTGACCTCCAGATGCAAAATGTTTGGCATTATTTTCTGAGGTACCTGTTAATAGATATTTTTTGTCATCGGAGCAGTTTCCAGCTGCACAATCATTGATGTTTGCTTGCTCTAAAAGTAGGGATGAAGTCATATTGCTTGGGAGGCTGGTAAAACCATTCCTCACCTGGTGAACACTTTACATGTCACGTTTCCTCTATTAAGCCCACAGTAGCCAATTCAGTTCTTTGCCAACATTTTCTCTAACAAGCCACTGTAGAGTTAGATAGCCCACAGCAGCCACTTCAGTTCTTTTCCAAGCCATTTTCTCTAACTAGGATCGGTCTTCATATTGACTATGTAACTATGTATTTATGTAATGAAGAAGACAAAGACAATAAATATATATATTTTTGGTATGCTTGCTTCATGGGGTTCATAAGCAAGGTTTTATTATAGGTCAAAGGACTTCTTCTTGATGTCCTTTAGGAATTTGTCTTCTGGTCATAAACGTACTATTTAAAGAGTCATGTATATGAAGAGTCAAGTCAATCTAATATGCCTCAAGACCTTTTCACATAAGCCTTGAAGTCATGGCTCAGAATGGTGCTTCAGATCAGCATTGAAATAATCTTCTAGACAGCCTCCAAGTCGAAATATAAAACAGTGATCCAGTCGGCCCTATAACAATATGACAGGTCGGCTTCTTAACATACAGGAGCGACTATATATATCCCTATATATGCTGTGCAGAAAGGACAGAAAAAGGTAACAGTTGTGTATCAGATTTGCGGACAGGGGTGCAGGAAGATATTCGGTTATATTTGACCGTGTGAAGTACGAATTAGGGCTGCATTAAAGAAGATATAAAAGCAAAGAAGGGACTATGTTTAAGTAAGTAGAACAGGTCTGTAATTATAGGGCAGATCACAGATATAACGTAGAGGGAATAAAGCGAAGTCACTTACTGGAGTAAATGCAAGGATAGATCACTGGAATTCTGAAATAAAATTCTGTGATACATTTCCTGTGAATACAGAGAGGTCCGAGAACAGTTTGCTAGTCTGGTGTCACTTGGTGCAAGCATAGAAAAGGACTGGTGCTGCTCGGTGCAAGTGCAGATCAATGAATAAAGGAAGGTCGAAAGATAAGACAGTGTGCTGAAGTATATCTAGAAGATTGAGACTAGAAGAAGAAACTACAGGGTGCTGAAGAATATCTAGGAGGACTAAAGGAATTCACTAAGAACCGAGCTTCTTAGTATTGGTGGGAGGATCAACAAAAGGAAGTCAAGAAGAAAGCAGTGACAAGGTCTTGGAGGCATATAGAGGTCAAGGGTCTGACTCATGGTCATGGCAGTTGTCAATTGAAAATCTATAAGAAGAATTATTTGCGGGTTTTCCTCTCCAGGAGGGAGAGGTTTTGGCCCTGGCTTGAAAAGCCTAAATCTGTGTCTCTTGTGTTTTTGGTGATTGACTTGATGAAAGACATAAGAAGCTAAGAAGAGAAGACATAAGTAAAAGAAAAAAGCTCATAAGTAATTATCAAGAAGAGAATTTGAATTAATCACTGCCCTACCTAATTCTCAACATGGAATCAGAGGTAAGGTGCTGAAAACAAGGTCTACTTGACAAGGAGACACTCAAGGAAGCAAGAATCAAAGTCTAAATTGAAAAGACAAATCAGTTTGCAAGGAAGATTCTCAAGTCATCTTAAGAAGACCTTCAATCTCATTCAAAAGATTCACTTATCAATGAGATATTGAAGACATTGAAGACAATGTTGGAAAATACATCATCAAGCACCATCCAACTTTATCCAATACCTTTGAAGATATCTACAATGGAGAATTCAATCTAAGAGGGAGTTCCTAACTTCATCTTTATCATCATCAAGGAAGCTGCTAGAAGGAGGAAGTCAATCTACTCAAGTATGTACTTATGACCTCATCTAAATCTGTCAAAATGACTTATTGCAAAGCGAGCAACAAATTGGTTGGGTCATCAAATTTTAGTGCATGGAAGAAGAGGACAGATTTGAATCTAATCAAAGACAAAGCTATGAGCTACATTGAAGGATCTATAATTCAACCCTCAAAAGAAGATGCTCCAGCTCATGCCAAATACATGAAAGGAGAAATCAGAGCCTAGAGGATTCTCATAGAATCCATTAAGGACTACTCATAGCCTATGTATCAAAACAAATGTTCCACCGAGTTTCCGGGACGGGGAAACGCGGGAACGGGGATATGCACAAGGAGGACGTATATAAGCAACCCCAAAATTTGGGGACTTTTCGGGGAAACGGGGGGACGTCAAAGTCATAAAAATTATAAATTATTAAAAATTTAATTAAATAACTAAATAAAAAATTTAAATAATTATTCATTGTACATCTAAAGATTAAATATGATCATCATTGCATATTAGAATCATTTATCAAATTATCAATTATCATTTGACATTTCTGCATTATAATTTAGATTTTTAAATCTAAATTCTTGAAGTAAATTACTCAATTGAATCCATCATTTGACATTATGCAATGTTCCATCTAAATTCATGAATCATCATTTGGCATGATGCAAGGTACATCTAAATTAAATTAATAAATTCATCGTTTGACAATTGAAATTCAAATTATGCAATGCACATAAACTTATACTATATAGGTTTAATATAATTTCATTTTTTAAATTTTTATTTAAATTTTAATATAATTTAATTAATTAATTTAATTTAAGTTTTAAGTTTTAACAAGTTTGATGTTTTAATATAGTTTTAGTTTTTCTATATTTGTTGCTTTTTTAAATTTCTCATATATTTAAATTTGTATTTTTTTTTAATTTTTAATGTTTTATAAAAATTATTAGGCAAAAAAATGGGGGGACTCATATGCATCCCCCCGGCGTCCCCCTGTCCCTCTTGCGTCCCCCAGGCATCCCCCCATCCCCCTTCAAGTGAGTCGTGTTTCGCTGCCCAAAAAACGTCCCCTCGGAGTTTCCCCAGTTTCCCCAAAAAGGGGACATGGGGGAAACGTTTCCCCAAGAGTTTCCCCGTCCTCGGGACGTGGGAGAGCGTCAGGGCACGTCCCCCACCCTAGGGGACGCGTCCTCGTGGAACACTGATCAAAATTGTAAACTACAAAAGAAATATATGAGAAACTAGTGGAGCTATTCTCTGTGAGTACTGCAGGAGAAGCAATCTCTCTGAGACAAGAACTATACAAGATGAAATTGTCAAGAGAGAAAGGAATCACTTCATATTTTATGAGGATTTCTGAAATAAGAGACCAACTATAGGAATTGGGAGAAGTAATGTATAATAGTGAGATGACTACAATGGTGCTCAATGCTCTACCGGAAGAATGTGGAAGCTTCACTTCAAGCTTACACGGGAAGAAAGAAGCAACACCATTCCACGATCTATGGTCTCTATGTAAAATAGAGGAAACAAGATTGAAAGCTAATGTTGATACAGGATCAAATGAAGGGAATCAAGCCTTTGCAACCATTTCCAGGAAGAAAGGAAGATTCAGCAAATTTGGTCTCAGAATAAAAGAAGAAATATGGACAAAGTACAATGCTTTGGATGTAATGAACTTGGGCATTATAAAAAGGATTGTCCTAAATCTGGGAAGGACTAGATGAAAAAGGAAGAAGCCCATGTCACAGATGTAAGGGAAGAACCTAATGCAAAGAAATCTAAGAAAGAAGAAGCAAAAGATCTCTATTATGATTGAGATCATCTTTCTCTTTTAAGTGATTTTTGTTGATTGTAAAATAGTATGATAGGAAGTAGTGTATATGTATTATGGATAGAAGCATGGAAGGAGCACTTGAAGAAGTAGCTCCTAAAAACCTCACTGATATCTACATTGATGGAAGGAAGTCATCAAGATCAAGGGTGATCATTCAATAATCAACATGAAAGTAGGTGTTGACATTCTTCTAATGGAGTTCTCTATGGATTCACTAGTTAGAAAGAAAGCAAAAGGCTTCATCGAGAATTCTGTGTTACAGAATTTAGGGATTAGGATAAAATGACATATTGATGGAGCAGGTCAAGGGAATGAAGTTCCTCATTCTATTAAAACTGTTGCAAGATGACTCAAAAGGAAAAGAATGAGGTACATATATCTATATGCCGACACTGGATGTTGTGAAGTCATGTCATATGGTTGCAGGTGATGAACTATTATCCTTAGAATGAACTTCTATCCTTATAAAGTATGATCTATGGACGAATAATCTCTTCTGGTACACAGGTTGCCACTAATAGATGAAATTAAATATGTCCTCATATGGAATATGAGGTGGTTGTATACAAACAATGAACTAGATACTAGGAGTTCTTGGGAATGAAGTTGTGTGGAGAAAGAATGTAAGAGATCATTAAGTGCAACCATGTAAAGAGGCGGTTATCGTCTGGAAGCCAAGAAGATGTGACTAGGAGATCTCCTGGGAAGATATGTGGACTCTCATAGAAGTATCACAAAGAAGAAGACCCTTGACAATACATATCTTTAGGAGATGTGTCAATCTGAATAAAGGATGTCAATGCCTACAGGAAGATGTCATGGTAAAAGATCATCACTAAGGTAACTTTTGATTTAAAAGTTCTGATGTATATGTTTATCTAGATAAGTTTATGCAGGGCTGCCAATCATGTGGAAGGATGTAAGATCCTTGGGAGATGGTTCAAAGGAAAGCAGCATGCCATAAAGGTGGACCAGATGAGAAAGATTGATGAATCACTGTTTAGTGGATGACATGACTCATGGATGAAAGTGATGCATGATCTGTGCCTTATGGAGCCAAAAGTTGAAGATTTTTCAATATCGAAATCCATGACATCGAGGAGAGGAATTCTTCATGAGGAGTTGGGTGTCTCACCATTGTTGCTGCAGGTCCCTAGAGAGAGCCCAGTGATAAGATTCTTGCTTGGAAGAAACTTGTAGTATGTCCTTCCTATGCTAAGAGGGAGTGACGTATATGATTCTCTAATTCATGTGTCATGCACTAGACCAGGACTAACAGTCTTAAGTCTTAGAGAAGGCCCTGAGGAGAGAATGGATAGACATATCATTCCAGTCTTCACCTGGAAGACAGCATGGAGGATTGGATAATCATCTGGCATACGATACTCCTTGAGAATGAAATAGGGCATTCAAGATAAGAGTAGTCGGGGACCGATATTCTTTAAGGGTTGGCTACCCAAGAGAAGAATAGTCCAAGAAGGTCATACTCTGAGAACACCTGAGAGGAGTATGTACCTTGGAGAGACAATGACTATGACAATGAGTCATGTGTCTCGCCAGCATTGTAGCACATTGTCTTGTTGAGAGATGGGGCTATTAGTAAAGGCCTTGCACTAGGAAAATTCTGGTTGATATGATGCTATACAGATGTAATTACCAATCCGATTCTCCGTATGAGATTCTTCGGATTGAAAGTGACCATGTACCTTTATGAATACCTCCATAGATAAGAGGGAGTGCTAAAAAGTGTAACTAGGATCGGTCTTTATATTGACTATGTAACTATGTATTTATGTAATGAAGAAGACAAAGATAATAAATATATATATTTTTGGTATGCTTGCTTCATGGGTTTCATGAGCAAGGTATTATTATATGTCAAAGGACTTCTTCTTGATATCCTTTAGGAATTTGTCTTCTAGTCATAAATGTATTATTTAAAGAGTCATGTATATGAAGAGTCACATCAATCTAATATGCCTCAGGACCTTGTCACATAAGCCTTGAAGTCATGGCTCAGAATGGTGCTTCAAATCAGCGTTGAAATAATCTTCTAGACAGCCTCCAAGTCGGCCTATAAAACACTGATCAAGTCGGCCCTATAACAATATGACAGGTCGACTTCTTAACATACAGGGGCGACTATATATGCCCCTATATATACTACACAAAAAAGGCAGAAAAAGGTAACAGTTTTGTCTGAGATTTGCGGACAAGGGTGCAAGACAATATTCGGTTATATTTGACCGTGTGAAGTGTGAATTAGGGTTGTGTTAAAGAAGATATAAAAGCAAAGAAGGGTCTATGTTTAAGTAAGTAGAACAGGTTTGTAATTATAGGGCAGATCACCGATATAACATAGAGGGAATAAACCGAAGTCACTTATTGGAGTAAATAAGAGGATAGATCACTAGAATAATGAAATAAAATTATGTGATACATTTCCTGTGAATACAGAGAAGTCCGAGAACAGTTCTCTAGTCTGGTGTCACTAGGTGCAAGTATAGAAGAGGATTGGTGTTGCTTGGTCCAAGTGCAAATCAATGAATAAAGGAAGGTTGAAAGATAAGACAGTGTGTTGAAGTATATCTAGAAGATTGAGACTAGAAGAAGATACTACAGGGTGCTGAAGAATATTTAGGAGGCCTAAAGGAATTCATTAAGAACTGAGCTTCTTAGTATTGGTGCAGAGCAGTGCTGAAGGGAGCATCAATAAAAGGAATTCAAGAATAAAGCAGTGACAAGGTCTTGGAGGCACATAGAGGTCAAGGGTCTAACTCATGGTCATGGTACTTGTCAATTGAAAATCTATAAGAAGAATTCTTTGCGGGTTTTCTTCTCCAAGATGGAGAGGTTTTGGCCCTGGCTTGAAAAGACTAAATCTGTGTCTCTTGTGTTTTTGGTAATTGACTTGATGAAAGGCATAAGAAGCTAAGAAGAGAAGACATAAGTAAAAGAAGTAAGCTCACAAGTAATTATCAAGAAAAGAATTTGAATTAATCACTGCCCTACCTAATTCTCAACATGGAATCAGAGCTAAGGTGCTGAAAAACAAGGACTAGTTGACAAGGAGACACTCAAGGAAGCAAGAATCAAAGTCTACATTGAAAAGACAAATCAGTTTGCAAGGAAGATTCTCAAGTCATCTCAAGAAGACCTCCAATCTCATTCAAAAGATTCACTTATCAAGGAGATATTGAAGACATTGAAGACATTATTGGAAACTACATCATCAAGCACCATCCAACTTTATCCAATACCTTTGAAGATATCTACATTGGAGAATTCAATCTAGGAGGGAGTTCTTGACTTCATATTTATCATCATCAAGGAAGTTGCTAAAAGGAGGAAGTCAATCTACTCAAGTAAGTACTTATGACCTCATCTAAATCTGTCAAAATGACTTCTTGCCAAGAGAGCAACAAATTGGTTCGGTCATCAAACTTTAGTGCATGGAAGAAGAGGACAGACTTGAATCTAATCGAAGACGAAGTTATGGGATACATCGAAGGATCTAAAATTCAACGCTCAAAAGAAGATGCTCCAGCTCATGCGAAATAAATGAAAGGAGAAATTAGAGCCCAGAGGATTCTCATAGAATCCATTAAGTACTCACTCATACCCTATGTATCAAAACTGAAAACTCCAAAAGAAATATATGAGAAACTGGTGGAGCTATTCTTTGTGAGTAGTGCAGGAGAAGCAATCTCTCTGAGACAAGAAATATACAAGATGAAATTGTCAAGAGAGGAAGGAATCACTTCATATTTTATGAGGATTTATGAAATAAAAGACCAACTATAGGAATTGGGAGAAGTAATGTTTGATAGTGAGATGACTATAGTGGTGTTGAATGCTCTACCGGAAGAACGGGGAAACTTCACTTCAAGCTTATACAGGAAGAAAGAAGCAACACCATTCCACGATCTATGGTCTCTATGTAAAATAAAGGAAACAAGATTGAAAGCAAAAGTTGATACAGGATCAAATGAAGGGAATCAAGCCTTTGCAGCGATTTCCAAAAAGAAAGGAAGATTCGGCAAATTTGGTCCTGAGAATAAAAGAAGAAATATGGACAAAGTACAATGCTTCGGATGTAATGATCTTGGGCATTATAAAATGGATTGTCCTAAATCTGGGAAGGACAAGAGGAAAAAGGAAGAAGCCCATGTCACAAATGTAAGGGAAAAACCTAATGCACAGAAATCTAAGAAAGAAGAAGCGAAAGATCTCTATTATGATTGGGTTCATCTTTCTCGTTAAGTGATTTATGTTGATTGTAAAATAGTATGATAGGAAATAATGTATATGGATAGAAGCATGGAAGGAGCACTTGAAGAAGTAGCTCCTTAAAAGCTCACTGATATCTACATTGTGGGAAGGAAGTCATCAAGATCAAGGGTCATCATTCAATAATCAACATGGAAGCAAGTGCTGACATTCTTCTAATGGAGTTCTCTATGGATTCACTGGTTAGAAAGAAAGCAAAAGGCTTCATCAAGAATTCTATGTTACAGAATTCTGGGATTAGGATATGATGACATATTGATGACGCAGGTCAAGGTAATGAAGTTCTTCATTCTAGTAAAATTACTGCAAGATGACTCAAAAGGAAAAGGATGAGGTACATATATCTATATGTTGACGCTGGATGTTGTGAAGTCATGTCATATGGTTGCAGGGGATGAACTTCTATCCTTAGAAAGTAAAAATCTATGGAAGAAAAATCTCTTCTGGTACAGAGGTTGCCACTAATAGATGAAATTAAATATGTCCTCATATGGAATATGAGGTGGTTGTATACAAACAAGGAACTAGATACTGGAAGTTCCTGGGAATGAAGAGGTTCATCTAATCCATCAATGAACATATAGACCCTTCTTGCGATAGATAAATTAGGAACCATAACATAAAAGTTTTAAAAACTCAGAAATATAAGTTCCTGGATTACCTGATTGTTTAAGATTTGCAAGCCCCGTGAATGGTGCTTCAGGATCTCTTCTATCAAACCCCTCCACCAACCTCCTTGTGAACTCTGAATATGCAGTCACATTAGCATGACACAATGTAGACAAGCCATGGAACCACCAATCATGTGCTTCACCCTCAAGGTGCAGCGCTGCTATCTTAATGGCCTCCATCTCCGATACTTTGTTCAGCTGGAAGTAGATGTCAAGCTTCTCTACCCAAAGCATGCTGCTTGCACCTTGTGCTTTTGTCATGGTTGCTAGGTCTTCTATCCTCCTTGATCTTGCAAAACCCTTGGAAGTTTAGAGGATCTCTAAATCTCTTAGATTGGGATTCATACTCTTGAAGATAGTCACCAAGAGTCTCCTCCTTTGGTGTCTTCTTCTTCTTCTCCTCTTGCCAAGAGTGTATGCATGGTACCACGTTGTAGATCCGATGGTGTAGCTGAATGCTCACACCCATAATGTGAAAATCTGGAGCTTTCTTTATGTACAAGCCCTCTTGGAGAATCTCTACATCTCTCTCCATTCTCATCTCTTTAATGTCTCTGCTAATGCACTGCATAGTTTGAAGAAGAAGTTTTGAGAACTCCTTCCCTCCTGATAATGAATTTTTGCCTTTATCTCTTCTGCAGATCTTCTCCTTCCTATGAGAAGCCTCCTTATATGACATAATGGCTGAAGTACACAAGCTGAGCCAAGATTATGCTCTGATACCACTATAATATTCCCAAATGGGAAAAGCAAGAATATAATGCAAAATGCTGAAATAGCAGTGTTAAACATCATATAAAAGCAAGAGGCCAATATGGAGACCTTCTAATCATAATAACAGCAGCAAAATATGCATAATAAATGGGCCATAAGATGTACAACAAGATAGAAAAAGCCTCCAATGGACAAACCCTCGAAAGAGGTGTTGCTACTATATATCAAAATGCAGGAACACTGCTACAACGCAGTTTTAAAAGCACTGCTACAGCGAATGAGTACACAAAATATAAAGGGCTGATATATGCCTCAAAAGATAGATCTAATACAGATCAAGGCTCTATACAACCTTCAGAAAAGAACCCCCAAAGGGTATGCAACAATACACCAATGTACAAGATCTGAATCAAAGCCCTAGGGTTGTAGATTCACTGCAATGATAGATCTAGAAAGTTGTGGCTGATCTGATGTAGCAGATAATGCAGCCTCCTCCAATAGACCTCCTAGATGAAAGGAAGATCCCTTCACTAGAAAAACTCCTCCCCAAATGGTGTGCTGAAACCACCCTGCAACTCCTCCCTCAAAATAACGCAGATCTAGAATGAAACAGCGTTGTAGGGGCAAATAAATCAATGGCCTGATGCCAAGATATGAAAATATGTTCAAGGGCCTTCCTTATTGTCCTCCCAATGGAAAGAAACCCTTATCCACTGAAAATAAGCACTGAAGTTTGTAAAACAACTCAACCCTCAACAGGATCTGCGTTGTAGATGTAAGATGAAGCTTTGGCCAAATGCCTGATAGTTGAAGTGAAGTCCAATACTCTTTCAAGAGCTACTCAAATGAAAGAGGTGGGATTCCCGATCAAGAACACCCAGTTCTAAACAGCACTTGCAATCTTAGCGAAACATCCAAAGAAAGCTATATGTCTAAACAGATCATATATTCAGAAATATCATATACATCAACATAATGAATATAGCTGCCACCCTCTTCCTTTTATAAGATATGAGCTTCCAAACCCTAAGCCCCATTCATTTATGACCCTACTTCCATGCAAGGTGTCTCCATCTAAAACTGCGTTGTCCCTCATTGATTGCCACTCCTCCATGACAGCGCTGTTGATTTGGTCAACGTTGACCCAGTCAAGATGTTCCAGCCCCTTTTCACACCTAAGGGTGCTCAATTAAGCTGTCAAAATGTTTTCCTTTTACATTGGCATTGATTTATTCATTATTAAAGAAACTTACGGACCTCCATTGTCCTTTTATTCATAAAACAAGACAGTAAAACAAAAATTAATATTCCAACTAGGTCATGGCTAATTGGGAATATTACATTCAGAGAGTTTCTCCAGTTTCTGAAAAGCAGGGCTGCTTCAGAAATGTTTTACTGTAAGGGAATGTGCAACCACACATCTCTACTTCATGTTGGTACCATCAGATTACAACATCGTTAGCTATTGTCATCAACATTTCAACAACTGAGAACTGCAGACAGTACAAGAAGGAGCATTCAGAGAACAAACCATTTCTAGCTACAAGGACTGCAGACAAGACAATCAGAGACAGCTTCCTTCAAAAGCCCATCAAGTGGCCATGAGCACTGGGGACTAGGTCAAGAAACCCCTAGCATGACCTGCAACTTGTTTTCATTCGGGATTTGGATAGCAAGAGCATTGTGAATCTATTTCAGAGCAATATCCAGCTGACTTTGTTGGTCAATCATTCTCTAATTTATCAAAGCTTTTAGGTCTGAATGTTGCAGGAAAAAAAAATACCAGTCCTTGAGAAAAATACAACAGGTGATCAAGGAAAATGAACTCAACAAACTTGCCAAAATCTTATAAACAACATACATCTAAAAGTTACCTTTTGCTACAACAAGACTCCTCACTTCTCTACTCAGAGGGAAACATTTCTATTCACACACAAATTCTCCACTTCATTCCTTTGTAGTTTCAACTTTCAACATCCTCCCACTTCCCAAGAAGAAAATATCTTGGTAATAGTAAAGGCCTTGGTTGTACAAAATCCATTTCCAATGATCAAAGCAATATCATGACTACAAATTAGCAATCTTGTAGACTGGATCTAACAATCAGTTGAACAAAATCAAACACTAGTTCCCTTTCAATACAGTGCCTTGGATGATTATTCATTACTATCTAATTTTCTCCCACTCTGATCTTATTGAATCGTTGTTCACATGCCAAATTATTGCATACAGCTTGCAGCAAAGGCTTTCATTTTCAAAGATTGGGCTTGGATAAATCAGATAATGCAACTCCCATAGTCAACAGATTATTCATCTGAAACTTTTTAGGGTCAAGGATAACTCAGAAATGACCCTCAGAAATGGATGATGGATAATTTTTTAAATTGGAGAATCCACTGGTCTACAAGGAAAGCAGGGCCATGCTAATAGGCAAACATCATGAAATGATGTGCCATTATCTGTTGGTTTGAAACTGGAAAATCAGTTTTCAAGAACAGGTGCAAGGTGATGGGTAAACCTCAAGGGATACTGCACAAGGTTGCACAAGCAACATGAGATGCTGAAAATTTTCAAGAGAAATAGGTAATGGTGTTTATTCAAGTGCTGTAGACTCTAGAGAAAGGCAGGATTGAAGGAATGAAGAATAAAGAGATTCCACAGCTTAGCATTGGGGTAACAAGTGGATTGCTAAAAAGTGGGGGCAAGTCCTCTTGAAGATTCCTTCCCTTTTATGAACCATTTATTTGTTTGTTGATTTAAATTTTATTGAATCCCAATTTGATAGGAACGTACAAGTTAAAGATGAGTTGAAGAAAGCACTCATTTCTCCTAAACTGAAATTTTGGCATATCCAAGATCGTACAAGCCATGGGAATACAATTTGGCAGGTGGATCAGCAGGTTAGATGTAAAATACAATAAAAATCAGCTACAAGAGGTAGAGTTCAAGGCAAGAGAGATCTTGTGGATCAGACTATCTATAGGTTAAATTAGGAAACAAAGGCCCAGTGCATAACATTCAGTATACTTAAATACCTACGTTTAGATAACAGTTTTTTCAAGTTGAGATCAGCTCTACATCTGCAGTGAGTACCTATGTCACAGGTTTCGCCGAACCTGAAGCTTGAGGTTCGAAATTCGGCGAACCTAAAAAAAAATTTCGAATTTGAACAGGTTCGCCGAACCTAAATGCCGAACCTGATGCCGAACCTGATGTCGAACCTAATGCCGAACCTAATCGAACCTAATCGAACCTAAAGGAGAATTTTATGATTTTTTTTCCATGAAGTTCGATTTTAATAAATTTTATGACTTTTTTAACATAAATTATCATTTCTATATTTAACAAAGTCCATTTTACTAATAAAAATTTATTATTCATAGTTTTTACTAATCAAATTCGTTATTAAGTTATTCATGTGTTTTTACTAATCAAAATTCATACTCATAGTTTTATAATTTATTAATTTATTTTGATTTATTTTATTTTATGCCACACACACACACACATATATATATATATATATATTGAAAAATATATATAGTCGAACCTAATGTCGAACCTCATCGGAAAATTCGAATTCGAATCGAACTAAATCGTTGCCAAACTCGAATTCGAACCCGAACCGTGTGACATAGGTGAGTACACTGAAATTTCAGTAAACAATGACTCTATTCGAGCTAATGAGGCAATGGGAGGAACAAGGGAAGATGACTTGACCCACTCTGCAGCTTCAAAGGCATTTCTCGGAGTTGTTTGAAGACATCCATGTGGTGTATATAAGGGGTATCAAGATGTGAAATCGTGGACAGGACATTGGAGAATTTCCAGCAGGTTAATTTATGCTGAAAAGATATTCAATTATTGACTTCTTGCACAACTTACAGGCAGGTTTCAGACATCATCCATGACATGTCTAGTCTCCATAAGTCCGTTTGATGGAACAGGCAATTGTTTCCTATATGGCCATTTAGAGAGGGTGACAGTTATTTAGTCTAATGGTCATTTATTAATGTAATATACTTAGCATAGCACTTTATGTTAAAAAGAATAAAAGTGACTTAAGCAATTGAATAGGTCACATGTCATGAAAAAGGTTAAAAATTAAAACATGCATAGGTTAACTGGCTTTTAAGTCTTTAACATTTCCCAAAGAATTAATTAGATAGTGGACTTCCCAAAAGACATTTTCTTGCCAAAGATTTAATTAGATGCTGTGGGTTCAAGTCCAAAATACACTGGCAGTAAATCAGTGTCTATGGAATTCAAAATAAATTCAACTGCAAAGGAAAATAGGAGAACCTGAACATTCACAGGAAACCCAAACACTGATCATTCTGTATCTATTTCTATACTCTTAAAATTTATGTTAGTATCCAAACAACATATCCTTGTCTTGAAAATTTCATAATATTATACAGGACGAATGTTTTCCATAAGACAGAGGGGTAGGGTATATACATTTCCACAGACTAAGCATTCAAATTGCTGCACAGAGAGGGGGTCTCGTGTCCCACAAAAAAGAGGGTCTTATAAATCAATTTAGTGTCTGTACAGACCATGACCTTAAGAATAGATTATTATTATTTATTATAATAGAATAAAAATTAGCAATTTGCAAATGATCAGAAAAAACCTCAATAGGACTGAAAGAAAACTTACTGTCTAAGCAACTTCAATTAGGAAGTTCTAGATATGTTTTGACAGAAAAATATTAAATATATTCTACTAGACAAACAATGAGTGCAAAATGAAAATTGAAAAGAGAGAACAGTGGAGAGTAAAAAGCCACCTAAAGCAATCACTACATCGAAAAGGACTTTTAAAATTAAATCTGCAAAGTTTAGATATGGAGATAAAAAAACAAAAAAGGGAAATAAAAGTAACATATGAATGCTTACTTTCATAGAGTAAAGGCTCATTATCCTCATCAATCTCTGCTTCCAGTTCCTCCTTTAACTTTTCAAGCCGATCTAACTCCCACTCTGCCTCCTCATATCTAACCTGAGATTCAATGGCAGCCTTGTCTATAATAGGGTCCCACAGCTCCAAAAATCGCATAGCATATCTCTCAACTGGCAACAGATTGTCTTCCAGGGATGTGCTTGGATGACCTGCTGCAGCAGCAGCAACAGCCATCTGTTGGACATCGCCAATCATATCAACCTCTGAATCAACAGCAGGAACAAGAGCAGTGTTTAAGGTATTTGTAGGTTCAATCTCTGTGACAGGAGTAGTATGAATGGCTTTCAGATCTGAGTTCTCCTCCTCATCTTGAGCTTTTTTTACATCTGCTCTAGCTTCCTCCATATCATTGGCATATTCATCATCCTCTAGCAGTCTGCCAACTACTTCCTCTGTAAACTCTTGATCATCAGCAGCGTCTTCCAGTTCAACTTTCTTCAAGGCCATATAATCTGCTTCATCTTCTGCATTTTTCAAAGCAGCCTCAACATCTGCATTTGACAACTGATGTTGTGTTTCATGGTTTGCCAAATCAGAACCATTTATATTAACTTTATCTGTTCTCACAGCCTGAAGGCCAGAAAATAATTCCATAGGATCTAGTTTTTTGAAGAATTCAGTGTTATAGCTGCCACTTTGTATGACCAAATCGTCAAGTGCACGTTTCTGGTTTGCTTTCTTTATAATATTCTCTTCAATTGTTCTCTCAGAAATCAGCCTGTAAATATGCACCTCACGTGTCTGCCCTATTCGGTGGCATCTGTCTTGAGCTTGCTGGTCCATTGCAGGGTTCCAATCACTGTCGTAGAAGATAACTGTATCAGCACCAACTAGATTTATCCCAACACCACCACTTCGGGTTGAGAGAATAAAAAGAAAAATTTTTGGATTTGTGTTAAACCGCTGCATCAGTATTTGCCTCTCTTCTGGTTGGGTAGAGCCATCCAGCCTAACGTAAGTATAACCATAAAGGTTAATAAATGCTTCTAAAACATCAAGCATTCTTGTCATCTGAGTGAATATCAATGCTCTGTGCCCTTCTGATTTTAACCGTCTGAGTAAAACTGCTAACTCTTGCAATTTACCACAGTCAAACTGTATAAGTCGCCTATCAGGAAAGAACAACTGCCTTCGCACAATAACAGGTCTAAGAGGTTCAAGAAGCACACTGAGCTCTTTGCTAGTATTATCTTCTAGGATTGGATGGCTTAGAACAGAAGATCCTGATTTACTACACCAGAAAATTGGTGGAGGTGCTCGTGCAGCTGGAATTGCAAAGACAAAAGATTCAATTAAGTCCAACAACTTTTGACACCACTGTGAAGGTAGCAAGACAAGATCAGCAAGTCTTGATGAAGACTCCAGATAGCATGACGGATTGTTCCTTTTCTTATGAACATCGTAAACAGGATGCTCAATAGACAGGACTCTCCTTAAATCCATTCCATACACAGGTTTCCTCTTGCAACGCAGCGTGTTCAACCATGCTATGGCTGCAGCCCTTCCTCTTGCCTGCCTCAATCTCTCTTCTTGAAGGGCATGCTGGATCTCCTCAAAGATGTTTCTTCTGTGCTTCGGTTCCTGCCTATGAACAGTGCGGCCTAATTCTTCATCTCTTAAATTACCAACCTCCTGAATCAGTGAGGAGGGAGTTGCTATCTTTGACACGTGATCATACTCCCACGAGTTCATCACAAACTCTAGTTGAGAGAAAACCAGATTCATTCCCACTAAATCAATAGATGAGTATGGGACACCTTTGAGTATGGAACAAATATCTGAACATACTTGTTGCTCAAGCCCCAGCATATCAAATGAGCTTATAATCGGCCTGCCTTCAAACAAATCTGGATGATTACACACCTTACGTAGCTGCATCAAAACATTAATGAGACCAAGAAAGTTGCCACTAGACAAAGTTGCCTGTGTTTCTGAACTCGCAATAAAATCTTCATACAGGTTGCGCTGTCTTTTTGACAGCTTGCAGCATATTACATGTTCATATTTTTTTGGAAGCTGTTTCTCCACATCTTGTTTCAGGCGACGTAATATGAAAGGCCGCAATACATTGTGTAAACGATCAACAACTTCTTTATTCACTAATTCTTGCCTCTCCACCATGCCAGATATTGGGTTACAAAACCATTCTTTGAATTCCTGCTGTGACTGAAAAAGATGAGGCATCAAAAAATGCATCAAGGACCAAAGTTCCATGAGATCATTCTGAAGTGGTGTTCCTGTTAAAAGGATTCGCCGCTTTGAGTTAAAGTTCAAAAGTGTCTGCCACCTTTGAGACTTCCAATTTTTAATCAGGTGAGCCTCATCTAAAATAAGGTATTTCCATTTCTTCCGTTTAAAAGCTTTGGCATCTTGTATCACAAGTCTATATGTTGTAATGCAGACATGGAAAGAATTGGGCTTTGCCCAACCTTGTCGTTTTATCTTACGCTCTTTAGCACTCCCAAAGTAAGTAAGTACTTTGAAAGCAGGGCACCACTTCATAAATTCTGTTTCCCAATTAAGCATAACACTTGTTGGAACCACTATAAGATGTGGTCCCCAAATTCCTTTCTCACATGCCAGGTGTGCCAAAAGTGCTATTGTCATAATTGTCTTACCAAGGCCCATTTCATCTGCTAGGATTCCATTAAGGCGTTTCTCATACATAGTGACTAGCCAATCTAGACCAATATGCTGATATTCACGAAGCGAGTGTTTCAGAAGGAATGGCAACTTTGTGCGAACTTTGGTCGTAGAGAATGTATTTCCTGTTGGTTGGGCTAAACGCGCAGCAGCTGCTGCATCAGCAATTCTAACTTCACTGGTTTTTTCTTCTTCAGTTGTTTTCTGTAACTCATTTGTTTCTGGTGGAGAAATCTCCACCTTCAAAACTGCATCCCCATCTTTTTCTTCCGCAACTGAAGAATCATATTCTAAGTATGTTCCAATTCTTTCAGCATCATCTTCCAGTTTCTCAACAGGGATTGCATTTGACATATTTTTCCCTGCCTCAGAGGTTCCCTCTGCATCTTCTGGTTCATCAGCATTTTCTTCATCCGAGCATTCCATCTGCGAAAACACTAATAATAAATCAAAAACTTAGAAAGAAACATTTCCTTAAAAAAAAAACACTTGTCATGAGGTGGGGCAAACTGCATGCCTGCCGACCTGCTTATATCTAGCAAGCAGCTCTTCAATTGGCAACTCGCTCTCCGCTTTCAAAAACTCAACCTGTGTAAGGAACCAGATAAGAAAATATAAGCAAACAGTTAAAGTACCAAATGGTCAAACTTTAGAAGAATAATTCACAGAGGAATCCCATCGTTTCTGTCAAGCATATCTGGTCAGTTTTTTCCTCATCGTCTCTTTGATGTCATTATCATGGATTCAAAAGGTATATCATCAATTTGTACTTTTTATAACAAATGGGATGTTTTGTGTGTCTACAACAGGCAAAATTAAATGGTTATCATTCAAAACCAAATAACACATTGAAAAGCACTTGGGGCATTGCTGTTTCTAACAACAACTATTGCCTTTGCCTATGGGCGTTCAGTTATATTATTTATATACATAATAAAATAACAACCAAACATATCAAAATAATAGACAAGTTTATTCACATAGATCCACAAATGGCATCGATAACTCTTGTAATGGTGTGAAAGAAATGTACCAGAGAAGGGGCTTCTGTGACCAAAGACAGGGCTGTGGCCAGAGACTGATATCAGAGAAGCTCTCGAATTTAAGTTACCAAAGGTCAGGCAGGAGTCTCCCCACATTATCATCCCAAGTTGAACTTTGATACCAATGTAATGGAACGAAGGTGGTTAAATATAAATATTCTATTAATGCAAAGGAGTTGTTTAAATATAAAATATTCTGTCAAGATAGGACAACAATGAAGCCCCAAGGGCTAGCTCAAGTGGTCTAGAGCCAGACATGGTGTTCTTTGATATTGTTACTAGTTGTTGCTGATCACGGGTTTGATTCTCTCCGAATCCCTTGGGGCGAGGCCCCGTAATCAGGGCCAATGGTTTACCCAGTTTAGCATCCACGAAATGTGGGGAAGTACACCAGGGTTTCTTGTGCTTTCATTCCAACTAAATAAAATAAAATAAAAAAATAGGACAACTATGAAAATTTCATGTAAGATAAACATAATGTTTTGATGTCAGATGACTGTGAAGGATAAACAGAGTTGTTGATGCTGGCATTGAGATAGGCGAGTGCAAACCTAAAAATAAACCCATCAAATTGCACATAAACTTAGATGTTCTTCAGCGATGAATAAGGTGGAATGAGCTCTTCATCCTTGCATGAAAGGACACCTGCTGTTGTGTGACATAACTATCATAATGGGTGGCAATTTCATGCCTAGTATTCAAAACCAGCTGGTTTGAACCGGACACCAGTCAAACCGGCCAGTTCATTACCTGCAGGAACCTAACTGGTAGAAAAAACCAGATTTTCATGTGCATACACTAGGGTTTCCATTAACCAGCCATAAACCGGCTAGTTTATTGCTAGGCAAACCACAAACCCCACACAAATGGTTTTTGGGTGTTTTGGAGCGGTTTTGAGGGGATATATATATATGAAATAGAATTGCGCTTTGTGGATGCACCTATGTCACACGAAACTTCAAGGAACCCAACATTTCGGGACGTACCCGTACCCGAAACTCGACCATCATGTAATCATCTATGATAGTTAATATTGACTTGGTTTTCCTTCTAAATTGTCATCTATGGGTCTTATTCCCTTTTTTCTTGCAAGATAATGTTTTTTTTCACTTATTTATAAAGTTCCTTTTATATATACAAACATATATGACGTTTCAGTCAACGTTTCGGCCTACGTTTCCATTTTTAGGAGGTGACGTTTCTAACCGTACCCATTTCGGAAACTCGGACACGTTCTGATGCTTCATGCAACTTAGGGATGCACCTTTAGAGACTCAGGACGGCCTCAAAGTTGACGTCCTTCGAGAGTTTAACCTCTAGTTTGCTTTCTAATTCTATTCGGTTGTTTCAATTTCTAAGGCAATATACCTGTGTTATAATAAAATACATAGAAAATAATGTAAAAGTTAATAATCATAATTAATAAGTAATTAGTACTAAGAGGCATGTCTAATGGGACATGACCTTCCGTGAAACGGAACCTACCTAGGTACATAAGTGGGCATCATTTGAAACATTGATCAATCATTCTTCATACATTTTATATATAATAATATTTGTATCCTCAATGGATATTTTCATATTCCAAGTCTTCTAGAGTATTTGACTTAGAGGTACGAACTTTGTTCGTTCCATTTGGTATCAGAGCAATTTGATCCTCTGGCCGCTCAACCGCTGCACAGAGTTGTATACTCTGATCCAAGCCCTTAGCCATCAACATTTCGTCAACCTTGTTGTCGTATAATTGAAGTGTTTCGCTCAAAAATTGGGAGTTTCTCCTCTTCTCCGTTTCACTAGGCCTTTGGACATTAAAATTAAAAGAAAAAAAAAAATATTTAAAAAATATATATATATATATAAAAAGAAGTTAAAAAAATAATATTATATAAAATAAAAATAATACCGACAGCCTCCGCACAAGAACCCATAGCGGCAACACAGACACCAACAGATCTGCCTTGTTGCATGACGTCGTTGCCACCGTAGTCGTCGTTGTCATAGTTGTCGTCATTTGCCTCCCTCCTGCCGCATTCTCCAACATGATCCAACGCTCCCTACTCCATCCTACCACCATACTCCGCCCCATCACTGCCATCACCATTTTCTAAAGCTCGACCATATCGTCTGCATTGCAACAACCGCTAGTGCCCACGCTGCCCGACTGCTCCACCACAACAGACCACCAACCCAACAATTTTATCATCCTAGCTATTTTGAGCCACCGCATAGACCCTGTCTGTGCACAGCTAAAGAGTTGCTTCCACACGGTCCATTGCAGCACAAGGACCTAGTCAATTGATATCGCCAATTACTACAAAACTGACAGGTTGAACAGCAACCACCGCTGCAAAACTGCCCCGCTGCACACGGCCACAACTCTTGAACATTCCAACCACCAGCGAATATGCAATTCTACAACAGTATAGTCTACCAACGCCATTGCTTGAAAACTGTCAAGTGCAAGCCGTCAAAGAATCGCATTTGAATTTAGTGCAAGCCTTCAAATAATCGGACTCGATAGTTGTGTATAGGTCGAAATTAGGAAACTGTTCTATTAAACTTATCAAAATTCGAATCTAAACCAGTGGGAAAGTCATAATCCACAACGGTCGCATTTCATACAGAAATTAACCTTGCTGTACATTTATCCCTAGTCGTAAGAGACTTTTTTGGCAAATTGTTGGTAAAATAATCATTTTAGTGGGGAACTAAGAGGTCGTATCTGTACAGTCGAACCGTTGCCACTACAAGTATCAGTCGTACCAATTCTTACGTGTTGCATTAAGTCCATTAGTCAATTAAAATTTATTAAAAGAGATTTTTAATAAATATAGAGTGGAAGTATATATATATATATATCCAAAGAGTAGAAATATAAAGATATATTAAAGGTTGACAAAATAAAAATTAATAAAATAAAAAGAATAAAGAAAAGGAGGTTTTAAAAAACAATTATAAAAATATTCATTGGTATTATTTATAAAGAAAAAAAATGTTGGAAATTTATAAAGATAAAAAAAAGGGATCAACTGAATGAAAAAATTATAATATTGACAGAAGATATATATTGAGTCAACCATTGAAGAAAAAAATGGCATCTAAATCGGAATTGAAGGAAGGGATATTTTTAGAAACCTTACCCAGCGATGCTAAAGTGCTATTTAAATTTAAAGAAACTCTCGCTTAAATATGTCACTATTGCTATATCACCCGCCGAAGATTAAAAAAAATATATAAACCCTAAAATTGCAAACCAGTTGGTGATTCCTGAGTTAAATATAATCGAAAAATTAGACAAAAAACAATACAACATAAAAAGTCTACAACTAAACGTTGGTGATTATACCCTTATCACCCGCCGAAGATAAAAAAAAAATTATATAAACCCTAAAATTGCAAACCAGTTGGTGATTCCTGAGTTAGATATAATCGAAAAATTAGACTTTTTTAACAAAAAACAATACAACATAAAAAGTCTACAACTAAACGTTGGTGATTATACCCTTATCTCTCAATTTACCTTGAAATCCTTACTTTTTGACAATAGTGACATTGTGTTGGGCTCACCCTAGATGGAAACTCTAGGATCCTTTATCCTATTCAGTGACACCTAAAGACATACAAGAAATCTCAAAAGTAATTCTTCAAGAAAGTAAAAATGCGATACAAAATATGCAAAGAGAAGTTGACAAGATCACCACTCACAAAAATGAAGAAGTCTCTCAACTTAAAGACCACAATGAGAAACTACTAACGCAAATTAAGAAACTTAAGAAGGACAAGAAGTCGTTAGAAAACAAGGTACAACAACTTATCGAGAAAGAAGCATCAAATGTAGAAATTCAAGTTGACGAAAAAACAACCAATACTGATCCAGTCAATATCACAACTCAAGAAGAGGACAAACTAGTTGAAATAAAGATGTACTCAGAAGTTGTAGTTCCAGCAACAAAAGATTCAAGTGAAGATCCAGAAATTAACCATTTAACATCCATAACTATAAGAAATTAGGTACTTCAAATAATTCAAGAAAACGACACAAACGAGATAAGGGAAAATCAAATCACTAGAATTCCTTATCGACATCCGAATCACGAAAGCAGACAACTCGATCAAGCTACATATTTAGAACATAAACAACAAACTAACGTTCCGAAGAATACTGAAGTGCGCACAACTCAGTCCAGTGATAAAAGTTCATCACAAGTTTCCAGTAATCAAAAAATTAAATAGAAGATTAATTTGGGATTGTTCGATCCCTTCTCAGTGTGAAAATTTTGTTTATCACTTAGAGGACATATCAACTTCTATCGACAAAGATGATTGTCCTAAGACGAGAAAACATTCGTAGCAGAAAAACATATCAAACCTTTCATCAATAAGCTTTGAGGACAAATCTTTTCAAAGAGGAAGACTATGTTATAATAAAATATATAGAAAATAATGTAAAAGATAATAATCGTAATTAATTAGTAATTAGTACTAAAGAGGCATGTCTAATGGGACATGACATTCCGTGAATAGGCACCTACCTAGGTATACAAGTGGGCCTCATTTGAAACATTGATCAATTATTTTTCATACATTTTATATATAACAATATTTGTATCATTAATGGATATTTTCATATTCCAAGTCTTCTGGAGTATTTGACTTGAGGTACGAACTTTGTTCGTTCCAACCTGCCAATCCTATAAAAGTTGAATTTATGTAGGCATGGAATCTTGGCTGAAAGGTTTTATCTTTTCATCAGTATGTTGTGGCCAAACTCGAGTTTTTATATACAATGTTGTCCATTTTGGCCAATGTTTTCTAATAAAAATATATCCATTACTCTAAACATATATATATATATATAACGTATTGAATATATAATTGATTGATGATAGATCAATGATTATATTAGCATGTGAAATTGTGTATATACATCAAATGGTCAGATACCCAAATAAGCATTCATTTATGTTGAATCCTTAGTTAAACTGAGAGGGGGGGTGAATTAGTTTAACACATACATAAGCTTTTTAAATTTTTCATCAACTTATTTACAACTTAATTTTATAACCAACTTTAATATGTGAACAGTCTTAATATGTTGCAGCAAGTATTAAATTAATGTGACACCAAACTTATTATGAGAGCAGCAAACATTAAGCAGATTGGGTAGATCACATCAACACATAGGCAATACACATAGAGACAGCAGATATAAGTGGAAACCCATAAAGGGAGAAAACCACGTCTTATTATTGTTGTGATGCAAAGGCAAGCTCCAACTCCCTCTCACCACTGTTTTTCTGCAGGCACCAACCTACAGGAGGCTTGTTAAAATTGGACAACTAGGTCCAAACTCCGATTGTTCTGCTCAGATGACGATCGCAATATTTTTATTGGATTCCTCTTTCGGAGAGGTGTAAGATTGATCTAAAGATCATCTCGATCGGATGAGCAGAACATGCACTTTGAATTTATTCCACTTATGTGCTGGGTCGGCCTGGAATAAAATATTGACTTAAATGTCTTAAAAGACGTGTCACACACCCCCAAAGATTCCTATATATTGGAGAGACTTGGAGTTCATTTGACACACATCGATGTGGAGGAATTCTCTCTCTGGATAGCGTTGGAGCTGTGATATATATACATGGAGTTTTCTATGTTTGGATTGTTCTGGGGTTATGTGTGACACGCTTGGCTGAATGACCTATTGAAGACTTTGCTGGTAGAAGCATCCTGCTGATCGCCGTAACGTCACCATATCCTATCTCTGTTCTGGCTTGTCTTCTATTGATCTATTAGTATGTTCTATCTTCTTCAGTGTTGCCCTAATCTGAAATGGCATAGAACATGTTCAAAATTTAACATGGTATCGGAGCGTAAGGGGAAGACAATGTCCAAATTTGTGTGCCCTAGACGCAGCTACCTCGAAAAAAAAAAAAAGGGGAAGAAGGAGAAAGAGCTCCGTTGGGTTTATTATCTGCTGTAATATAGGCCGAACTTGCAAAACATTAGTTCGAGCCCTTGAACAGTAGTCGCTGCATCAAAAGCAGGAATCTGCCCTACGAAAAGGAGCAGCCTTGAAAGCCGCAGCTCGGTTAGAACACTTGGAACAGGCTGCCGCATTCAATGTTAAGAGAGCCGCAGCTATAAGGGGCACCGCAGCTTCTTAGGAAGAAATCTGGGCTGTCTCTAAAACTCTTCGCACGAATATGCTGTAGGAATTGCTGAAGTAAGACGTTGACCGTACGCTAGGGCAAGGCGCTTCAGACAGCCGCCTGACGAATTTCTTGCCGGGAAAGGCCGTTTTGTGGAGTCTAGTATTCTTGGCGGACGCCAATCTCGTAGAATTCGTTCTGAAACTTAGCACCGATCGCGGTTGGCAGCGGGATTTGTTGAGCCTGAAAAGGCATTTCTTGAGGATCGTGGTTGGCCGCTGGTCGCACGTTCGATTCTCCCCCGGCGTAGCACAGCAATCAACTGTTTTGTATATTTCCGCTGGACCTCCTGATCACCTCCGAAAGGCAATTCCATGGCGGCTCAGAAAATTATAAAATCTTAGACGCTACAGTAAATTTAAAGCATTTCTGCCAAAAATCGCGGGTTTCTGGGATGTGACAGAGATTCGCAGTACAGATGTAGTAACCGGCATAGTAATGGATGATGAAATAACAGCGCAATCAATAAACAAAGGGACAGAAGAAATAATAGTAACCGGGATGGACGAAATTTGTTGAAAAGGCACCGGCGTGACCAGTGGGCGGATGCGTGTTTGTTCCGTTGTCCGCAACCCAGCATCGCGTAAAGATTCAGGAACTGTCATCGGATCTGCTACTGTGTCCTGCACGATACTGGTATCCAGCTCTGTCTGTGTGTAAATAAAACAAGAATCAACCCTTGTTCCGGTCGTCCGTCGAATTGTGGATCATGGAAGGAAAATTACAGCTTTGGGAACTTTGCCGGCATTCTCACGAGTGAAATGGAGCCGCCGTTGATGTGCACGAATGGTATCGTGATCGAACTCTGATTTGTTGACCGCATGTATCAATGGATATGTCACATAACTGATGACCCACTGTTGTTGGATGCGATGTCATACAAAACGCATGATAATTCCTGATCAACCTATATTGAAACAGGGTGCATGGACGTGCCTTTTTGCAGCTGTCGGAAATTTATGAAATTAACACATACAGCTGTGTCAAATGCCATTTTTTTTAGTTGCTGTGTTGGTTTTATATATTGAGCAGTGCCAATATACGTGTGATGACAAAAGGCCGAGGAACGATATATTGGGCAGACGTGCGCATTATATCACAGTGCTTTGTGTGATTTAGAGCAGACGTATGCACCTGTAACAGTTGCAAGTCAAAACACGGCAGATATTGATGCTGTGTGTGGCCTGTGCATCGAGAATTCTGGTAAAGAGTGTTGACAGATCATTGGATTAGAAACAAAGTTATGTATTGGAGCTGCCCACCGATTGACCTATGCAGTAACACAATCGGGTTCGAGTTTGCTCAGTGACAAAGTTTATGATGCTTGGTCATATTCTTGTTAACAGTGTGCTGCATAGTTGCTTTACTCAGATGTCATACATTGCCATATGATCTTAAAGTCCTTTATACTCCTGTGCATATTGGGATAGCAGGACTGTGGAAGAGGGGTGATTCAAGGACCACCTCAAAAAGGAAATGTTTTTCTTCACCTTGGAGTCGTATGTACCTATTGTATGACAGTGATGAATATGATAGCAATGTAAAACAATGGTGGTTTCTTGTAAACCATAAGCTGGAGATATCCTTGTATTGGCAAGAAGAGTAAGCAAACTATTCATCTTAAAGCCGAAAGAGGACTGTCAGAAAGCTGAAGGACCTTGTGAGCAGCAGCACTCTTTGCAGGTATAGGAGAAAGAGAACCCTGCCTGGTACATCAAGGACAAGAGTCCAAGAGATGTAAGTGAAATTCATATTCAGCAAGCCGTGATGAATGTGATAGTTCTAAATCTGTGATTCTATGTCACTGTCATCATGACAGTGACATAGACAGACACCCATGTTTGAAGTTCGAAATTTTAAAGGGTTGACTGTTGAAGTCCTTGGGGAAATTCTATGTAGTGGTCAACTTGTTGACGAAATGGGCATAGATATAAGTCACTGAGCCAGGCAAATTTTTTTACAGCCCTAGGAGCAGTCTGCTGAAATAACCAGAAATGGGCAGATCTGGAAGCAACTCAAGGTGCAATGCCTCAAGTGCAGGATAAACCAAGGTAGATTGGATCCCTTGTTTTTTGTAAGCTGCAGTCTTAGAAGGCTGTTTGAAGGAGCTACTCACAAAATAACAGGTAGTGGCTGAAAGGACTTCTAACACAAGCTGAGGCTTGCTGATATGTTCTCCCTGTATGTCAGTGACATATATAGACACCTATGTAGCAGCAGCATGTGACTGTATCAGTCCTACATTGGAGCGTTATGGTAAACTTAAAATGTGAGCTGGGAAGTTTATGCAGTTTTTTGGTCACATGGTTGGAATCTTGAATCATGATCAGCAAAGTCTGTTGGATGGCTTTGACTGTGGGAGATCAGGTCCCAATTTCAAGATGGTGTCTGGGATGCCCTCATTTAAAATAGATGTCTTCTCTCGAGAGAGAAGCTGACATTAAGAGGGAGATATATCTGCATATGCTCCTGAGTGGATGTCTTTGTTCAACAAAAGAAGATCCTCATGGCTCAGGGACATATGGCTTCAGAGGGGGAAATTCCGAAGGAAAACCAAGAAGCCATATTAATAACAAGATATCTAGCAGCCATGAGTACTTTTGTACAATTTGAGGAAGTCGTAAAGCATCAAGTCTGGAAGGATGCTATGCTGTAGGACAAAGCAGTTGTCACCTCGAAATGGCTCTACAAGATCAAGTATGGATCTGTTGGAAGTGCTGAAAAGTTCAAGTCAAGATTCGTTGCCTGTGAGGAAGATATAGACTATGATGACATATTTGCACCTGTGGCTCGAGATACCACCATTTGATCTATTATAGCCCTTGCTGCTACGCAAGGATGGAGTCTTCATCAGTTGATGTGAAGACCGCATTTTTCTGCATGGTGTGATAAAGGAAGAGATATATGTGGAGCAACCTTTGGGGTTGGAAGTCCAGGATCGGGACACCCATGTCCGCAGGTTGAAGAAAGCTCTCTATGAGCTGAAACAAGCACCCTGAGATTGGTACAAGAGGATAGATAGCTACTTGATGAAGTTGGGCTTCACTCGAAGTAATGCTGATCCGAACCCTTACTTCAAGGTTGTCAAGGGAAATCCTCTCATTCTGGTGCTGTATGTGGATGACCTCTTCCTGACAGGTGCTGACCCTCTCATTCATCAGTGCAAGAGGGAGCTCGCTGCTGTGTTCGAGATGAAGGACCTAGGACTGATGTCTAGGCCTGAAGGTCTAGCAGAGACCTGGCGAGATTTTCCTTTCTCAAGGAAAATACATTATGAATTTTTTCTGGTATGATGGACTGTAAGTCCATGGAACTCATCTTTAAGAAGTTGAGTAGCAGCGTTGCTGGGCCTGTCCTACTGATTATCGTTAACTCATAAGGACCCTGATGTTCTTAATGAACACTTGTTCGAACATATGCTGTGCAGTGAACACTTTGAGTCAACACATGGTTGATCATAACATTCACTGGGTTGGTGCCAAGAAACTCTTGAGATATCTCTGAGGCACGGTAGACCATGGGCTGAGATACACTGCCGGGAGTATGACACTCCGTGGATATACTGATGCCGATTGGGCTGGCAGTGTGGTGGATCGTAAGAGCACATCGGGATGCTGCTTCAATCTTGGTTCTGTTTCGATCTCATGGATGAGCAGGAAGCAGAAGTCGGTGGCTTTGAGCACCGCTGAGGCCGAATACATTGCTGCTAGTATGGCCTGTTGTAGCTGGGCTTATTGCGAAAGCCTTATGAGTTGTTTGGACATGTGCTGATACCACCGTGATAATTCTCACAAATCCAGAGTGGGATCGTATGACTTGAGAATCCCGTGTTCACTCCATTGATCCAAGCATGTTGATGGCTGGTACCACTTTATCTGGGATATGGTACAGCGAGGCGCCGTAAGGCTCGATCATGTAGAAACTGATGAGCAGATCGCGGATATTCTCACTATGCCCTTGGGGAAGGTCATGTTCCTAACCTTCCGTGAGAATCTTGGAGTCATGGAACGACCCTATTCCGAGGTTCCTATTGGACGATGAGCTCTGGGAGCTCAAAGGGGGGTTTTGGGGATAGTTTCTCGGAGCTATAAGCACTTATGGTGCTTCTGCCCCACCGTTGTGATTATTGAGTTGGTTCGCCTCTCATTTATCTGTGCCCCGTATGCATCCTACCCCTTGAGTTCAGGGCTCATGGGAAGTACCTCTCATTTGGCCAATGAGATGGGAAAGGCTAGAGACTAGTAGCAAAGACTGATGGACGCATCAGAACTTGCCATACTCTCTATCTAGGATGGCACGGCCCAACCACTTGATCTGGGATCAAGTATAGTGAGGTCTGGGACCTCTGCCTGACTTCGGGTCAGATGAACCAACTTCGGGTTGCTTGGAGACTCTTTGTGAGTCTGATAGTGAGGTCTGGGACCGCCGACTGGTCGATGAAATCAACTGAAGGCTGGAGACTTTCAGGAGTCCTGAGAGTGAGGTCTGGGACCTCCGTCTCGACTCCCTCGGTCGATGAACCAACTTCTCGGTTGGTTGAGACTCTTTGTGAGGCCCCATAGTGAGGTCTCGGGACCTCCGCTCGACTTCGGGTCGATGAACCAACTGGTTGGTTGGAGACTCTTTGTGAGTCCTATAGAGGTTTTGGACCTCTGGGCTGAATCTGTCAGCCGGGTATGATGTCTTTGTGACCGACCCACTTCTGTTCTGAAATAAAGAGGCCAGCAAAGCAAGTTACGGCGGGATGACGCACGATGTTTGGATTGCACTAGTGGACGGAGTTCTCCCTAGTTGAGAGGGAGTGTTAAAATTGGACAACTAGGTCCAAACTCCGATTGTGCTGCTCAGATGACGATCACAATATTTTTATTGGATTCCTCTTTCGGAGAGGTGTAAGATTGATCTAAAGATCATCCCGATGGGATGAGCAGAACATGCACTTTGAATTTATTCCACTTATGTGCTGGGTCGGCCTGGAATAAAATATTGACTTAAATGTCTTAAAAGACGTGTCACACACCCCCAAAGATTCCTATATATTGGAGAGACTTGGAGTTCATTTGACACACATCGATGTGGAGGAATTCTCTCTCTGGATAGCGTTGGAGCTGTGATATATATACATGGAGTTTTCTATGTTTGGATTGTTCTGGGGTTATGTGTGACACGCTTGGCTGAATGACCTATTGAAGACTTTGCTGGTAGAAGCATCCTGCTGATCGCCGTAACGTCACCATATCCTATCTCTGTTCTGGCTTATCTTCTATCGATCTATTAGTATGTTCTATCTTCTTCAGTGTTGCCCTAATCTGAAATGGCATAGAACATGTTCAAAATTTAACAAGGCTCCAACCTCAGTCAGCTACAACTGACAACTATCAAGCTTCAACTTGATAGGGAAGCTCCAACTTCCTCAATTTATCAGAAGAAATGTTTGCTGATTTACCTCAGATATCAGCTCTGTTCTGTAGCATCTCTTTCTGCTCCTCTCTTCCTTATCTTTTCTGCCTCAATTTTCCATACTCTGCATTATCCTTACTCTCTCTAACCTCTCTATGCATATCAAGGTGATATTATTTATAGAGATTTCCTTATGATTGTTTGTATTCCTCAGGGAATTCAAAATGGATAGCCATACCTCTTAGCCTTCTGCCTTCTCATTTCTTTTCCAACTCACTCAAAAAAATATAACTGTATGTACTAATTTTAACATTACAGTGGGATTTTTGTTCTCTTCCGGAGACTTGCCAATGCATCACAAACAATATAAACCAATTAAAACATCTACATTTAATTACAATGAGAACTCCAGCTCAACTCATTCAGCCTCTTGGATCACTGCGTATTTGTCTTTTCTGTGACTGTGTCTGTTTTTTCTTCTCTGTATGCCTTTCTGTTCATTGTTGTTGCGTAACTCCTGCATGTATGTAACTGCACTTTTTATATGATGCAAATCAATTCTCGGCATAATAATAATAAGGTGTTTTTAACAAATGCACTGCCATGTTATATAACTTAAGTAACTTTCGGCGATATAGTGATAAAAGATCATTTTAATACATAAAATGCCCTTACGGGCCCACTCGCCGAACTTGCTCTATTCTCCGATGCAATGTATCACCTCTTGAATACTTCCGATTGCGATTAATCGCAATCGCAACTTCCATTTATATGTTTCGATGCTCTGCTCCTTCTCCGATGCGATCAATCACTGTTCACTTCGATGTGCCGATGCGATGAATCGCTCCAATGCAATGTAACACTGTTCACTTTGATGTGCCGATGCGATGTAACATTGTTCACTTTGATGTACCACTGCGATGAATCGCTTCGATGCGATGTAACACAGTTCACTTTGATGTGCCGATTCGATGTAACACTGTTCACTTTGATGCTGGAACTCAAACATATATGAATCATCGTTTAAAACATATCGGGTCCGGAACTCAATCGCAATTGCAACTTTTGGCTAACATGTTCCGCTACCAACTTTTCTCCGATGTGATTCGTGACTCGGGTCCCACCTTATAAGACTTTGTTTGTATTAGGCCCGAACAATAGAGCGCTTCACATATATATATATATATATATATATATATATATATATATATATATACTTTGGCCCCTTGTTCATAAATCGCTACATATATAAAGCGCTTCATATATATGTATACTTTGTCGCTTCAGTCTTTATGTATCCTCCAACTTGGGTTATGATTCTCAGAATTTTATGTAGGGGTCCCACTTGCGTATTAACTTTGGTTTATGCTCCAATCGTCGGTATATCATAACATAAAAGCCGGACTATACAACACAGCCCGATATGTTAACCCTCGGCCATATCATTATAACATATCCAAATTATATAAATTACTATAGGTTCGCACCCTTTGTATTATTTCATTCGAATCATCAATCAACTTATAACTAAACCCAACGCGACATTTTAATACACAACCATTCCATGGAGCCCACATGTGTTTGATAAACTCTGCACTTTTAGTACGTTCCAACTGACAGCACCCTTTGAACATATATATATATAAGCCTAAGTCAATCTTCGACCATGGCTTTAACCCTCGGCATAACATGATGTATTAACTTGCAACAAATATATAATCCGCACATAACCCATTCTTATATGTGCACTCAACTTTAATATATATCCAATATTGCAATGGATATCAAACCCGATACATATTTTAGCACATATACGTTCCCGGGGCCCACCTCCATTAACATGCCTCTTGCATCCAACGGCAGACAATTTATCGCATCGACTCCGATGATCCAACGGATGTCATACCATATCGCGTTTTTTATTGATACGAGGTTTAACACTTCAAATTTGCGCGAAAAAAGTTGTTTTACAAAACCGCCTGAGGACACCTGTCCTTCAATGACATATATCGCGTTCATTTTGGTAATACCGCTTACCACTTCAACCAACGCGCGAACCCACTGGTTTTGTGGCCCTCCGGTTTTACTATTCATGTTCGGGGTTCCGCTTATAGTCATGGTTCCGCTCTTTTTGCACGATTTCGCATCTCCTGCAATCATTTCACTGTTGTTTTGTTAAGGGCTCTGCCTCTGTATTCTCTGTCTCCGCCTCTGCTGCTTTGCCTCCTCTGGTTCTACCTCCTTTCTCTGTCTCCGCCTCTGCTGCTCGACCGTTTCATCTCTGCCTCTATATTCTCTGTCTCCGCATCTGCTGCTCTGCCTCCGCATCTGTTGCTCTGCCTCTTTTTCTCTCTCTGCTCTTCTATGATGTCTCCTTTGCACTGCTTTGCTTCTCCTTTTGCTGCCCTGTCTCTGTAAATAAACTCTCCCTCTGTTCTTCTCATACTCCCTGTAAATGTTACTATACCATTCACCAAAAACCTGTTGTCTTCTCCTTTGCTTCTACTGCTGTCCTTTGCCATCAATGACAACACTTCTAACACTTTAGACATGTAACATTTGGTTATTGAATATTGTTTATTATTATGATTATTATTATTATTATAGATATATTTATGCACATTATAATCAGACCAAAACGTACCCTTCTGGCTGTAAATTCCAATAGTTCGAAGAACATGACAACATTTCTATATTTTTCCTATCCTTTTGTAAATTATCTGCCGATAGGTATAGCTGCGCAATTTGTACAATTTTACATATTTATAATTTTATATATATCCTTCTAAGGTTATATGAACCATGGGTACAATCAGAATCTTCAATTGGAAAATTCAATCCATGCAGTGCTTGTCTAGAAATTAAGAATTGGGGAATCAAAAGCCTAACCCTAATTTTTTTTAAATATACATTTAAAATTTGTTTTTTTCTAAATCATTGTCTTCTATTTCCAAGAATTCTTAGGGTAATAAAAAAATCTAAAGAAATTTGTCTTGACTTTCAACTCCCTGCATATCATAAGCATGTGTTTCTTAAGCATAAATGTTTCATTGTGCAAAAAACATTAACGATCAATATTAAATTAGGAAATAAAATTTCTCTTTCTAGCTAGATAGCCATCATGAAAAAGCCAAAAATAAATGCTTTATCCATACATGTCAGTGTAGCCATGTCACAAATTGTGCAGGAATGTCACTTTTCAATTACACTTGTTGATATTCATTATGAAGTCTAACAAGTTAATGTTTGTCCCAATTATTGTTTATATGCTTTTTCCTTTTTGTACTAAGAAATTAACTTTTATTAATGTAGAGACCATATACAATAATTAGCTTTCCATAGACATGTCAGCTAAATCTGTGTACAACAGTATGGATCTCTGTTAGTATATATGCAGGTGCCTTCTTGTCTTACTTGTAGAGAATGACTATTGTAGAGAATGACTATTATTTGTTTTTATCAATCCCTTAAACAAAGTTACATCTGCAAAGTTGCTCCAAGCAATCAATCATGAGTGCAATGGTAAGATTATGTGACTTTAGTGTTGCAGATTTGAAGAAATCTAAATTAAATCTGAAATATGCCACAATTCTGTCATGTGAAACATCCACTTGACTGGAAACAGATCCAAGTTTGGGAAACAAATCTGATCCAAAAGATAGAAAAAACTGAAGAATCCAATACAGATCCAAGATTCGCCGGTTCTGAGAAGATTTCAGGGCAGATGCAGCGCGCCCTAAGGCAAATCCAGTAACAGTGGATCCTTTTCTGTTAAAAAATAGGCAATGCTATGCACATGCCCCAACAAGATTCAACCCTGGTGTACACAGCTTAAAATGCCATTGCATCACAACCCATTTGCCACTTTTATATATCTCCTTTTCTATGGTAAGAAACACACATAACGAACACGTTCAAGAATTTCAAACATAAACATCTTTGAGTGATGGGTTTCAAAATGACTGATAAAAAGCCAATTAACATACAGTATGTGTGCTTGGACCGGGAGAGTCCAAACACTGCTTGGGAGTACCATCTGATGCAAACGTACAATCACCTAACCCATTGTTTCTGGAGAGTTCAATATCCAACCAATTCACCTCAAGGGCATCTTGCATCTAGTCTCCTTCCTACATAGGGTTTGGGTCTTTGGAACTCTAACTCCAACAGAGTGAGATACCCTTCCCTAGCACTCTACACAGGCATCGCAGCCCACAGAGATTCATCAACTCATGCATAGGCTGCTTAGCCCGCACACAGGCACCAAACCAACAGTTCATGCAGTAACTTGTAAACAACTCGAGGGCATATTTTGGATCACTAGGTATATCTCCTTTTCTATAGTAAGAAACATACATAATTAACAGGTTCAACAATTTCAAGAGTAAACATCTTTGAGTTATGAGTTTCAAAATGACAGTGATAAAAACCAATTAACATATAATATGTGTGCTCGGATTGGGAGAGTGCAAATACTGCTTCTCGAGAGCATCTTCTGATGCAAATGTACAATGCCCTAACCCATTGTTTAGGGACAGTTCAATGTTCAACCAATTCACCTCGAGGTCATCCTCCATCTACCCTCTCCTTCCTACATAGGGTTTGGGCCTTTGGGACTCTACATTCAAAAGATCGAGATACCCCTACCCAGAACTCTACACAGGCTTCTCAACCAACGAAGATTCATCAACCCATGCATAGGCTTCTTAGCCTGCACACAGGCACCATGTTAAATTTTGATAGCTAAGACGAGTGATCCTGCATAGGCTTAGTGTCGAGCATGCACACGATGTCAAACAAAACTTCCTGCCAAAGTGACATTTTATTTTTACTAAGCACATTAATTAATTAATTAATGTTAAAGATCTTGAGATCATGAATCATGAGGAGATCCTGAATTACAAGGAGATCGTGAATTGCAAGGATGATTTCATTAATCACGAAGCTGACTTCATGAATCACAAGGCATAAGAAATTATAAAAGTAATTGCTTGAGGAGATCTTGGCCAGTATGCCAAAGGCAGCACACACTTTAAGTAATCTGGCACACAAGCCTAGCAGCAGCGTGTGAGGAAAAAGACAGCACCAAGATCTAGACAGCCAGGCACACAAATCAAGACAGCTCACACATGTGAGAGGACTACACAGGGATCTGCACACATATATCCAGGAGCATACAGCAACACACAGATCAGGCACTGTCAACGCACATATCTAAGCACTGTTGGCAGACAAATCGAGGCAGCAATTTGGCATGCAGTTCCAGGCATTTTTGGCACACAGATCAAGGCACAGAGTGCTGCTTGGCATGCAGGTCTAGACACATCTATCTGGCTTAAATTTCTAGGTGCTGGAACAGGTTCTGTTGGTGTAATAAAACCCCTGATTTTCCTCTGCAAGCTGAAATAAAACAAAACACAAATGCTGGTTTTCCCAAGTTGGGTTTCCAGGGTAAAATGATGTGTCAAAATTTGATGTGCTTAGTTTCTGTTTCTACTCTGTAGATCTGTTAGAAGTGCAGCAGTCTTTTCTGTGCATGATTTCAGAAATGAGTTTTCTGCTAAAACTAAAATCCGCATATAAAACTTTTTTGGCACATTAAACCATTTTGTTGGGTTCTGAAAAAAACATGGTATCAGACCTCAAGCCTTTGAAAGAAATTCAAGCATTGCACACGTTCAAGCTCAAAGGGGTTCATGGTCTTCAGCAACAGTTAATCAAGGATTTGATCTCCTATGGCAACCAGTGTCAGTTATGAAGACAGATTAGAAGGAGCCTCAAATCAACTCCAATAGATAGTCTGAATTATAGTTGTTCTCAAGGAGAACAAGTTATAGAGCTGTCAGCTCCACAGTGGTTGTGCCTACATCAGATCCTATTGTCTTAGACCTCCATGAGGTGAAAGAAGCAGTGCTGCAGGTTCCATATAACCCATAGTAGAATGGAGTATCAGAAAGGAAGAATAGAGCCATTGTTGGGGCAGCAAATTCAATGCCGCGTGATCAAGATCTACCTCTGTTCTTTTGGGCAGAAGCTTGTGACATAGCAGTTTATTTACAAAACAAGAATCCACATGAGGTGTTGGGGAGGGAAAATGACCCTCAAAGAGGTATACAAGGAAACGAAACCACAGATTGGGCATCTTCACATCTTCAGGTGCATGGTTTATTGCCACATCCCATTAGAGAGGTGGACCAAGCTCAAGCCTACTGCAGATAAAAACATTTTCATTGCCTACAGCGAAACCTCTAAGCCTTACAATGTCTACTTTCCTACACTCAGGACAACAGTGGTGCAAAGAAATGTGAAATTTGAAGAGGACGGGGCTTTGAGAAAGACCTGTGGATCAGTGCCAATTGAGGTAGAGGTTCAGGAGTAGGAAGCACCAAAAGAAGAAGGGAGACAACCATTATAAATTGCAGGACCCCAGACTAATGTGTAGGACAAACAACATAAGCATGATGAAGAGAAGGATGCTCCATTTACCCAAGCCAAGACTTCCACGAACAAGAGGCCAAAATGGGCAGAGCGTGGCAAAGCATACCATGAAGGAAGCTTGAGAGCAGGTGGATGCACCCAGAACTTCAGTCATGGAAAGTATGTGACCACAGACTTTCCAATTGCAGGGCTCTTATTAGCGTGTCAATAGAGGCCAAGCCTTCCAGTTTTCAGGAGTCATTTGAGAAATAGGTGCGGTGGGATGCTATGGTGGAAGCATGAAAATTCGTGATGCAGGTGCATCTAACCTAGGTCAAATGTTTACTAAGGGAGTTAGTTTGCAAAGTTAGGATTTAATTATTTAATGTAATTTTCATATAGTTTTAGTAGAGAATAACAATTCTTGTAAAAAGGAGAAGGTTCGAGAGTATTGTCGAAGAGTTGGGCGAATTGTGGATAAGTTAGCTCTTATCTAGGGATAAGGGATTAGATGAGAGATTTTATGGATTATGAGAGATATTTTGGGAGTTAGTTTAGGGATCTAGAACCTACCTTGGGTTCTAATCCGCTTGTATAAATTGAGGTGAGCCCATGAGGCATGTGTATGTAGAAAAGTGAAGAGTGTGTGTGAAAGTGAGGAATGAGTGGCCAAGCATGAGGCCAATAGTTCTCCTGTAATTATTTTGTTTATTAATTAATCATTTTCTAAGTTTTGGGTGCACTCTTATGTTGTGGTTTTGAGAGTTCTATTGTGTGTTTGATTTTAAAAGCAGATCTATGGTTAGACCTGCGTCAAATTTTTGGTATCAGAGCGAAAGTTTTGCTGACTTTCTGATAGACGTATGAGTGAGTGGGAGTCTACGTCACTGGACTCTTGTTAAGGATTCAATTAGCAGGCGAACAGCGATCACTGCTTAATTCTGATTGCTTAATAACTTATAACAAATGTCTCCATACATCACCTAGAGCCTCCACTCCATAACCCTAAAAATCCTACCTTTTAGAAATACCCCCCTAGAATTAGAAAAGAGAAAACCTAAAGAGGGAGCAAGAGATCCTAAGGCGACCATGGGTGTGCTATATTTTCTTGTAACAGCCACCATGTCTTTGGTTGAGTATATAGAGTTTGGTCTGCATCATGTGTATTATGTCAATGAACTGATTGAAGTTTTGACCAATTCAGTCTACATATGAGATAACATGGTGATTGGAAGCATAAGCCAATGTTTGTCAATATTCTTATGATAGATATGATTCCCTTTATTCCTTTTTTTTGGGTAATAAGACTACTCTATTATCAGAAATTTAAACAGTTACAGAGCATAGCTAGATGTAACAGCCTATCTATCAACCAGGAAACCAGGCTGTCCAAAAGTTGGGAATGTAACTAACAAACTCATACAAATAATTAAAAATGCTGTTCTTACCTGAGTGGAAACCAAGACCACCTATACCTCTTACTACTTAGACTAGTTAACTCGTTGAAATTATAGGAAAAAAAAGACGCCAATGCAAATCCCATCATCAAAGCTTGGGTTTAGATGTGTGGAAAAATGTAGCTACCAGGCTCAATGGTGGGGATGTCGATAGGGTTGTCCCAAGTATCGACACTAAACTCAGAAACTAGAACCTCACCCTCCTTTTTGGGAAGACATTTATAGAGAACGAGAAGAATGTCCCTGCCTTTCAACCTTGTCCATGCACGCTCTCATCCCCATTCTCTACTTCTTGTCCATTGAAAGCATGTGCCACCAACACATTAGTGTGCCAGTAAAGCTCCAAAATTTTTAAGTGTTTTGTGTGGCGGGTGCAACTAATACCAATATTGGGAAGAAATGTAATGGCTTCAGCCTCAATGTCTTCATCAGAGATCAAATCTCGCTCAAATTTGACCTCCACCTCTAATAGATTCAGTTTCTTTTGGGTTGTAGGGGAGACCGCTTGATGGAAGGTCTGAAAAATAGCCCTGGCTGCAGATTCAGGCCATATTCAACGCATAGGATGTCCATCCTGATGAGCAGGACGGGGAGCCATTAAAACCAATAGAATCCAATTTCCATAGAACAGAGCACGCATAAAGGCAACGATGTCAAAGCAAAGGAAGGGCGGAACAAGCATGTCGACAAGAAACAAGGTCAAGACTCCATAGCCCTAACCCAACACTAGAGGAGCCAGATAGGCAGCATACTTCTACCTTGCTTCTGCATTAGTGCCAAAGGTATAATGCTGATGATCGAACAATCTGGGCATCACCGCATCAAAAGAACCAGCATGTGGAGCATTATTGCCATCGTGAATTGAACTGAAGGCTGCATACAAAAATCTCAACAGAGGATATGTGTCACAGCGCTGCCACGAGCAATCACGAACCCTTGGCACGTGTCCCATGGTACCTATAAATTACCCGATCCCGAGGAGATATGTTTCCCTTTATTCATTTATGATTTTAATTTTAAATTTTTGAAAGTAGATTATTTTACCAGATATGCTTCAAAAAATTTATTACACAAAAACACTTTAGGACAAAGCATATCACCAAAAAAAACAGAATATGAGTTCTAACTTGTCACCACAAAACATGAATCAATGACTAAATACAGAGCCCCAAACCAAACTCAAAAATTAAAGTCCATGCTATGACAAATAATATGGGTTCTAACTCTTCAAAAGAAAAATTGGAGAGAGATAAGATAATTATATTGATGTCTAACAAATGAGCATAAAATAGGCCAATGGGACTATTGAGTCAACACAAACCAGGAGTACTAAAAATTCTCCTATATAAAGAACAAGAAGTGAAACAGAAACATGAACTCTATATGTGAAAACATGAACGATCCCTCAGATCCAAGTGTGGGCAGCTGAAACGAGAAGAGATGTACAATTGAAAGGATCCAAGGGTTGGGTCATGATTTGCTAAATCTACACCTCCTAACATCCAAGGCCGAACGAAGAAAAACAACTCAAGATTGTATGAATCCCTAAAGAAGAGTTAGGGGGGAATCTCGACCCTCTACTGTGTTGTTGCATGGCCACTATAACCCTTGACGTCTAGGTGATCTAACTAGTAAGGGATCTAGTCTGGCAGTGTCTCTGAGGCGGGTGAATGGTCCGTTTGGTTCAAACTGATATGGATATCAAAGCAATGTGGTCATCAGCTTGTCTCCTAATGCACCTAGCTAATGGGAGTACCATAATCCGCCACTAATCAAGATCCGACCTATGAAGAGGCTAGAGAAAGTGGGTATGAAGTCTGAGGGCCTCCTACACGTGAAGGGCTAAACATATCTGGTGTGAGTACTGGAAGAAACTTTTAACGGTCTGGATCACCCTAAACAAGCAATGAAACCTCCCACAGATCTCATAATAAATGGAGCAGCGGAAGATGAATTGTTCGTTCGACTCAATCTCACCGAGATGGTATAGCTGGTAGATGATAGATCCTTTCTAAATGATATATTTAGTGGTTTGTCTCAATCAGCAATCAGCGAGATCCAATTTTGAAGTGACCTAAGGGAATCTGAATGGCCTGCAACCAATGGTGAAGCGCGTAACAAGGATGAACAATGAGTCCATCAATCATCATCATGAAGTGCTCAGCATAAACAGCCATCTTCTAACGTAACCCACAGTGAGGGTTTATCCAAGTAACCTATATAGATTGCTATGGTCCGGGACCTTTTGATGTGCTCCCTGCACTCTCAGGAGCGTCCCACTCCTTTGAAATCTCCCAAACCCCAAAACCACACTCCCTAGACAATCCCTCCCACACTCCTGCTGCAATCTCGTCACACTCCCACCATGATCTCGCAAAGCTTATGCTGGTGGTCAATTTCATAAACACAACTCTTTGGTCAAGTTTACCATCGGCAGATGCCCCATTTCATTCCAAAAATCACCGGCTTACTTCTTATTAGTCAGCTTAAGAATTTGAATTTTTGTAACTAATAGATGGTCAATGCTCGAAGGATTAATCAATAATCTAATAAGGATGACAACTCTAATTTGATAATAATGTACTTGATTTCCTCCTCTTCTATAGATGGTAGATACATGGGCCACTGCCCTTGTATCCTCTTCCAAGGCATTTCCCACAAACAGTAATTTGTTTTGATCTTTTAAACCCTTAGCAATTCTTGTATGGATCTAGCTCCTAAAGTAGCACCTGTTTCTTAAATTAGATGTCTTTAGTTTTTAATATTTAATTTGGCTCCCTGAGTGTAGCGATACATTTCTACTTAGTAGTTTCATCGACCTATTTGTGGTCACCTCTTGGACATTTATAGAATTACTTTCTCTTATATTATCTATAACTATCAAAATATATGTGTTTTCATATATTCTGCAACTAATTTGGCACTCTGCCTATATATATATATATATATATATAGCTCCTGGGCTTTTTGGGAAATAACACCTCTGGCACTCTACAAACCCTGTTCTAGAGTCTGGGAGGGTGGTTTTGATTTTGTTTTTTCTTGTGTTTACATCATTGACTACTTAAAACAAATATAAAACTTTGAAACGAAAAAAAAAAAAACAGGATATAGGTAAAACCTCCCAGAACAATGGAAAAATTCAAAAAAAATCTGGCACATTTCTCAGATGTACGATTTCCAAAATGTTGCCCTGGAGATATTTCAGGATATGGGACAAACCTCCCAGAACAATGCAAAATAACAAACAAACAAACAAACAAAAAACTTGCACATTTCTCAAGATGTACGGATTTCCAAAACATTGCCCTGGAAATATTTCTGGTAACTTAGAATATGTCTATGTGTTTGCAAAAACAAATATCTGTATCCTCATTAAGGTATCTTCACAAAAAAGACAATGGGCAGTATAGATAAAATGTCACTGGACATTTGAAATCAGGGCACTCGGCTAACCTCTCTGGCTGTGTCATTACCCTCTGCTCTAGCAAGCTCCTCTTCTTCCAACAAAGTAACTTCATCATCCTACGCAACAATACGTGGTCAGTTTGAAACAATGAAAAGACTGATCTAACAAATCAATGTAAAAAGAGAAATTAGTAACTTTTCACAATCTAAACAATGTCATCCAATGTGACCACAAAATTAAACATGGCATTGAACCAGAAATTGCAGAATTAACTAACCTAAAACTGAAAACTCCACATTAGAACGTGATTTGACAACTAGATTGCAGAAAGCAACTAAATAGCAAGTTTACAACAATCTTGACAGGATAATGCAAATGATAACAAGGTACAAACAGAAGGCAACATGAATTATTTAAAACCCAGTTTTTATCCCCAGATTTAGCAAGGTGTGTGTGTGTGTGTGTGAATATATCCACACACACAAGGAAAAGTTGAATACCAAACAATGATGTGAATATGTCAATTTTACATTAATAATAAAAATATATCACAGGCTACAGGTGCAGAAGGACAAAAACTTGTGTGGTTGTGATTCCACATGGGAGTAATGAAATGGGGCCTAAGGGATCAGGGGGGCTAAGGTAAATAATAATATTGTATTATTATTTCGAAGCTTTTATATTGTTTTATCCTGAGTCCTTTATTTCATACATTATCCTTTATTACCTGGAAGCAACTTGCTGAGTGAAGTAAATATACTTTTTAGACAACCAAGTGGCAAGTTAGAAACATGCAAATATGATCCTTGACATTTGTTGATGTGTGGGCACTGGCATCTTTTGTCATCAATCTTCCCTAGGCTTTTGGGAAAACCTCGGTTACCAGAATTCTAACAGAATATTACATATGGCCATTATGAGAATTAAGTGGAAATTATGCAAATGTGCATGAGAGATTACTGGCACTGATGAAATCCTTTACAGCTGAGAAATCCTGGAGTCCCCAGCAGAGATATTTCTTGGCTGACCTGAGCTCGAAAAGACACAGCTGGTGGAATGGAATTGCTTCAGGATTTAATATCCAGTGGTTTCACCAGGAAATTGGGTGGTGTGAGAGCACTAAGGCCATCCATAGGATAAATTCATCCTTGCGGGCTCATAGCCTTAAGGCTTACATCGATGGCAGGACTGTTGGACTCATAACCTCACCTCAATGGTGGTCCTGTTGCAGAAACAGTCCAGGCAATAGAGAGCCTATCGTTGGGTGGAACATCCTTCAGTACATAACCCTCCTTTCCACAATTTACTCAACTCGGCATCTGGCTTCACAAGCATTGTTACACTTATGCTCCACAATAGTATTAGATTTTTGTATAACTTCACAGCTGTATGCAGCAAATACTCACCACATGCCACAGCACAGAAAACACTGCTAATCACAATGACACATGCCACGGTATAGAAATTGCAAGATACCATCCAGCCTCAGCTTTAAAAATTTAAAAAAATGCAATGTATTAAACAACGTAAAATGTCACATCTCATGAGAGAATCAGATAGACATGGAAATGGCAATTCAAAATCATCCTGCACAGCAAACCCCGACATTCTATATACACTGCACTCTTTGATTCTTAAAAGACTCAAACAGACAAGGTTACAACTTGTAAGGTATAAGTATCCAACAAGACAAACTATATGAGCTTCATTTAAATACATCACCCTAAAAATCCTTCTTTAACAGCAAAAGTAGCTTCAAATTGCAAGGCACAAAGACAGGCATACCCGTGAAGAGATGTACCACCTCCAGAAACAAAATTTAAACTTCTCAGGCATGGGAATGGACAATACCTCTTCTTCCCCTGTGACAGCTGCGTTTATATACTCCCCATCATCCTGCAGTAGACATGCTTATCTTAGTCAATCTGCCAGTAACAGGCAAGTTTGTATGATGGATGACCAGGCTGGTCAATGCTTCATCTCAATCAAAAAGCCTGCAAGAAACAAGTTGACTAATCTTACTAAGCCACACCTCATCTAAATGGAAAATAACCTTACGACCTTGAATTTTCACTTCAAGACCAGACACAAATGCGAGAATTGGACTTGTTACCAAGTACAAATCACATTTGTTCAAGGTTTCAAATAGGGCAACTGAAGCAGCCAGCTTCAGGATAGGACTCACACCTCACAGACTAGCCTTTACTGGCAACACTAGCAAAGATTCATATTTATAGTTTATAGTATGTCAGAATCTTACCATTTCATTGCCAGAGTCAGAAGATGCAGCCATTTCCTCTCCAGCTGTCCTCTGTTCAAGTGACAGTCTTCCATCACTCAACTCCCCTTGAGCTAGCAGATCAAGTTCTTGCCCACTGTCAGTGTCATGGACAAATGCTGTATAAAATCCATCTCCATCACCTGAAAGAGAATATATATTGCTTACATCCATTACGTCTACAAGCAGAATAAAAAACAATTTTAATCATTCTCCTTGACTATGTCCATCCTATGATCAGAAATTGTTCCTGATTCATTGCCATCAACATTAATAAAATTCATATTTTGTTTCACAAACATAACACCATTACCTAATCCCTCATTTTTGTGTAGCTCATCACCAGTATCCAGTTTTGTATCTTGTGAATCTGAAGTAACTGTTGGCTTGAAATCAGAGTCTCTGTTTGTGTCTACATCAATACTTTCAACACCAAAATTCAAGTGAGACTTTTCTTCCTCTGACAGTGTCAAAGTTTCCTCGTTGTCTTGCTCATTTGGTTCAACATTATCGTCAGAATCATTCTCTGCACTATTGCTACCTGCACATAAGTTCATTTGTTAGCTATATCAGTCTCTACATGCTATAAAAAATGCTTGTGAACAAAATCTAGCAAAGATTCATCTCATGTATCATCTTACAAATCCACAGCAATGGATTCCACCTTTGTTATGTCTGTAGCGTTTAAGAAGTTCCTCTATGGGTATATCGCATTCATTTTTCAATGCTGCAAGTTCCTCTCTCCGCTCATCTTCAGTTATCAGTGCTTCATCTGCTTCCAATGTTGCTTCATCATCTTCCTGCCATTGTGTCAAGACTCAAGATAACAATGTTAGGAACTACTGATTAACAAAGAAGACTCTGAATAGAGTAAAGAACAATTAAACAAATTAATAAGAGCTACATCACTCAAGTTTGAAACAACTGCTTGTTTCAATAGTAAATTTTGCCTGAAGAAACAAACAGAAAGGAACACATTCTATATTACAAACATGTGATTTCTTTGCAAATACACCCAGGCAAATATTGATGTAAACAACAAAGAGCACTTCAAGAAACAAAGATGAATGTCTACACCCATATTAGTATTGTCCAGAAAGCTCTCAAAAGATGGTATAAATAAAAAATAAAAATAAAAAATTTAAGAACTTTCATTCCAATACAATTGCACAATAGGTTAACAAAACACAGCCAGGATTATTTTAAAAAACATACATCGGAGTATATTCTTTATAACTTACAAACTCCATTGCTTATGCAAACTACAAGTATACAAATTCATACACTAGTCATAACCAAGATAACTGATTTGAGTTGTCAAAGACCTAGGTTTAGGCCTGCTTGTTAGTACTGGTTGACAGCAGGACCATACCTTACTTGACAGTATGACTTTTTTCTCACCCAACTTGGCTTGGCTTCTATGTTTGCAGCAGAAAAATAACAAATTTCCTAATATAATGCAAGGTCTGATCATCCATTGAGAAGAGAGAGTTATGTTCTTCTCACCATGTCATCTGCAGTGGCCATAGAAAAATCATCCTCAGATTCCTCAATGTTTAGGTGACTTCCTTTGTCAAGAATCTTCAAATGTGCTTCTTCATCTGAGATGTGTATTTGGGAAGGAGAACATGGAGGAGGACCTGAAGGGTCCTTAGAAGATAGCCTATCATTTTTGTCCTGATGGTCAGACGCTTCATTGCCAGGTTTTACTGGACATGATTGCAATAAGAGTTGTGATTTCCGTTCTTGGGATGAAGGTAAGTCGACAAGATTCTCTGCAAGCATTGTTGAGTACCTAGTACAATGATCACTAATCAGTCCAGGAAACAAATTTTCTTTACACAGTCAAGTAAAAAATGACAAATTCAGCTCCTATTCAAGGAATCCAAAAGGACCAAAATGCATACTACCTTTCCGTTTGCCCCAAAAGAAAATCCAATTGTTTGTCGCGCTCTCGCTTCTTTCTTTCTTCAGTCTCCAGCTGGTGCTTATAAAGCACCTGAGAAATTTTCAAATAAAACAAATTGAAAAAAAAAACGATAATGCCACCCAAGCTTTTAGATAGTAACAACCAACTTATGAGCAGGTAGGTCATGCCAAACAAACTAAATAGGGTTCTATTAAAAGAATGCAAAATAGATCCCTTCACATAGAATAACACAATGTCAATAAAAGATAAAAAAACAAATGGAATCATAAAAATTATAATTACCAATTTTTCAATCTTCATCCAAAACTTCCTGACATCTTTTGCAATGTTACTGGCCAACCTCCGAGTACGCTGCTCCTCCTCCTACAACGCAGCAACATAAATATTTTGCACATGAGAAGGATGAAATTTAACAGACAACATTAATACTTAAAGAAAGACCTTTCTGAATCTCAAGAATAAGATTATGTCAAATCAGTCAAACACAGCATGCTGCCTTACTAATTAGTAATAACAACCATGCATTAATTTTTCCTTCATAGAAGAAGCAAATTTGCAAATCTGCAAATAGTTGATCTGCGAAGCTATTGCAATAAATTCTCAACTGAAGAAGGAATAATATAGAAAAATATGTTGAAATAAAGTCATAAACCTTTAAACGCTTCTCTCCCCTTGAAGCCTGGTCTAGCCCACTCTTACTAACTCTTAATGCTACTCTTTTCGCATTTGCCAATTTCCATTTTCTTTCTGATTCGAAGTCCTGAAAGACAGAAATCTATCAAACAGCCACGCAAAACACAGCAGACAACACACATGGTCCAAAAATCATTTCAAGGATGCAACCAACTCAGCACCTGGCTAGTCTGTAAACATGACAGAAAATGTCCTACTGAAATTTCACATCCAAAGTCAGTATATGTAACATTGTCACCACTGGCATCTAAATATGTAATGACAAATAAATTCATACAGAGCCAAACCTTTGCAAGCCAAACCATCTCCTTTAAGACATGATCCCAGTGTGTCTGAGAACGAGCCGGCTCTTTTGGTGGCTCGAGGATCTGCAAGCATGAAACAAATTAAAATAAACTACCTAGGGCATTAGACATGAAAAAGCGACATGTTCATTGAGAGTGCCCCGAAAATAACGTGAATGCATGGTAATAATCCAGTTTTCATTATAAATAAGACAAGAAGAGCAGAAATTATAAACTGTTTTACACCCCATATTTAAATATAAAAATGAAGTCCCCAAACCAAAAGAGACAGAAGGTAACATGTGCTAAATTGAAACAAGTGCGTAATAAACTTAACATGGCTGGTATATAACCTTTGATCAGTTCCATTAAATAAATAATGTAGCATGTAGTAATTGCACCATGCAGTTTCTGTGTTACATGCTCTAGGACAAGGCAAAGGGCTCCTCCAATGTTTTGTGCAAAAGCATGTTCACTTGCTAAATACCATATAATAGTGTTTCAACAAAGAAAATAGGATGGAACTCTGATGAAATCCCTCCAGAGTGTGAACTTCTTCCATGTGATGAGGGAAAACAACAAGGACGCAGACTTGGAAGCCAATAGAGCAGTTCTTCTGGCAGCCGGCGCTCTCTCAAGAGACAAGAACGATGAATGGGATCCTATTCCGTAAATTGCTGAGCTCATGTTTTATTGCATTTTACTGAAACAGTTTGTTTGTATTCATAAAATAAGGAAAATTACGGAGATAGAATCATTAACAATATGTAAGAAACTTCGGCTCCCAAATAATGGGGCCTTCGAATTGCTGGCTGAAGAATCCTGGGCTTTGCCCCTAAATATTGTAATCGGTTGAAAGGCATTTTCGCCAAAGCTCTAATATAAACCCATACCCGTTCTTGTAAAAAAAAACATAGAAAATAGGATGATGATCCTTCATATAACTTTTGTTGTCGCACAGAATGCCTAGGCACCGCGACAATGGCTCAGATAGGGGGCTGTCACCCTGATCCCCAATCTCTCCATTTAAGTTGTCTTCCTATAGCAGACTAAGGGGAGTAGGCCCTATTGAAATGAAATGAAGGAGAACTAGTTCGAAACCAACCAGTTCGGGAGACACAGTTAAACAACCAAATACTTGTAATAGATCTAGCAAGATTAAAGGATTTTATTAGATTTGAATGATTGATACCAGTGCCTTATGGAATCAACTATCTCGCTAAGAATTTTAGGACCAAGTACTTGATGAGAAATTGTTGCTTGGATGAATAACTATACTATATGCAACGCAGATCCTAAGACTAATGTGAAATACAGGAATTTTCGTTAATTTTAATTAAATGTTTATTCTAAAGTTCAAATCCTTCGATCATTTCTATATTGAGCCTGATTTCGTAGTAAGTGGGAAAGAGAAGTTAAGGTGTGATTAAAGATACCTCTCCTGAAAATTTAACATACGGCGCTGCAAAGAGTTGTGGCTCTAGTGACTGCAAGGTCACCGTTTTAACTTTTAAGTACTACTAAAACCAGGCTTCTCAAGCAAAGATGGATGGGTACCCATCTTTCTATCGACCAAGCTTATGCTTGGAAGTAGATTTTAAATATGCAAGGCTAACTTAATATGCAAATGCACGAAAATTTTTAGTGAAATGGGATGTTAAAACCCAAAGCACTTATAGATTACAAATTATATGATTTAAACACTACGTACTTAAGCGAAAATTTCAGTTCTGAAGATGCCAAAATTTACCCAATTGAAAGACATACAAGTTGTCACATATCCATAATAGAGCTCTCAAAAATATCGATTGCAATTACTTGAAAAAATTCACAAACTTAAATATTCAATAAAGATCCAATAATTCAAATAAATGAAATAAGAGTTAATTAAACAATAGGTGATTTTAATTTAAAAATCTCATGCCAATGATCATCAAACTCAGCTAAAGCATATGAAAGTGGCTAGCACTTAAATCTCAATAATTAATCATCAAGAAATACCATGAAATTTATATCCTAAATAAACACGTCAAACAATTTTATGGATTAAACAATCTTCTCAAATAATGCAGCAAATCCAATAAAAAAAATTATTTTCTCCATAGTCAAACTTAAGATATTTAAAAAATTTAAATCATGTCAACTATAAGAATTTCTCCGGAATTAAATATTTTCCCAAGCCTTGAATTTAAATGGCCCAAAACCCCAATGTCATAAGATAAACCTAAAAAAATGAATAAATGGCCTTACGACTTTATATACAAAAGAATTTCAAAAAAAAAAATTATTAATGTCAAAAGTTAATGACTTTTTTAAGTTTTTTAATTTTTGTAAAGGTTAAAAGTTAATTAAATTAGAAAAATTGAAATGTTAATACAAATTCAAAACCCCAAACCTTTATACACATTACAAAAATGAAAATGAAATGTTATATTGTTTTTTATTAGGTTATGAAGCAAGTCGAAAAGGAAAGGAGGGTTCAGACAGAGGAGGCGGAGAAGAATGGAGCGGCAGCTATCAAGGGAATGGGGACACAGTGGATGAGCAGTAAGAAGGGGAATGGGAAGCGCAGAGAGCAAGGCAACTAGAGGAGACTGATTGCGGAGGGGATTTGGCTACCAATAGGGAGCGAGGAGCAGCGAAAAGGAAGAAGATCGAGGGAGTTGCGAGCGAGAAGGCACAGAGAGCAAGCGGAGAACGTGAAGCTTAGAGCCGCAGTGCAGCAAAGAAAGAGCACCCGGAGAAGAAAACTATGTGAGGGAAAAACCCAGCAGAGGACAAGGGTTTGCCCAACAGTGAAATGAAGGGTTGAAACGGAAGGTAGCAAGCAGGAATGAGATGGGAGCTCGTGAGGAAAAGGCGGAGTTGCAAGTAAAGGGAGAAAAAAAAGGACACAGCAGCAACGGGAGAAGAGGGCACGCTGAGGAAAACGCTACCCGTGGCAACATAAAAGAAAAAGGGAGCAGGCAGCGGGCAAAGGAAAATGAAAAACTCAGGTTCACAAGCTCTTCAAGGTCCCAAATTTTTAAAAAATTATTTAACCCTTGGCAGAAAACAAGATATCACTTCAAGATTTCAAATAGAAAAATTTCCCCAAAAATTTAATTGTGAAAAAAAAAAGATCTGGAAAACTTTTCTGATTTAATGACCCTGGCAGACAATTCTTGCAAAATTTATGTAATATGAGCTATGTTGCAGGAAACGTTGCAGAGAGCTTCATTTCAGCCTGGAAACGAAACGGAAACGCATTTCACCATACCGTACGAGCTCGAAACGTGTTTCCGTCCGTACTGGCCCATTTCACGATGGGGAAACGTGCTCGATATGGACAGAAACGCGTTTCCAGGCCATACAAGGGTGTTTCCAGCGTTTAAACTTCTTTTTTTAGCTTTTTTCGATGTGTGTTTTATTACTTTTTTAATAATTTTTATTTTTTTAAGGGAAGACTAATGTCCAAGCCTATGGCCCTAGTGTTGATATGCAATTCATGGTAATGTTAAATTCTTAAAGTAAAAGTGACATTCTCCTTTATCTTGTGACATTCTCCTTTATAAAGATAAAGGAGAATGTCACTTTTACTTAAATTTTTAACAATACCGTGAAATGACTCGGGATGTTTGAGAGTGGTTTCGCCCTCATTAGATTTCATATGGAGAAGGTATAATTTTATATCTCACTCAAAATCTAGCAGACTTATCATTTTTTCAGGATTTAAGGATTGGGGAGATTGCAATGTTTCCATTGGATTTTGTCATGTACTAGGGTATGGAACTTGTATTTAATCAAGAGAACAAAGCCCTCTATGCAGGGGAGACTCCCAATAATCAAAAGCACCTAGGGTACTAGGGTATGGAACTTGTATTTAATCAATAGCACTAAGGTCGTTAGACTATGCAAGAGGAGACTCCCCATCAAGCACGAGACAAGAAATTAGAAATTTCTCGTGGCTGATTTTGGATATTGCTATTTTCATTATGTGATCATTCATTAGTACATGTGATGTATATTTAAAGACTTATAGTTTATGCATTGACATTGGACAATTTAATCATAATGTAATAAATTATAATGTATCCTATATGCTTTATGATTGCACATATTTCTTAAATGTACTAATATATATATATATATATATCGTGTTTCCCCGTTTCCAAAATTTGGGGGGTCATGTTTCGTACTTGTACCCGTTTCAGAAACTCATACCCATTTCCCCGTTTCGTGCAACTTAGATTGTGAGACAAGATCTTACCCTCCAGGACCCAAATCTTGCTCGAATCTTGGAATTTCTTGTGAAAACCCTTCAAATACTTCACCTGCACAAACCAGAAACAAGAAAACCCAAAAATACCCAACATACAAAAATCGAAATGAAATTCCTGATCCCGAGTTAGAAATTAAAAAACTAAAAAAAATTATAAATACTTACATAGTTAAAATAACAGAACTATACCATATATCTACAGATCTATGCACAAGAGTGGGAGATCTGTCAAATTTGAGGAGTGTAAGTCCGACTTCGCTCCCAGATCTGAAGATCTAAGGCTCTTACTAGCCAGATCTAACTTTAAATTCGATGAATAGAAGTTAAAATAAATTTTCTTATTTAGGCACAAGCTCTAGAAAACACTGCAGGAAGAGAGCTTAAGTTAAGCTTGGGGAATTAGATCTGGAGGGCTCTTCGGATCTTATTTCCTTGGGAGTTAGTTGGTCCAGCCAAGGACTTCCCCAAACGCACAATTCTAAATCCGAGAGATTTATGCGCACTTAAATTTAAACTGTTAAATCAATAGAGAAATAAGATAAAAATAAAATTTTCAAGAATTAGAGATACCTGCTAATTCAATCCAATTAAAAATTCTTATTCTAAATCCAGTAACCTAAGCAAGATACATGTGCAATAAATTACTCTACAAGAGCTATTAATCAACAATTCATTAAAATAATTACCTACAGAATATTAAGAACAAGATTACCATAAAATGTCGAAGAGAAACACCACCATCAAGTAAAACCCCAAAGGCTTCATATGTATTATTCAATAAAGTAGTAAAAGAGAGCTTCAAGACTTAGTACATGATCAAAAGAACGGATGATAGAAACGACTGACACTGACCTCTAATTTATAGATAAATTCTCCAACGGCTAGTTCACTTGATCTCCATCAAAGTAATCTTGACCATCAAAAAAGATTTGATTATCTTTTAATCTTGTAGGAATTTACAGGGTAAGTTCCTTAGATCAAACACCAAAGGTCACCGCTCACAAATAGATCACAAATCAATACAGCAGTTTTTGATGTGGTTAAAACCCTCAAAGAGGGAAACAATCCACGGCCTGAGCCAACGCAGCCACTTCAGGCAATTTATTAATATAAAGGAAGAAAATTTACATAAGCTTCTCTCATAAACGGTTACCAGACATTTGACCCTCGATGCTCGCTAAATAGAGATCATGGACCAATCGGGTGTTAAGCCACGGATCAAGTGTCGGTAATACCGAGGAGAGAGTGAACCATCGGATCACTACATATCGTGACCGTCGATTATAAGTTACAAATGTACAGATTAAAGAAACACACTTTACATAACTCTATGCTAGACCAAGTTATACTTAACTATTTCCTATGTGTCGAAATATCCTAACATCCCCCCTTAAGAACAACTTGGGATAGGATTGAAGAATTTACAAAGGTGACACAATAGGAGACTATTTCCTATGTGTCGGAATACCCTAACATTCCCCCTTAAGAACAACTTGGGATAGGATTGAAGGATTTACAAAGGTGACACAATAGGAGAAGAAAAGAGGCATTAGAGTCTATCCCCCCTTAATGATAACTTTCCTGAACCCCAAGCATAGATCGAAGTTTGCTAAACTTCGTTTTTGTGAGAGCCTTTGTAAAGATATCAGCAACTTGATCATAGGTTGAACAATACTGCACTTCAAGAACACGATCATGAATGAGCTTTCTGATGAAGTGTATGTGTCGCTCAATGTGTTTCATGCGCTGATGTTGAACTGGATCTTTGCATAGTTGAATGGCACTCTGATTATCACACCAAAGTGTAGTTGGATGCTACTGATGAAGAACAAATTCGGACAGGATCTAACGAAGCCACAGGGCTTCCTTTCTGGCTTCAACTACACCACTATCCTCTACTTCTGCCGAAGAAAGAGAGATGGCACTTTGTTTCTTAGAAGACCATGTAATAGGTCCTGAACCAAGAGTGAATACATAACCTGCACTAGACTTTCGATCATCAGGGTCACCAGCCCAATCAAAATCAGTGAAACCGATCAACGATGAAGATGCTCCTGCACTGTAATGCATCTCGAACTAAACTGTACCTCGAATATATCGAAGTATTCTTTTAGCTACTTTCCCGTGACTTTCATGAGATTGGTGCATAAACCGAGAAACAAGACCAACAGCAAAGGAAAGGTCAGGACGGGTATGGGTTAGATACAAAAGTTTACCAACAAGTTGACGGTATAAGGTAGCATCAACTTCAAGGGAAGTACAAGTGACTGAAAGCTTGACTCTAAACTGAAAGGGAGAAGGGGCTGGCTTACAGTCTTCCATGTGAAAGTGGCATAGAAGATCACAGGCATACTTGGACTGAGAAAGGGAAATACCTTCTTTGGATTGCAAGACTTGAAGACCAAGGAAATAATGCAAGTGTCCCAGGTCTGTCATTTCAAACTTCTTTTTGGGGCTAGACTTCACATGGTTTATATGGTTGGGATCACTACCAATGAGGATAAAATCATCAACATAAAGAACAAGGATGATTAAGGACTTACCCACTTTCTTGGTGTAGACAGTGTTGTCAGAATGACATCTAGAAAAGCCATTATCTAAGAGAAAGCTATCCATTTTGGCATACCAAGTCCGAGGGGCTTGTTTGGGACCATAAAGAAACTCCCTAAGGCGACAAACAAGGCTAGAGTCGTTTTGGATAAAGCCAGGGGGTTGTTCCATGTAGATTTCTTCATGCAAATCCCCATGTAAGAAGACGGATTTAACATCCATCTGACAGACTTCCCATTTAAAGGACAAGGGAAAGAACAAGGTGGATAGAATTCATCTTGGCAACGGGGGAGAAGGTTTCAGTATAGTCAATGCCTTCAACTTGTGAAAATCCTTTAGCAACAAGACGAGCTTTATGTTTATCCACTTTTCCATCTGGTCCAAACTTTGTACTGTAAACCCATTTGCATCTAACAAGTTTTCTTCCCTTTGAAAGAGGAACAAGATCCCAAGTATCATTTGCCAATAAGGAACGATATTCTTCATTCATAGTTGCATCCCAATCTGGATGACCTAAAGCTTCTTCAAAGGTGTCTAGATCAAGATTTTCTGGAACTTGAGCCATTAAGGAAGAGGCTCTTTCAAATTGAGAACGTGTACGACGTTGATTTGCAGGGTCACCTACAAGAGAACCTACTGCATCCTGAGTAGAGCAGACCCATCTTAGAAGCTGTGGAGCTGAAGGAAGATCTTGAGAAGGTGGAGGAGGAGGATTGTCATCCTCGCTGTCATCATCCATACTAGAAGGAACGTTGTCAAAAATAGAAGAGATAGAGAGAGGTGGCACATATGTCGAATCAGGCTCGTAGGCCAAAGGTGGCACACCCGCCAAACTAGGCTCACAAGCCGATATATTTTCATCAAATTTTACATCTCTTCTAATGATTACATTTTTGGATTTTGTTTGAAGAAGTCTATATCCTTTGACATCTTCAGAATATCCCACAAAAATGCATTTTTCACTCTTAGGTTCTAAGGCTTTATGTTTCGCATTTAAAATATGGGCCCAAGCTTCACTTCCAAAAACACAAAAGTGACTTACATCTGGTTTGATTGAGCTCTAGGCTTCTTCTGGAGTTATATTCCTTAAAACCTTAGTAGGAGTGCAATTTACCATGTAATTTGCACAGCTAATTGCTTCTGCCCAAAAAATTATGTAATTTGCACAGTTAATTGCTTCTGCCCAAAAATTAAGACTAAGTCCTTTAGATTGAAGCATACAATTAGTCGTTTCCTTTAGAGTGTGATTCTTCCTTTTAGTTACACCATTTTGTTGTGGAGTATACAGAACAGCATGTTGCAAGAAAAACTCTGCCTTGCCTGAGAACCAACACAGCCAACTACCCTACCTATTTTGGACCCGCCTTCCGACCCACCACCTATCCTATCTATGCTGACTATATACCCATTGGGATTAGAGCCAGGACTCACCAAGAGGAAGCCATGCTCAGTGCAAAAGTGGATAAATTTGTTGTTAACATATTCTCCTCCATTGTCAGATCTTAACTTAAGAATGTGATGTCCAAATTGTTTCTCGACAAAGGCCTTAAAGGCCAAGAACATGTTAAAAACTTCACTCTTGAGTTTTAAGAAGTATACCCAAGTGCGTCTGGAAAAATCATCAATCAAAAATACTTGTAGCCAGAGAAAGAAACCATTGAAAGTGGACCACATAAATCAATGTGCACAAGCTGCAAAGGGGCTGAAGCGTGCTAAGAGGCATGTTTGTCAAAACTATCCTGATGATGTTTTCCGAGTACATGTCTGGAACAAACACCATCTCGGCAAGATACCATAGGAAACCCTGTCACCATATTTTCTTTACATAGAGTTTGAAGAGAGCGATAGTTTAAGTGACCAAATCGCTCATGCCAAAGTTTGCTCACTTCATCATTATGAACAACAAAAACGGAGGGAAGACATGATGACCCAAAGTTGTCAAACTTATACAACCTGGTGGAATCATCAACAATGCCAGTAGCTAAATTATGTCTTGGATCTCTTAGGTCTTTAATTACAACATCATGAAGTGAGAATTCTACTATTTTCCCTTCACCTGAATGAGTTATCTGATAAACAAATAGAAGGTTGCAGGACAAGGTAGGAACACATAATACATCATTAAACTAACCATTATCTAGATGAATGGTTCCAGACCCTACAACACTAAGAGATCTATCATCACCAACATTAATATTTTTGGTGTCATAATCATTTAAAGAAGAAAACATGGCTTTATTTTTGGCCATGTGGTAAGAGGCTCCACAATCAATGAGCCACTCATGAGAATGAGAAGAAGAAGATACATTCAATGTACAACCAAATCTTGATGCTTGACAACCACAAGCAGAAAATGCCAAGTGCCATTCCAGAAGATGAAGTTGAAGAGTTCTCCAAATTGATGTTGTACTTGTTCATTGTTTCTTCCAAGGCTTCCAAATTCTTAAAACATTTTGACTCTACATCGCCATCACGATTACTAAAATTGCAATGTATATTTGTCTTTTTCCCTTTGTTTTTATTTGCCTTATCAGTTTGTTAAGTTGCTTTTTCAGTTTGCAGCTGAAAATGCTTAAGACCCTTGTTTGGTTTAGGACCATTCTTTTTAGGATGTTGCTTCTTAGGATTCTTTTGATATGGTTGTTGTTGGGCTGCTAAGGCTTTCTTAGAAGAGTTTCTAGTATTGATAAGACCAAGGTGTAAGAGATTTTCTTGTTCTCTTATCAAATAATCGCAAAAGGCATCAAAAGAGGGGGACTTGTAGGTTGTTCCTTGAGAAATGAGGGCTTTTATAGTGGAATGGAAGGTGGAAACAAACACAGAGTATGCAGGGACTAACTTAGCAAGAATGGAATAGATAAGGCTACCATCTTCCTTTTTGACCTTACAACTTTCTAAAAGAAGTCTAAGGGTCTTGAATTTGGACAAAAAATCCTCAATAGAGGAGAAATTATTGGGGGTCAAAGTAAACAACTCGTTTTCAAGTTGGTGGGCTATGATTTCATTTTTAATGCCAAAAACAGAATTTAGCTTTTTCATAGCTTCAGCAGGGGAGTCAATTTCTTGGATATGAAATCTAAGATCTTGAGCAATGGACATTCCTATCAACCCTCGTGCTTGATCTTTTTTGTTTCTACATTTAGCCGCTTTATCTCCATCGATAAGTTTAGTTTTTTGTCATGTGGCTATTCTATAAAGCCCTTTACTTCTAAGTAGGTCTACCATGTAGGATAGTCATTGGAAATAATTGGTGTTGGTAAGAATAACTGGACATGCACTTTTCATTTTTTTTTAAATTGAAGCTGAAAATGTTGAAACTAACTGCTCCACTGGAAAGATATCGAAAACTTAGGCCATTTTTTTTTAAACGGCTTATGGATGAAGAAGTTATGCCTTTTTGAAAAAAAAGTTGTAGTAGATGCTAATTAGTTACGTGATAGGTTGAAAGTTGATGATGAAATTGTACATATTTTTTTAAATTCCCCCCATTTTCCAAACTTAATACAATAAGCTCACTTTTAAAAGTAACTACTTTATGTGACCCACTTTTATAAATAAGTGGGAGTCACTTTTACAATGTTACTTTTACATGTGTTTTTTAAATAAAACCCCCTTTTTTAAAATGAGCAACTTGCCAAAAAGCCAAAAAGCTTTTTAAGAAAAAAGTAACTTAACAAAAACCTTTTTAGAAAAAGAAGCTTGACAAAGAGAATTGAATCTGAGACCTCTATTCTCATAAACTAACTTTACACCAAGTGAGCTAGTAAAAGGATTTTGTAATTGTTTGAAGGGAGGATGTGCGTGTTTTTTCCTGCCAAAAAAAAACACAAAATCCATGCAAAAAAAAAGTCTTACGACAAAACGTTAGGATTTCCGGTTAGTCTTACCAGCAACTATCTATTTTTCTCGTTATTTCTAATTTCTCGAGATTGCAGAAAGACGCGGGAAAAGAGCATACATAGCAGAAAAATCTCGTCTTCCTGTTTCTAATTGCCGAGATCACACACAGCGCAGAGCAAATAGCATACACAGAGAAAAGGGTATAGATCCAGCAAAAAAAAAAACTATAAACCGAAATATATATAACTGCAAAAGATATACTTTATACCTCCAGATCTAAAATGACAAAACTGGGCAACCCGAAACCTTTTCGCATGAAACAAAAGGGATTCCTCATTGTAACAGACGCTCCGGACACAACGGAGCAGTTCTCCCGGCCTGAAAATGGTCAGATATAGTAGATCTGAAAAATGGAAGTCGCATGCAGTCAAACCAGCTTTGGATTTGGATCAACAATGGATGCAGCCCTCAAAATGGCTCTGATACCATGTAGGAATTTACAGGGTAAGTTCCTTAGATCAAACACCAAAGGTCACCGCTCACAAATAGATCACAGATCAATACACCAGTATTTGACGTGGTTAAAACCCTCAAAGAGGGAAACAGTCCACGGCCTAAGCCAAAGCGGCCACTTCAGGCAATTTATTAATATAAAGAAAGAAAATTTACATAAGCTTCTCTCATAAATGGTTACCGGACAAATGACCCTCCAAGCTCTTTAAATAGAGATCATGGACCAATCGAGTGTTAAGCCATGGATCAATTGTCGGTAATACCGAGGAGAGAGTGAACCGTCGGATCACTACATATCATAACTGTCGGATTATAAGTTACAAATGTACATAGTAAAGAAACACACTTTACCTAACTCTACGCTAGACCAAGTTATACTTAACTATTTCCTATGCGCCGAAATATCCTAACATCCCCCCTAAAGAACAACTTGGGATAGGATTTAAGGATATACAAGGTGACACAATAGGAGTGTCAGAATATCCTAACAAATCTCGTTTGTCAAAAATATTATTTTTTGAAGAATTTCGAAATTTTCATTTAGTTCTTTTTTAATTAACTCAAAAAAAATAACTTTGAGTTAATTACCTCAAAAAATTGACTTTGACTTAAATACAAATGCCCAAGGGTCCAAAATTTCTCAAAATTTTCAATATTCCCTTGGCCCGGGACCTTTAAAAATTTATTTTTTTGGGACTGGCGAATTTTACCTTAGAAAAATTTAAATTTACCTAGGACATTAAATTAATTAAATTTTTAGCTTAGGATTTTTAATTTAATTTGGCCAAAAAAATTAATGAATTAACTCATGACAAGATTAATTATTTTTCCAACCTTCTTTATATAAGATTAATACATTAAACCCATGAAGGGGAACCCCTGTTCGTAGTAGACCCTCAATAATCTACCCAATTTTGCGACTCAAAATATGATCTAGTAGACCAAGTAATTTGTAATAAAATTGTATTGGTTGACTCTCTCTTAGATTCCAAAAGGCATCTTGGAGGCTGCTCGGCGGATCTGCTTCAGATTTCTTTGGAGTGGGAGGAAGGACACTTTGGTGACCCCTTGGGTTCATTGGGAAAAAATTGATATGCCAAAAGGGCTGGGGGGTTGGGGACTGAAAAATATCTTCCTCTTTACTCAGGCCCTAGCAGCTAAGAGCAGCTGGAGGCTCATCAATTTGCCCAGCCTTTGGACCCAAGTGATTTCTCATAAATATATTGCTCCTTTGTCCATTGAGGATTGGATTAGGAATCCAAGGAAGTCTCATGTGGGAGGGTCAGTGATTTGGAAGGCTTTGGTTAAGTCTTTTCATATTCTGGAACCAAATTTAGTCTGGAATGTGGGCAGTGACTGTTAAAATTGGACAACTAGGTCCAAACTCCATGTTGTGATGCTCAGATTAAGACACTGATATTTTTGTTGGATTCCTCTTTCGGAGAGGTGTAAAATCCATATAAAATATATCTTAATCCGATGAGCAGAACATTTATTTTGAATTTATTATTTATAATAAATTATATGTGCAAGTCGGCCTTAAGGTTTTACACCCCCAGCAGATGTGTCACACACCTCAATGATGTATATAAATACAGTCAAAGTTGGAGAGCATTTCACACTCACTCATCACACATCTTCTTCTCTTCTCTGATTTAGTACGAGCTTCTTGGAGGACGAATTCAGCTCACACGTGGGAAAAATGACGAGTTTGTACAGCCAAGAAGGATGCAGATTGCTGCAGCTAGGGTTTCCAAGGAAGTTTGATCAGTGTTGACTTTGGTCAACGCATGGTCCAAAGAGGCTGAAATTTATTGGAGACTTCGATTTTGGGAGGCCGTACACATTGGCACAAGAACCGAGGTCAAAAGGTTGACCGAAGTTGGAGCTGCGTTGACTTTTATGTTGCTGCCCTGCGTTGACCTTTTCTGGACAATGTTGACTTTTCTGAAGTTGACTTGAGTTGACTGGGTGACTGATTTGAGGATTGCTGTGACACATTCTGGGTTGGCTGATCAAGGAGACTTTGCTGGTTGAAGCATCCTGTTGACCGCCGTAACGCACCATCACATTTCTCCTGTTTCTGGTTTGTCTTCTATAGATCCACTGGTATGTTCTATCAGCATTTTACTTAACTGTTTGGGTGATTGCTATAATAAAAGTAAAGTTGCATCAAGCATAGAACATCTACAAAAATTTACAAGGAAGCTTAGAGTTGGAGAGGATCCGTGGATGTGGGCAGTGGCAGGAAGCTTAGAGTTGGAGAGGATCCGTGGATGGGCAGTGCTCAGCAGCACCTTCTTCCGAGGCGAACTATCGAAGCTTTGAGGCAATGGGGGATTTCTTTTCTTTCCCACCTTGCTGAGCCGGTTCAAATTCAGCCTGGGCTCCAATCTTGACTTTTGGCCTCCTCTTTGGGGCTGGAAGCCCAAGATGAAAGGGATCTGGCTTTATACATTCGTGCTTTAAAACATGCTCATATTTTGCTTCGGGAGAGGGAGGATGAGATAGTTTGGGATTTTGATCCTTCGGGGATCTACTCTCTCAGGATGGGCTATACAAAGCTGAGTGTTGGGGGTTTTTTCGGGGATGAGCGTTGGTGTTGGAGGAAACTGTGGAAGCTCAATTGCCCTCCTAAGACTCGCCTCTTTATGTGGTGTGTCTTGGAAAATAAGGCCCCAACTTGGGACAATCTACAACGAAGGTGTTTTCAGGGACCTGGGTGGTGTGTCTCTGCAAATCGGATGAGGAATCTGGCAACCACCTTTTTCTCAGTTGTCCTTTCATTAAAGGGGTGTGGTTGGAATGCTCTAGATTGTTGGGTCTCCCGTGCAGATGGGAGGGTCACTCAGTGTCTCATGCCTGGGACTCATGGTGGGCTTCTACAGCTGAGTCAAATCTTAAAGCCCTGCCTCTTCTTGTCATCTGGGGATGCTAGCTGGCGCATAATAGACTTATTTTTTATGAGACTGTTAGCACCCCTGAAATCATAGGTGCCATGACTATTGGTTTCCACTCTGTGTTTCCTTAGCATATCTGTACTGCTAATCAAAGGGAACTACTAGTTTTGGAGATTGATAGGGAGATCCCATGGGGTTTTTTTGATGGGGCAGCGCAACATAATGCCTGTGGGGGAGGGGCTCTACTTTTTCTTTCTGACTCACATTTCTTCGAGCTCTTTGTTGGGCTTGGGGAAGGCTCTAATGACCTTGCTGAACTTTTGAGCCTCAAGCTTCTCCTGATATTTGCTGCTGAGAAAGGGTGTCGGATTATAAATTTTTTTGGGGACTCTATAAATGTAATTAATTGGATAAAGGGCATACAGCAGTGTAGACTTCTTCACCTTCAAAATCTGTTATGTTTGCATTTCCCCTCGGAGGATGAACGTATTTGGGTCTCTGTTGGGGATGTATAGCTCCCCAAGTTCCCATGTTGTCATTGGTTGTATGCTCCCTTTTAACTCCTTTGAACTCTGGGGGCAGAGTATTATGTTTGTTGAAACCGTTGGAGTGGCTACGGCGAAACTTTCTTGTTGTTGAATCGAATGTTGAAACAGTTTGGACAACGCATCTACTATATTGGTGAGCCCACTGTTGTTGTATGGATAGCAGTGGGACTGAAGTTTTTTTAGATAACTATAAGTTTTTTGAATGGACAGTGATCGGTGATGCACTGGTTTTTTCTCAGCGCTTAACAGTAATCATGCTTCTGTATTTGACTGTTGACCAATAGTCTCGACAACAAACTTATTTGTTTGATTGACAAATCACAGTTCTGTGGTTTTTCTTATTGTAGTTTTGTTCTCATCTGCAGAAATAAAATTACGCTTTTTTTTCCAAGAAAAAAAAAACATCTGTAATAAAATGATCTACATAATTAGCTAGGATCATTCTCAAATTACTTTTACAAAGACTCGATAAAAAACACTAGGAAACACCAAAATCCACCCTAGCTTTGGGGTGAGGTTGGAGGGGAAAAACTTTGCCGACCATTTGTGTCTAGAGTCATAGATGAATCAGTGAGACAAAAAACCTCCTAGGATAGAAATCGTCATCAAAATATTAGGCTTACCTAGGTTGTTACATACATGATGGTTTTACTAAGATCATTTACATTATAAACATGCATAATGAGTTTACATCTCTTACAAAATTGTCGACTGAATGATGAAATCTGAATGGCACGAGCACTCGAACAAGATAGATAGCTTTTGCAAAAAAAAGGGTGTACTGTTATGGGGTCGTTGACACAGAGTGGTCAACAACTTCTTTTGTCATGAGATTATTCAACCATCCAAGTTGTCACTCTAAAATGATGCATTTAGCAACTAAATATGATTACTTACATGGAACCGAAGAGGATTATTGTAAAGAGACAAATAGCGGTGCGCTTCTTGATGTAGTAAATATTACTTTAACTAGTTCAAGAAAAAGCATTTTTGGGAAAAAAAGGTAGACATAAATATAACTATGATGTAAGCTCCCTACTTACCCAGAGTAGGCACACATTAAAATATGTTAACTCGAACATTAGCTGCCCTAAAGTATATTACTAGACCAACCTCAATAAGGTCTAGCTGACAAGAATAATAGTAGGCATTATTTCTGCACATCCTTAGATAACTTCTCACCATTTATTGCACACTTATCTCTTGTTCTGAGATCATTTCCAACATCACTAACACTGTTGAAAAAACTTGAAGGGATAAACTTTTAAGTTTTATATATAGAAAAGAAAGCATTTCATATGACCCATTGTTTTGCACTCAGAGGAAAGGGCACATGCACTTATGGATATACAATTTAATTCTTGCTTCTCAACTACAAGATACAGTATTATATTTCATTTTTATCATATCTTAAATTTTAAATAGAATAATTCTACATGGTTACATTTATTATTCTCGCTTTCAAAATAGAGTATCTTTAGTTACATTTATTATTTGAAATATTACAAAATGGAAAAGACAGGAATATAGAACATATGCAACATTCCAAATAAATCAAAACAGGGACATAGCACTAAAATTTGGAAAATGCCGAAAATATGCTGCAACTAGAAATTACATTAAGACATCATAATCTATGAGCAAGAAACAATGGAGCCATATCATTATATATAACAGCAAATGAAATTACACAGTGCTCCAAAAGGAATGCACTCAAGCCACAAGATGGTTGAAATACACTAAAGAAACCAAGCACTGGAAATGTTGTGCTGCTACTGAGGAGAAGAACCATGTGTGGAAGGTTGTTAGAGTGCTCGGAATGATGCGTGCTTTTAACCACGGATTCTACTCAAAAAACCCAGAAAAACCCAGAAATGGTTTGGCCAGATTTTAAGTTCGGATTTTCGGCCTTTTTTGAGTTGCCCACTGCATTTCCGCTGCCTGCCTTATGCACTCCCTAGGAATGACTGCTGATATGGGGCTGAAAAAATGATCTATCAGCTGCAAAAACACCCAATCAACTCAATAGGTGAAGGGTTTGTACCCTCACTGGAAAATAAGCTCACAAATTGGAGATTTCTCTCCACTGCTACACCCCTGCAACATAACCCAACTCTAAATAGAACTGCGTTGTACATGAGACTGAAGCTCGGCCAAATGCCTGAATGTGGAAGTATAGTGCAAAACTCCTCCAAGAGCTTCTCAATGGAAGAGGTGGGATTCCCAATCAAGAACACCCACTGCTAAACAACACATGCAATCTTAGCTAAACAGCTGAAGAAAGCTATATGTCTAAACAGACCATATATCAAAATATCAAATATACCAAGATGAATAATATGGCTGCCATCCTCTTCCTTTTATAAGATATGAGCTTCCATACCCTAAGCCCCATTCATTAATGACACTACTTCCTTGCAATGTGTCTCCATCTAAAACTACGTTGATCCTTCATTAATGTCCACTCCTCCATGACAGCGTTGTTGATTTGGTCAAAGTTGACCCAGTCCACATGTTTTAGCCCATGTTCACACCTTAGGGTGCTTTATTGAGTTGGAAAGATGATCTACTTTCACATGAGAAGTGGTTTTATTCACAATAAAGAGATTTATGGGTCTCCCTACCCACTTATTCACCTATCTAAGTGACAAAATAAAACTTTAATATTCCAATTAGCTGTAGGCTAATTTAGGAATATTACAGTCCTCTCCTCCCAAATGTTTGCTTGTCCTCAAGAAACTGTAAGGATCGAACTGAAGAGCCTCTCCTCTTCCTCCTGTAGCATCTTCATGTGATAAGCTCCTCCAATGAACAAGATGTTGTCTCATCAATAAGTCTTCAAGTTGCTCCTCCCAAGAGTATAAGTATGCCTTTGGTGAAAAATCCAAATGGCTCTCATCATGATCAAGTGGAATATCCATGGAAGCAACTATGTGTGGTCTGAAATATATTGGGAACTATTATTCCCATGTGAAGCCTCCATCCCCAATCTATCATCCATAAAAAATGAGTTGCCCGCCAACATGGCAACTCATGAAACATCTCCTCCACCTTAGGCTCCTGCAAAGAAGGTGGGTTGTATAGCTGAACATGATGGATCAAATTGTCCATCCCACGTTGTCTCTCTCTCCACTTATAATAAGTGTAGAGCTGCTGCTGAACTTGGGCTGTAATAATGTTGCCTTCAAGAGGCAAAAAGGCAGTTGGATCCTCAAAGATCCACTCTTTGGTTCTTGCCCAAATCATCCCATGTAAAATGAATGACATTATCATCATATGGGATTCAAATGAGGAAAGTACTGAAGATTTTATGTAGTGTTGGAAGGTACCAACAGTTTCCCAAGTGGTCACGGCGCAGTTTTACCAACTGCAGTTTCAAAATATGATGTGGCAAGTTGTCTTCAAACAATTTGCTAGTTGTGCATGTCATCTCATCTACTAGTAAACAGTACATGGCATTGTATATCAACTAAGCATACAAGAAATAGTACAACACTGGCCCAAAGCCATACAAGAAATGGCTATCTTCATCATAGATGTTGGTCCAAAAATGACCATGAAGCCCAAATAGAGGCTTGCCCTCTTGTGGAGCAATGCACTGTATAGAGATGGTAAGAGAATGCAAATACTGTGTTAGATGATCAATAAATGAAAAAACATATTTCTTACCATGTACTTTGAGTAAAGTGATAACAAGGTCAAAGAATGAGCCCTCCATAGTGGTATGACATATCTCCATGGAAAGGAATGAACCATGTGCTGCATGTAAAGCATTCTCCTTATACTTGGGGATCCAAGTCAAGAAGATCATATCATGGTAAAAGATGTCCCCATCCACTACTCCATCACTCTCATCTTCTACTTGTTCATCAAGTGCATCATATGTGAAGTGATCCTGGGAACACTCCATCAACAAACCCAAGCTCCCAAGTGACAGCGTTGTTGGCCTTTGTGACAAGGCTCTTGTCATCTCATAGCTCCATCCTTTGACATACCACATGTCAAAGTCATCAATCATAATGCTGCTATATATGGAAGATTCCTTCCAAAGTGGAAGTACCTCTTGATCCTCCAAGGCTAAGGAGTAGCCCCTTTGCACCATGATAGTGCCATCACCCACTCCTGCAACATTATGCAAAGTATGGAAGGAAATTAGTCCATACTCCCCCAAGAACATCCAAAGCAACAACAACTCTTGTTGCCTCCCCACACCATCACCATATAAACTATGGAGCAAGCAACAACATGATGATTGACATGAAAGATATCACATCACCCCAATACACCCAAACCTCGTTGCCATATGATGGCAGAGCCATGCCAAGGTTCATCCACCAACCAACTCTTTGAAATAGAATGTGTCATATGATGACCAAATTCTTTCAAGAGTAACCAACGCAGCCTTGCTTCCTGCTGCCCTGTGTCATAGATCTGCAAGTGGCTCACCAACCCCTTTCTCACCATCCACACCTATTCATCCAAATGTGGGTGTCTCCAACCATGATCCATTATGGTACTCCTCCAATGGAGAATACCATCCTCCCAAATCAGATTTCTATCTTTGCATTTCATGGGATGTTGAAATGCAATCTCCTGGAGATCTCCAAATGAAGACCACCCTTCAATGACCAAGTTGAATCCATAAGGATCCAAATAAGATGTAGGCAGAAACTTCTCATCAAAATGTGAAATGCTCATCAAGAAGTACCCATCATAATAATGGAAGATGTCATCCCTCATAAGATACCCTCCATCAATCATCTGCTTGTCCTCTGTTATGCATGTAGAAAGGTCATTGGAATGCTCCAATAATGATTGGGCCCCCAACTCATCACTGTTGCTCAATGATAGCGTTGTTGATCTCCATAATGGTGCAACTGTTGTCTCAAGATCATGCTCAATGCTTAACACATAGTTCTGCATTGCTTTGCTCAGGACAATGTTCATCCCATACTCCAAAATTCTACACTCCAACCCCAAGAGTTGTGTGCAGCTCAACAATGATATACTAGGATGAGTGTATACCTCCTCCTTGAATACATCAAGGGTCCTCAGCGCAAGGATATCCTGCTGCTCTAAATCAGCAATGTACTTTGACCCTAGGTTATGCAAAGGTATATTCCCACAATCCTCCATATGATGTGCTAAAATATCAAAAAGTGGAAACATGTGCATACCTTGGTAAAGCTGGGAAACATCTTGTACTGCTACAAGAGTTCCTTCCTCTGGTGTGATGACTTTTCCAACTGATGATGATGATGGCTACTCCTCTATGGCTGCATCAGCACTGGTACAAGTCTCCTCCTCCTCATGCATCTCCAGAATAGTGCATGGGACTCTAAATGTCAAGAGATCAAGACCATCTTGCAAAGATGCAAGGGTTCTTTCTCCTGATGCAAGTGCTCCTGCAGCAAGTGGTGGTGAAGGCCTCTTCTCCTCTGATTTCTTCTCGTCAAACTTCTTGATCAACCTTTGAGTAAAATCTGCATATGCAATCACTCTTGCATGACTCAAATGGCTGAACCACCAAATGTTTGCTTCACCCTCAAGGTGCAGCGCTGCAATCTCAACAGCGTCTTCCTTTACTACTGGATGTAGCAGGAAAAATGCATTCAACCTCATTCCCCAAGCCCTTGTTGTGCATGAGGATGACCCATCAAAGGTAGACAATAGAAATCTAATTCCCTTTATTCTTCTATTGTTGCAAGGTCTTATTTCTTCTTTGAGCTGAATGAACTGTGGGAGAGTTAGATTCTCCTTGAAAGCTCTAGGTTGAGACTTATATTCTGCAAGATACTCACTTAGAATCTCATGATCTAAGTGTCCTCCATCTCCATGTCTTTTGTCTTCTTCTTCAAAAGGAAAGAGCATAGCATGTTTCTTTGGAGCTTTATGCAATACCGGGTTTGCTTTTTGTTGATAGGAAGTACATGGACTTTCCTCATCTTGAAACCCTAGTGTGCTTTCATGGCTTTTCTCCATTTTTCTTTGCTTGACCTCCTTGGTGAGGTCCCTCTTAGATCGGAAAAGAGATGAGATAAAACTCATTCTCTCCATCATTTTGATCTCTTTCTCCTTCTTAATCTTCTGATAGCATAATGGCTGAGATCCACAGGCTGAGCCAAGATTATGCTTTGATACCACTGTAATATTCCAAAATGGAAAAGACAGAAATATAGAACATATGCAGCATTCCAAATAAATCAAAACAGGGACATAGCACTAAAATCTGGAAAATGCCGGAAATATGCTACAACTGGAAATTACATGAAGACATCATAATCTATGAACAGAAAACAACGGAGCCATATCATTATATATAACAGCAAATGAAATTACACAGTGCTCCAAAAGGAATGCACTCAAGCCACAAGATGGCTGAAATACACTAAAGAAACCAAACACTGGAAATGTTGTGTTGCTACTGCTACTGCTACTGGAAACTGCTGCTACTGAGGAGAAGAACCATGTGCGAAAGGCTATTAGAGTGCTCAGAATGATTTGCGCTTTTAACCACGGATTCTACTCAAAAACTCAGAAAAACCCAGAAATGGTTTGGCCAGATTTTAAGTTTGGATTTTCAGCCTTTTTTTAGTTGCCCACTGCATTTCTGCTGCCTAACTTACGCACTCCCTGGGAATGACTGCTAATATGGGGCTGAAAGAATGATCTATCAGCTGCAAAAACACCCAATCAACTCAATAGGTGAAGGGCTGGTCCCCTCACTGGAAAATAAGCTCACAAATTGGAGATTTCTCTCATCCACTGCTACACCCCTGTAACACAACCCAACTCTAAACAAAACTGCGTTGTACATGAGACTGAAGCTTGGCCAAATGCCTAAATGTGGAAGTATAGTGCAAAACTCCTCCAAGAGCTTCTCAATGGATGAGATGGGATTCCCGATTAGGAACACCCAGTGCTAAACAGCACATGCAATCTTAGCTAAACAGCTGAAGAAAGCTATATGTATAAACAGACCAGATATCAATATATCAAGTATACCAAGATGAATAATATGGCTGCCATCCTCTTCCTTTTATGACCCAGTCCACATGTTTTAGCCCCTGTTCACACCTTAGTGTGCTTTATTGAGTTGGAAAGATGATCCACTTTCACATGAAAAGCGGTTTTATTCACAATAAAGAGATTTATGGGTCTCCCTACCCACTTATTCACGTATCTAAGTGACAAAACAAAACTATAATATTACAATTAGCTGTAGGCTAATTTAGGAATATTACATTATTGTCCAAGAAAGTGTTTACTTTTTCTTAACCAATATTATCATTTTAAACAGATGTAGCTGTTGAACAAGCAAAAAATAATTGTGCTGAACATTATGCAATTGTGCTGAAGATAGAAGCATGAAAAGGCTTTAAATAGTTGCAAGTCTTTGTAGCCTCCAAGTTAATGGTGGACTGGGTAAACAAAAATTACAGAACTGAAAACATGATATTAGGTCATTGTGAACCTATTTTTGAAGGTGAAGGGGAGCTTTGAATATATATTTTTTTCTCATGTTTATGAATAGTTCAACAGAATTGCCGATCAATTCTCTTAAGCTCATTTGTTGCAGAACATGCACTTTTAAGAGCAGTTCAGAGAAAAAACCCAAGTTACAGTTTCTGATAGAGCTCTGTTCTAACAAGTTTATAAATTCTGATTTTTAAATCTTACAGAGTGAATACCTTGTTTTTTATATTATATCTGTTTGGGACCTCGGCAAAAACAAGAAGAAATAATATTTTTAAAGGCTATCTTTAAGGACCCCAAGAGGGTTATAAAATAATGATAGGATAGAAGCAGAACCAGCTGCAGATAGTCATGGGACTCCTATTTTTTAGCCTGAATGGGCAGTCTGATGTATATTCTGATTTCACACTTGAAGTATCTAATAAAAAGATTTTTCCATGGAAAAAAAAGTGTCATGATCTTTTGATTTGACTTTAGAACTGGTCGTCAGAATTGACTGGATCTGCTTACACTACTTAAAAATAATTATTCTGCTGCATAAGGTAACAATACCATTTTCTGGGTTACCACCAAAGTCATACAGATCAGAATTCGCAACGGTTGGACAATCCTGAATAAGGTTAACATGATATCTGAGACAAAGTTGGCAAAAGACTCGACACTAACCTGGCAAAACAAATATCACATAAAAAAATCAAATGTTTACAAGATAAGCTTTTATGTTTCATGACCAATACATAAAATTAGCTTATACATGACCAATACATAAAATTGGCTTATACGTCATAGACAAATGTAATATAAATAACCTTTCAAAATAGACAAACATCCAGCAATGAACATCAAATAGCTTATCTGTTCCAAAAATAAAGCCACCTGAAACTTGGAAATAGTTTTAAACCTTTGAATGGTACGCTACATAAAACATAACCATTCCTTTCTCCCCCTTCATGCCATGTTCACTATTATTTTGACTAATGTTGCAAAAATCAGACATGTTATTCAAAGGAAAATAATGTATAAGATTGTATGCCAACTTGTCATTTCATGTATAGTTCTCTTGGTCAAACCTCTGAACATTCTGATCTTAGTACTGGGCCTGTGAGGGTCATTTCTTGCCATTCCTAAGGCATAAGTCTATCAGGATGGGTAGATTGGAAGGGACAATAGGCAAGTCATAAGTCATCTTATAGCTTGTCTATTCGTTGGTACTCATTGCCTCATCTGCTATGAGTCAGTTGTGCCCGTCATTGAGCTCTAGGGACATGGTGCTATATCTTTTAATAGTTCTTGTTGATTACTTCACTCCGAGGGAAAGGGATGCATCGTTACCTTTCCTCTTGGCAGGTTTCCTACCATTGACTCTGACACATCATTTGGAGGGTGACCCAAAAGTTGAAGCACCTCGGTGGCCATTAGCTTCATCAGTGGTCATCTCACATCCAATGAGGTCAATCATCATTGAGTCTTGATTGGATGATCTGTGTCAGTGTTCAACTACAGCACATTGTTCACATCGAAGTTGTGCTCATACCTTAAGGGCCCGTCAACCTTATTGGTGGGTTCCTTTGTACATGGAAAATGTTTTCAATATTGGCATCTAACTAGGTGACTTTCTCCCATGTGCCGACATCAACACATTCTCCATTGGGAGGAGTGTATTATATGGATAGGTAGAAAGTAACCATTTTTGATGGACATATATGGGTAAGACCTCCCCTTACAAATGGTTAGTCAAGGAACCATACATATTTAACTCCATTGCCCACAGGAAAGACAAGTTGGTCCACAAAATGTTTTATACATAGTATAATTCACAGATATAGTTACAGAGATCCTGAGGTTTTCGATATCCCTCATGGAAATTCAATCCTCTTGAGTTGGCATTGTTAAACCCCAGATTTGCTCCATAGCAAACCAGAGGGTTAAGGGCGAGCTCATTTCATCAAGCAAGTGTTCAGAGTGTGATTCTAGAGACAATTTTCATTGACCAGAGGTTAATTCACACAAAGTTCAAATATAGGATGGTTCAGTCATGTGGTCCCTATTCATTAGTTATGATTCCAAAGAGAGTTCATTGACTCAGAGGTTGGTTCACACAAAGTTCAGATGCAGGATAGTTCAATAAAATGATCCTTGTTCATCAGTTGGTCCTCAGAGATATTATACAGGTCTTTCATCAGTATTGGAGATGATTTGCTATTTTACCAGTTCGCCTACTTTTTAGGAAATAAAGTTCAAAGGTCTACATGGCAGTATTGAATATATGTTCGAAGTCCTCATGAGCTCAGGATTCCAGTGAGTGTTTTCCGAATGACATGCAGTATACTTTCTTTGGCAACTACAATTCAAAGACTTGCATGTCAAAGATGATGGTATATTTGAGATAATCACAAACTCATGATTCCGATGAGCTATTTTCGGGCAACATGTGAGAGACTACTATTTTTAGCATGGGCTTACATGTTAGTTCTGATCGCATATTTGGATGCCTCATTGAAAATCAAGTCCAATGAGTATAGTTTCAAGGACATGAGAGAAATTTATATTTTCAGCAATGCCTATTTTTACATGCGCTATATTTAGTAGGGTTCCCCTAGCAATTCTGGATAATTTCTATTTACCCCTATTGTTAGGGGGAATACTACTTATAGCAAGTCCGTTTAAAGCATGCTGACATATGACAGTTTCCGGTTGCGATAAATTTCAACTTATGGTGATGACATGCGGCAAGTTTTAAGAGTAATACATGGCAATTTCTCAGCATGACAAGTGGTAGTATCAAGATGCATGCATGTGGATTAATGCACATTGAATTGTTGAATTTTCAAGTGCAATAGATGCGAGCACTAATTTCTGAAAAAAATGAGAATTACTTCTAATGATGTAGATATTCTTTTAGCACTTACAATTTATCATTAAGCAATTCAACCATAAATGCATAAGGACACATTAGAGATCACAATGCACAAAGACAACACAATATTTACACTGGTAAAACCCAGCAACCTTTTCCCTAGAGATATTCTTCAGATCAACAAGAGATACACCTAATTCTGATAGTCAACTATGATGGTCAAACTGACCGACAATGCTATGCTCAAACAACCCTCTTGTCAAGTCAATCTTCTGCCCAACAAACTCGTCCCTCTCTAATCTGCTTAGGCCGAAATTCAGCCTCCTAGAAATTGCCCAGAAACTTGGCCCTTCTGCCCAAAATTTCAGCCCTGCTGGCTAGAATATGCCCAAAAAATCACACATGTGCAGTCAAAGATAAAGAGAGATGATTGAGATGATTTCATCCATCTTTGTCCTTCATCCTTCTTCTTCTTCGCTTGGATGCCCAGAATATATCTTATCTTGTGTGTGATCGAAAGGTGTCTTGTGGAGGAGGTCTAATGCCTTATTTATAGTGTTCAGCCTGGCTTGAATGGGTGTCTCTTTATTGGGGCCAACTTGACTTGAAGGAGGGCCGACTTAACAAGTTTGGAACCAAAAATTCAAAATTTTCTCCTTTGAAACCGACATGAAGAACATGTCTTATATTAATCATTTTAAGGGTTAATCAATGAAATGACATGAAGAACATGTCTTACATTTATCATTATATATTTCAAGGGCTAAAATATCAATCATGAAGACCGACCATAGCTACAAAATTCAGCACTCCCTCTTAGCTATGTAGGTGTTCATAATAACTATCCATATGTTATCTCGCTGACAAATTAGGTTATAACAATTCATTACATCCATCAACATCACTCAACTACCATAATTTTGGTCAACATCTTTGACACATGGTAAATCAACAACATCAACAAGTTACAATAATTCAGGTTGGTACCTCTAACCTATGGTGTATCCTCACCATAATCCTTGTCAGTACCTCTAACCTATGGCGTATCCTCACGATCGTACCTCCTGACAATACATCAATAACATCAACTAGTCCCAAAAATTTCGATCTATCTGACACATGGTATACTGACTAGTCTTGGTTCACCATCATTCCAGTCAATATCTTTGTCACATAGTGAATCTCCAAAGGCCTCACTCTTTATGAGTAATCTTGGGCCCAATGCTAAATGTGCTCACTCAACCTACCTAGAGAGTTTGAGCCTGATGCTGAAAGGCACCCACTCAACTGAGTGATTCTAGGCCTCTAGGACCATTCTTCCTAATTTTGGTCAACATGCTTGACACAAGAAGAATGATTGTCCTTTGTTGGACCATTCTCCCTAATTCCGATCATACTGGACACAGGGAGAATGTTTGTCCCTGATCTTATCTCATCAGCACTGCCTCTCACTAAGGGAAGTGTTCTCAACAAGTCCAAGCTTGTCCATGAAGTATACAAACTTCACTCTGGACCAAGGCTTTGTAAGAATATCATATGCTCATCTAGTAAAGATGTGTTGGAGCTTCATTGCTCCCTTTTGCACCATGTCACGAATAAAGTGGTACTTGATATCAATGTGTTTCAACCTATCATGGAAAATTGGATTCTTTGCAAGCTTCGCATAGCTTTGATTGTCACAATATATCACAGTCAGTTCTAGCACCTGATCAAATAGTCCTATGAGTAACTTCCAAAGCCACACTACTTCACAACTCACTAAACGAGTTGCGATATACTCGGCCTTAGCAGTGTTGAGTGCAACAAATGCTTGCTTCCTGCTCATCCAAGAAATCATAGTAAAGCCCAAACTAAAGCAATTTCCAGATGTACTCTTTCTATCTTCTGTGCTCCCTGCCCAATCTAAATTTGTATGTCCCTACAGCTATATATCACAATTTGAGACATATCTCAAACCATAATCAATTGTACTACGCAAATATCTCAATACATGCTTCGCTACAATCCAATGATCGTGTCTTGGTTCCACCTAATGCTGGCTCAGAGTGTTCACTGCAAAGCAAATGTATGGCCTGATATTAACCAAATACATCAAGGAGCCAATCAGCTTCTGGTACGTAGATGGATCTACCAAATATGACTCAAAGTCTCTCAATTTCCTCAAATTAGTCACCATGGGAGTTGCCATAAGATTTATAGTCCATCATTCCAAACTTCTGCAAGGTCTTGATAATACACTTTCCTTGACCAAGGAAGATTTCACCAGGCTTTTGCCATACTTCTAGCCCCAAATAGTAGTGCATCAACACAAGATCCTTCATATCAAATTCAGAGGCCAACTCCCTCTTACACTAAATAATGTGATGCTCTACACCTGTCAAAAATAAGTCATCAACATGCAATAATAAAATCGCAAGTCCATTCTTCTCAACCTTGATATATAGGTTTGGAAAAACCAAGTCTTTTCAGGTAGCCATCAATCTAAGAATACCAGCCTCTTGGTGCTTGCATACAAAGCTTTCTTCAATCTGCAAACGTGAGACTCTTTCCCATGAACCTCAAAACCTTGAGGTTGTTCTATGTACAACACTTCCTCAATCACACCATTGAGGAAAGCAGTCTTTACATCCATCTGATGTAAATTTGAACCCATATGAGAAGCAATAGAAACAATAGATCTAATAGTAGTTTACCTGGCAACTGGAGCAAAAGTCTCATTGTAATCCTCTCCCTCTTTCTGGGAGAATCCTGTATCCACAAATCTCGCCTTGTACTTGTCAATACTACCATCCACTACATGCTTAATCTTGTACATCCATTTGAAGGTCACCACTGACATTCGTTCAGATCTAAGCACAATTTCTCATAAATCATTCTTCGTAATAGATTGGTATTCTTCCATCATTACATCCTTCCAAACTTGTTGGCTAGTTGCCTCTTCATAGGTGGAAGGTTCAAAAGCAATGAGATTAGTCATCAATGTTGCATATCCAAAATGCTTTTTCAGTCTCTAACTTCCCTTGAGGGTGCCATGTGGAGCTGCATGTCCTTCTGCTTCCTGCAAAGTAGATCTAAGCCAAGTTGGCCTCTTCTTGATTTTTGGAATAACAACTAGATCCATTGGTTTACTAGGCCCTTCTGGCTCTTCTTAATGATCTACTAGATGTTCTAAAGGATTGGATGGACCTGAGCCTTCTTCCTTGGGAGCTTCATGTTCTTCATCATCATCAAAGTCCATGGGAACTTCTTTAGACTTCCAATAGGCAACATTCTCATCAAAGATAACATCCCTACTAACTTCAACTTGTCGTCGTCCAAGAACATAGATTTTATAGGCTTTTGATGACTCGTATCCAACAAATATTCCTTTCTTTCCTGAACGTTATGGTTTCTTATTTTATATTTGGGTATTGTTACCCACCAAAAATGGGTGACCCCATAGGAGAAATTTTCTCCTATGATATCTCTACAGCCGACAGTCAACAACCTCTAACAACCACAAGTGTAGCTGATACATTGTGCCATTTGATCTTCGCTCCCTGCATCAACCATATGTCCCCTCACCCATTTGTCTAAAACATATGTGAGAAGGTGGGCTATCGAACCGAAAAGGTATGTTTTTCATTATGCAATCAAGTGCTTATGCTTGTTGGGCATCTCGGGCATGGATTATTAGGTGACTTGGAAGAAGGAAGGGGTTTGACCGTGGTTTTGCTCCCTGGACCCTCACCTTAATGGGGGGTTAATCTTCAATCATAGTCCCATGGGATCTCCCCTATTGACCTATGGTTTCAGGAAGGGCACTAAATGGGAAACCTTAATCTTGGTTGTGTGGTCTCGTTTTCATGTTCCACATTTCACTCACCTCTGCACATAACAAGTCCTATTCCATCATTTTCCTTCTTTGGGTCCACATGCCCACTTGATCCATAAGGCACTAGCACGCCGATCTCCCCTTGTCCACATGTTTGGGTCAAGCCTGGAAATGTTGCCCTGAAGGTTGATGCAGCTAAAAGAAAATTATAAGCATATCATGGCCACAAGCAAGATATATATATATATATATATATATATATATATATATATATATATATATATAATGCAAAATATGGTCAGACATTTAATATAGCATGTGGGCAAAAGCCAAACATGAGCTCCACCCCTTGATCATGGTCATCACCCTAGTTCCTGGGGCCCATGAGTGTCCCCACGTCATTAAGGAACCCATGCACATCCCAACCCCTGGTCAGTGGTGGGTGATGAACTGCCCCACCTTAAGAGGGTAATAACTGCTTCACATCATACACAGCACGCTCTAATTTCCCAAAACCCCAAGCAGCAAAATAAAGAAAAAGCAAAAGGCAAATAAAGAGGGGTGGAAAATAATGGTCATGGTAACTCATGTATCCACTATTGCTCCCTCCTATATCTATACACCCAATATGTGGACATCCCTCGTCATTGCCACCCTTGAACCCATGAAATTTGGCCTCGAGACCCCTGTGTCCTCATCCATTCATCATCATTCACATGACACCTATCAAATGAATGATGTACCAGGGAACTGTCTTTCCCCTTAAGGGCTTGATAAACAAGCTTGGTTAACTTAGATGCACTAATGAATTATTGTGCCTAATGGTGAGGATGAAGTACTAGACATTATATGTAATTGGCAGGTGGTTTCATTATGCGTTTGGCAATTTAATTGGGGCCCAAGTCCACTACAAGATCATATTGACACCCCAGAGTGAAGCGTTGAGAACCATGGGACTCTCATCATGTGCAAATCATGATTTCACACCATGGGCACCCTCTGCACCCTCAACAGTCTCCTCATTTCCCCACTATATTCACTTGATGATGCACTTGGACCAGGGTGTCCCAGTCGGCTTAGCAGTGATCAAATGGTTTGGCAGCTAACCCGAGGCCCAAAGGAGGTTTTCTCACCCGTTGAGTCAAGGGAGGGCAAGCCCAATTGTCAGAACCCTCAATATTCGAGCATTACAGGCTATTTTATCATTGGGAAACCCATGAGACTTGCTTTTGTACCCCAAATTCACTTTAGGGCCCCACATGATGACTTTCATGGAGATATAGGGGCCATTCCCTCGTTCATGTTTTATAGAGCCCTCTCACACATTTTGGCACCAACAGGACTCAACATGGCCCTCCAACGGCCCTACATCAGCATGACATCATCAATTCAGCTAGCATTTGGATGGTTAATTCATAGTTTGTAAAAGCTACTTGGTTAGCTTATGACCAAGGGATGTATCTTGCCCATTTTTATAATATTTGGGGGGCCAATATGTTAAATTCAACCTATTAGGACTCATATAATAGAACTTGACTTCATTTGTATTGGATCATCATCACACTTGCATTCTTTCTCTTGTAAAGAACTCGCACTTGTTTCTTTGGCTATTGGAGACTCTTTGGATGCATTTTGATGTATGGAGATGATTCACACTTCTTCTTTGGAGCTATTTTCTTGAGTGATGGACAGATATATTGCATGCCTTCTTGTAAGTGCCTAATGTTGAAATCTCTCTTGAAATTGTTTAATGTATGGAATTGCTACTCTAGAATATGCTAAGTACTTGCTCTAATTGTTAAAGATTAATTTTTGAAAGCTTTCTAGTAGAGTATTGCATATGTTATCCAATGTATGGCATGTAATGAATGTTCCTAGTGGATGAATATCTTTGAATTCTCCATGAAACTCCATTATTTCTTGAAGTTGGTAAATGTTCAAAATTGGTATCTAGAATATCTATTTTGAGCCACCTTAGGGACATTTTATCTCATCTTGAACAGCCTAAGACTCCATATGCCCAAAGGACAAGGCACTAGTCCAAGTCCTTGGTGGTCAAACTTCCTCTTTCTCCATAATTTTCCCTCTTAAAACTTAGTCCTTTAAGGCTAGGGCGAAAATCTAGGGCTTGCAGTGAAATTTTAGGGAGGAGATTTATTTGGAATTCGAGAGCCTAAACATCAAGCTTAGGGTCTACACTATTTGTGTTCCAAGTTTGGTGGGCATCCACTCAAGTTTAATCCATAAAATCTCTTGCCCTAAGCGTTACTCCAAGAGGGAAACCATAGGTTCTTATCCTTCAACTTGAGGACTTCCTTGAAGGCTATATGAGCTTAATACTTGTTGAAAATAAAACACAAGAAGCCTTTTCTCTCAAGCCTTGAACTTGTGAATACTTGTTACCATCAAAAAACCTCAAAACCCTAGGTCTTGTGCCTTCTTTTCTAGGGCTTTTCTTAGAGGGTGGTTTGCTTCTTTGAAGGCTTGTACCTTTATTGAGTCTCTCTTTTGAATGAGCTCTTGCTCATTCACCTTGTACCCTCAACCCTAGAGTATTTGTTATAGGTGATCATAATCATACTGGGATTCCTCCCATCAGTGAAAGTCTAAAGCGCAGGGGACCTTGGCTGTGGTGACAGTGGGCCATTGTCCCATTGTTAGCAATTAGTCTAGCTCTTTGTCTTATAGGCTTCCCTCCTCAAGGGCCTGCTTGATTTTGTGGTAACAAGTACATATGTAAACTGGATGACCAAAGATTCTCAAATATCCAACATTCAGTGTTTGTCCAGTGAACACTTCTTCAGGAGCTTTGTCTTCCAAGATTCAATGAGGACTTCTATTTTGAATATAAATGACTATCATGGATGCTTCACTCCATAAGAACACAGGCAAGTCTTGATGATGCATCATTGCTTTAACAGATTCTTCAATGGTCTTGTTTTTTTTTCTTTCAGCAACTCCATTTTGTTGCGGATTGTAAGGGAATATCAACTCCCTCTTAATCTCAACTTCTTTACAAAAGGAAAAGAGTTCCTTGGAAGTGTATTCTCCTCCATTATCTGATCTCAAAATCTTGATCTTCTTTCATGTGAAATTTTCTACTTCAGCATTAAATTCTTGAAACTTGTTAAAGACTTCATCCTTGGTCTTCATGAAGTAAATCCATGTATTGCGAGAGAATTCATCAATAAAGGTTACATAGTAAAGAGAGCCTCCAAGGGATTTCATTGGGCATTGAACCGCATTCATCAAAATGAACTAGATCCAAGATTTCCTTGAAGCTAATTTCACTAGTTGGAAAAGACTTCCTGATGTTCTTTCCAAGCGCAAGCCTCCACGTACTCCTTCATGCTCCATATGCAATTATGGAACACCAAAAACCATCTGATTTAAAGTTGGCAAAGCTCTATAGTGAAGATGAGCATATCTTCTATGCCATAGTTCACATAGATTGATATCATCATGCACTAATGCTTGAACTGGTTGTTTCAAAAGCCTATACAACCTTCCTTCACGAATTCCAATTACTCTAGCAGAGTCTATACTTGAGCCCTTGGGCCATACAAGCACTTTACCATCAACAAATGCTACTCTATCTCTTTTATCTTCCAAACGTGGAATATAAAACAAATTCTTTTTTCAAACCTGGTACATATAGTATGTTGCTAAGATGAACATTTTCGCCTAATTTTAACTCAATGGATGTTTTCCCAACGCCTTTGACTGCATAATTGTTGTTATCTCCAAGCTCTACCTTTTGAGATAATCTCTTTTCCATTAGACTTGTGAGATTGTCATGACCCCCTGTCATGTGTCTTGAGGCACCACTATCTACTAGCCACAAATCATTGTTATCTGCAACAAAACCTATAAGAGCTAAAAATAGAAGAAATATCTGTCACATCAACATGAATCTTCATTCTTGGGTTTCCTTGGATGTTCAATATTTATTTTGGTAGGCATGTTGCTTTCCATTTCTCTTTCTATCATTCGATCCTTCAGGACATTGGCTTTTAAAATGACCATATTTATGACAACAATAGCATTAAATCTTTGACATATCTTTCTTTCCTTGAGGAACAGATTTTCTACCTTCATTTATTCTTTTGAAGCAAATGCTTCAAAGTCACCTTCTTTATATCTTTGAATCCCTTCCTTTTGTTACAAGTCGAGATTCTTCTTAAGTACATTAGATCCATAGTTCTTCAAAACTTGGAATCTCCTTCTTGCCACAGATACTAGATTCAAACGAATCCCATGAGTCGGGAAACCATTAATTGTTGTAGTCACATGTTCTTTATCAGAAATGATTTCATCAATTGCTTGAAGTTGATCTCTTAACTGAGAGACATTCATAAAATGAGGCACGATATCATTTCTTGACATGTTAACATCAGGAAGCTCATTCTTCAAACTCATTGCTTGACCAATGTTGTTGGTAGTGTATAATCCAACTAGGGCATCATACATTTTCTTTGAGGTGTCAAGATTTGTGACATATAGAATCAAATGATCTCTTATAGAATTGACAATAGTACTTTTAGTTGTGAATTTGTGATCTCATCCTTCTCATACTTTACTTTCCCTTCATCATTTGAAGGTTTAGAAACCTTATCTTTCACAATATCCAAGACATCATTCTTTGCAAGGATGAGGTCAATCCTTGTTTTCCAAGCCCTAAAGTTTGTCGCTCCTTCAAGCTTGCTCTTTGACTTCATAGAGGAACCCATGCATAAAGACAAACAATCATATTGTAGATGTAGAACTCTTCAAAGGCTCTTTCTTTTACCAAAGTTCTTTAAGAGTGATCTCGATGTCCTTTCCTTCACCAAAGCTTTCATACCATGTTGATTTTTCAAGTGCAATAGATATAAGCACTAATTTTTGAAAAACTGATAATTACTTCTAATGATGTAGATATTCTTTTAGCACTTTAAATTTATCATAAAGCAATTACACTTCAGAAATTCAACCATAAATGCATAAGGAAAGTGGAGATCACAATGCAGAAAGACAACACAAGATTTACAGTAGAGAAGCACTTAACTCTTCACCCGGGCCAACTTGACTTGAAGGAGGAACTTGACAAGTTTGGGGCCAAAAATTCAAAATTCTCTTTTGAAACCGACATGAAGAACATGTCTTATATTAATCATTTTAAGGGTTAATCAATGAAATGATATGGAGAACATGTCTTACATTTCTCATTATATATTTCAAGGGCTAAAATATCAATTATGAAGACCAGCCATAGCTACAAAATTCAACATGAATACCACTAGGACGCATACATTGATTTAGGAGTAAGTTGGCACCATCTTGGAGTTAACTAGATTGCATGCATGTGTGGATGAGTTAACAAGGTAGTTAGTTCAAGTTAACTAGATTGCACGCATGTGTGGATGAGTTAACAAGGTAGTTAGTTCAAGATAACTAGATGCAAGCATCAGTTAATAGGATGCCTTGTTAGTTGACTAGAGAAAGGGCACTTTGCATCAATTTGTCATCAATTAGCCCATGCGTGTGGCCACATATCCTAGTTCAATACCAATTAACTAAAGCACATGGCTTTCTTCTTCTCTTAAACTCTGGTGAGTTAATACTTCACTCCTCTCTATCAATAGTTCATTAGTGTGCCGCTATTGTGGATCAAAGCACATGAGAGAGTAAGACTTCGATGCATGGAAACTCAAGTCCACTTAGGAAATGAAAGATCATAAATCTTCTCCACTCAAACTCATCAATGCACAGGGGGTTGGAGAAGGATTCTTTGCAAGACTAATTTTACCTCAATATTTGATAAAGGAGGAGATCGCTTTGGTTTAGTGGTGGCTTTTTTTCATGAGCAGCAACAACATTCTCTCTACATCTCCTCTTGTTTTGTATTCTAGCTTCTACACTTTGTGGAGGGAACATCATTGGACCAGTTCTATAATTTTTCCCTATGGTGCAATCAACCTTTTGGCTACTGTAGAATAAAACTTGACTATAATTGTTTATGGCACTTGCCGTTTGATGGCACTTTGTGGCTTCCTTGTGCATTGAATTAGATGCCTTTTCAACCTTGTATCTTGATAAGATTTATCACTTATAAGTGAATGCTTCTCATATTCTTCTCATCATTGTATGCTAAGTAAAGAAAATCTTCTACCAAACATTTAAAATTATTCTCATAAATCCCTTTGTCTGCTTAATTCTATGCCAAAGGACATGTTGTGTGTTGTGATATGAATTTTATGTGCACATTTCAAGATTAATTATTGTGCTAGGGACAACCCCTTGAGGTTAGCAAGCACCAGCCCAAATGGAGACGAGATCTGTTGGTGACACATTGGGCAGATTTTCCCAACTGTTACACTATTTCCCACAGCAGAATTTACAAGTTGTTTCATCTTTTTTACAAAGAAGAAACTTGTGCTAACACTACCAAAAAATAACATTTCTGATGACTTGCCTTAGACATTTTATTAAGATCACCTTGTCTATCTGACTTTTACTCTCCAAATTTCTCAAAAAGATTTGGCTCCTAACCCTTTCATTAAGTCTTTTCTATAACCCCCTTTTAAAGGTCCATCATATCCTCCAAAAATCAAAAGAAAATAACTAAAATCAATACAAATTGAAATCAGCCTGAAGTATATCAAAGAGAAAGCTGCATTTTATCAATGTACATAATGTACAAAAAGCAATAAATATGAATGTTTGGAACCTAACAATTTAAAGCTTTATGGAAAAGTGCCTTAGACATCTCTAATCTAAAATTATCAAATTATTAACCAATGTATATAAAAGTATTGCATGGAGAGAGTCAAGGGAAGCAAGTTTGTAACAAAAAAATACGAAAAGTTTGTAGGGATGGCAATAACAAAGTCTGACAAGATCCAAGGGAAAATCCTTCAATGAAATAAGGTGATAAGGATTGCCCCAAAAATAATACCTGATAATGAGATAAGAATTAGAAGTAGAGGTTTCAAAAGAAGCAGAACAGATAATCTTGCTTAATTTCAAGAGAGACAAGAGTCCAGGCCCAGAAGGTTGCTCTGCAGAGTTTTATCTGGGATTTTATGAAGTTGTTGAAGATGATTTATTGCATCTGATAGAAGAATTCAGAATTTCAAGCAAAGTTATAGCCTATAGGGACCCTGAATTCCACCTTCATTGCGCTTATCCCCAAAAAGTACAAGCCCAACTCCTTCAAAGAGTTTAGACCTCTATCTCTTTGTGAGTGCTTATAAAGTTCAGAGTCCCAATAAGATATGCTCATGAGGGAGATAAACTTTTCAAAGTTATAACCACCGTAACTTCTGTTTCCAATGTCCTTTCAATTGATTTCAACTAATCTCTGATATCCTTAATTTTTAACAAATAAAATTGTAAGAAATTAGAGCCCTCCATTCTAATTGAGAATAACATGTATTTAAGAAAAAATGCTCTACTTTTGCCTGAAGTTTCATGAATCTTACATAGATTCTCCCACATAACAAATGCAACATTGCCATCTTGAACTTCTTGAAGCATCTCATTTGTTACCAATAGCTTAATCAGCATCATAGCCTCTCGAGTCTTACCATCACACTCCCCTTGAGTGTCCACATTGGTCTTAATCCTCATTTCTTTTCCCAATAAAAGTATGTCCAAACATTTTTATTCAAATATGGCTAGCATCTTCTAGTTCCATGATTTAAATTTTGATCATTAATTTTTACGTTTCCACTCAACATTATATGGGCTAAACTCGCCATTTTTTTTTTAAGGTTTTAGTTACACCAAAAATATCCAAATAAAGGTTTACAACTCAATGATTGAAAACCCTACTACTATATCCTAGACAAAAACACACTTGAAATCCACAGCTTGAACTTCTTGTCAATCATGTTTAAAAAAAGGGATATCTTTATGAATACAGATGCATAAACCTTCTTCAAACTTAAAGTCAATACAGGCTTACAAATCATAAAACTTATTAGTATAATTCAATGTTGCAAACACCAGCATCAGGATAAAATCGGCAAGGGTCTAGAAAACCAAAATATCATAAAAATTGAGAAAATATCAGTAAAAATCAGCAAACATCAGCTAGGCCAAAAAATCATAATTTCGGGATTTTATCGTGATAAAATCGAGATGTTTGCAACACTCGTATAATTAATCAAGCCTGAACTATCTTGCTTCTTCAAATAAACCCAATTCTATTATCTGCTCTATGTAGTATGTACTTATCTTGCTTCTTCAAACAAACCCAATTCTATTATTTGCTCTATGTACTAACCGATGTAGGTGGGTACGTACATACAAGGACTGAGGTTGTAGTTTCTCAAATTGCAACTTACCCTTATTCTTATAACCTCTTTCACAGCACAATGGCCATGGCTTCTCAAATGGTAACATATCATGGTGGCTTAACCTTATTCATATAAACTATTTCACTCCCAGTCACAAACGCTTCTTTCCATTCAAAGATAGCTCCTCCTAATTGCTAATTCACTAGAAAAGAAAAGCACAGACACCCTTTTCTTTTCTGGCAACTACAATGGATTTTCTTTCCATTCAAAAGTAGCTCCTCCTGTTTGCTAATTCACTAGACAAGAAAAGCATAGACACATTTTTCTTTATGGCAACTACAAATAGATTTTCGTTCACTCAATAGCTCACATGACAACTTAATTCTTTAGTTGCTCATCCTATTCAATGGTTCAATTCTCTAGCAAATCAATCTATACGCTTCTTTTATTATTAAAATAATACACTTCCACTAAACCACAGCCAACTCAATCCATCGTCACTTCTAGCTGAACAAGTTCACAAAAGAAATCTTTCAACACGACTGACTAGATAGCTACAACGACTCTCTATGACCCTGCTCACTCAAGCATCGACCCTAACAGCTACAAATTTCTAACAAGGGTTCCCTCAAAAGAAGGTTGTTATGGCAACGATTCATCCTTCACCCTGGAACTTCAATTCATACAATCCTCTCACAAACTCACAAATTCTGGGCTCAAAGTTTGGTTTTCCTTGGTTCTGATATCCAATTGTGTGTGTAATTACAATTCATATGTACCTTCTCTCAACATTCCCTCAGCTCCACCCACTTCCTCACTTTTAATCAGCTTGGCTTGGCTCTAAAACTATGTTGTCTTCACAAACAAAAGTGTGGACAAGAATGCAATGAGAATGAATGGATTCATTCATTCATTAGATAACGCAATGTCTCATTACACAGTAGGAACAAGACGCAGTACATTGCCTAACTCCCAAATACCTGGATACTTTAATTAAATGCCCCACTTTTCCAACACTTTATTATTGAGACTTCACTATTCTTCCAAGACCTAATACATCTAAGTTCTAGATACGACCATTATCTCTCATATATCATAAGCATGCTTCATTGATTTCCTCATGCAAGTTCAAGCCTCAAGGCAATATGATCATCCTAAATGCCAAAACAAATCGAAGGAAGCTGGTCAAGTTAAGAATCTAAAATGTTTAGGGATGAGAGGAAGAGGATCCAAATCAATATTACCTCTTCTTTGTTTTATTCGTTTACTAAATTGTGCCCATGAACATGTATAGACGGTAAATAAACTATTTAAGCTTGTATTTTATTGTAAATTTTGAATTATAATTTCCAAAGATTGGACTATATACAACAACCAACGAATAATAGGCTTTTGGTCACACACATATACACACAGAGATATATATATAGAGAGAGAGGGGGGGATCCAAGTCAATATTACCGCTTCTTTGTTTTATTTGTTTACTAAATTATACCCGCAAGCTTGGATAGACTCTAAATAAACCATTTAAGTTTGTATTTTATTGTAAATTTTGAATTATAATTTCCAAAGATTGGACAATATACAACAACCAATGAATAACAGGCTTTTGTTCTATATATATATACACGACAAGTATTATCGTATAGTTTGAAGAAGTAAGAAACACCTAACAAACTTTTTCAGGAAAAACTTGATTCTCTATACTTCAATATAACAGCAAAACCTTTCCAGGAAAACACTTGATTCTCTATACTTCAATATAAGAGCAAAAATCAATGTTTTGAACAAGGGTATACTTATAGTTACTAAGTCCTCGTGATATCTGGAGTTACTCTCTCTTAGTTCTAGTGACTCTTTCAACGTTTTTGTTTATTAATGGACCTGGCTTTGCTATTACAACACAATATTCAAAAGTCAATGTTTACTAACATATTCGATTGCTCTTTTATTTAGAAAATTTGATGAGACCATCGTCATTGTCAATGGACCAAAGAAATGAAGTCGAAGAAAAATGGCAAAACATCAACACCAAAACTCTTTGTAAGAAGGATGCTCCATTGAAGGTAGTCAAATTGTAAAATATTTAATATGTTAGTGGCATGTTACCCACATTATATTACGATATTGATGACAGGAATTTGATCTTGTAATCAATGTTGTGAGAGTCAACAGACACTTGAAGTTAGAAAAGAAGTACAAACTTTGGAAAAAAAGGTCATTTTAAAGAGGGGCTACAATTTGAGTGCAAAAATTGATGAGGAAATTGCACTATGGACCCCTAGCACCGATTATTCAAGAAGTAGAGGGAACAAGTACTCCAAAATAGTGGACCTTTAGTAGCACATAAAAAAAATACATAACCTATGAAATGGAGAGAAAAGGGAACTAGAATAATGAGAAGATCTGAAGCGTGAACCAATTGAACAACGAGTATGAATGTCTCATTAACGAAATCTAGGGCTCTGAATACTCGAGAAATGGGGAAAGATGCAAAAGGCAAAAGAAACAAAGCAGAGAGTAGGAACGGAAGTTGAAGCAAAAGTGGAAGAGACTGTTTCCAAAAATGCAGCTCCAAAAGATTCAACTCGGGCCTGGAAGAGTAGCTTCCCATGTTTTCTGCTAAATATATACAATGAAAATAATTGTCGTGACACTAAATGGCCGCTGATTATTAGAGCATGGGCACAACAAACTGAAGGAAAAAAATATGCAGGTAAATGAACAAAATTAAATTATATATATAGAGAGAGAGAGACGAGACAATAAATGGCCGCTGATGATTAGAGCATGAGCAAGACAAATTGAAGGAAAGAAAAATGCAGGTAAATGAATAAAGTTAAATAATTTATACAGACCTTGGGACGTCTCCCACGAGTTTCCAACCTTGCCGCCATTTTACGGACGTTGCTCCGTGCGTTCACCCCTTTTCAACTCTGTTGCCTTTGAAAAATTAAGACATTCACAAAATTAAAATAAAGCACGGAAAAAATGCACTGAATTCTTCTTAACAGTAAAAAAAAAAAAAAAAAAAAAATTAAACAAATAATAAAAAATACTTTTAACAGAAGAAACTTGCCGAGCTCTTGCCTTGTAATGGAGGAGAAAACCGGTACAGCAAACCAGCAACTTCTCATGCATTCTCTTAAAAGAAAATATGTCAGTGTGAGGCAGAAACCAGAGCTTTGATAGCCATCCCGCGATTTGGGCTTACACATCCACTCTACAGTGTTTAACAGCCAAATTTAACGCGCATAAAACGCATCAGTGCCAGACGTAGCCAAAGATAGCAGAATGCCAAGACAGGAAAAAAGTTATGAAGAAAAAACGAACCAGTTAGCTGCTTCGGCTTTCCTCTTCGGCCAGAAGCCGTCAGATTGGCGGTGAAGTTAAAACCTGCTTCGAGTGGATATTCGCAGGCCCCGGGTTTCGATCGCGGGGCATGCAAGTGAGATCGGTGGGAGTAAGGGAAATAGATCAAAATTAGGAGAACAGACCAAACATGCAGTATAAGTAAATTAGGAAAAAAAATTAAGGAGCAGGGAATTCCCGGATACAAAACAGCTTTCGTGACCGGTCGGAAAACCGCCTTTTTACCGCTAAGTCGAATAATATCAAATGATATTTGTTGGTCGCCGGGATCCTCGAGGGAACGGAAAAATGAGGCCGCTTCTTTATTTTTATTTTAACTACGGCGAAACCAATTTTCGGGGTATCTTAAATTATTTTTAGGTTTGAATGGTTTACAACCGCACAACGGACGCCGTTGGAACAATTTGATACGGATTTCACCCCTTTTTAACTAAAATGTATATCATTAATTTTTTATTTTTTACTTAGGGTGTTCAAATGTATATTATTATTAATTTTATTTTATTTTTTACTCATGAGGGGTTGAAATGTATATCATTAACTTTTTTAAAAATTATGAGATGAGGTTTAGATTAGTTAATTCTTGTGAGGGATTTGGTTTTCGATAAGTTTGGGTTCAAATTTTATTAGAAGAAGTGAAAGTGGGATTTGGTGAAGAAGTGAAAGTGGTATTTGGATTTCATTAAATTTGGGGTATGCCTTAAGGGTGTTTAGGTTTTGATTATGGGATTACAATATTTTATGTTTAGGTTTTAACTAAATTTCATATAATCTTAATAATGATGTCTTATTATTGCTTTTAAAATTGAAAAAAGAAACATAATAATTTGATGTAGATTAAATTTTTTTAATGTATTGTGTGTTGTCATTTATATGCCCAAAACACATATAAATGATAACACACAATACACCATAGAGAGTTTGATCTGTATCAAGTTAATGATTGAGGAAATATTTATACAAAAATATATTAAATTTTTAAATAATATTGTATAAGTTGTAGTTTATATGTTATAGGGTTTATAGCTTTTTTTTAAGTATATTTCTCAATTGAATTTTCATAATTTATGGATTTGTTGGAATGAGAGGTTTGAGTTGTGAACTTTCCACAATTCAAGTGTCTTAGGGGTTTTTTAGAGCGTAGTCTATCTTATAGATGAAATGGTTTTTTGGTCGAAATTCGACAATACAATTTTTATATTAGGAATTTGGCTTATGTGATCCATAACAGTGTATAAAATCTTTCGGTGAAAATCACATCAAAGCAAATTTCGTCGACGCGTTTTGAACCAGCCAGTATGGTTCATCATCAATGTATTCAGCACCCAAAAAAAACCCATGAGGCACTCGGTCTTTGTAGATTAAGCAAAGTAAACTTGTGGTTTTTTAAGTGATTTTTTAGGGTGCTAAATCCATATATGCAGCTAAAAACACATGCCATAGTCTATTTGTTTTATGTTTTAAAGGGTTTTCCAACATATTTTCCAATTTATTTTTTCTAGAATCCCCAGATCCTTGGAATCACAAGTTTGAGTTGTAAACTCTCCACAATCTAAGTGCCCTAAGAATTTTACAGGTCGTTGAATCCATATACACAACCAATATTCCATTTTAAACAACAAAATTAAGATTTGACCAAAAAAAATTCCTTCGAATTATGGCCAAAACTCCAAAACATAGCATGTTTAGACAACACCAAAACACATTTTAAACAACAAAAGATCATGATTTGACCAAAAATTATTTCGGCCAAAAACTCCAAAAAGTATAATAATTAGATAATGCCCAGTCTAAGTCTAATATGTTTAATGAATAAAAAGGAAACCCATTTTTCCTTACTTTTAGAAAAAGGAATGAGATCAACCATGCTCTTATGTCAATTTCTATATAATATTACACAATATATATGAATAAGAGATTACATGAAAATATGAGAAATTTGGATTGGTCTGTTACTAGGAAAACCCAACCAAATCCAAAACCAAAAAACATGTTAACCCAAGATTGAAAATACAAAACATATACTAGATTTTGGTCTTTGAGACCAAAATGATCATATAATATAATGAGATTCTGGTATATATTATTCAATTATATTAAATATATATATATATATATATATATATATATATATAAACCAATTATAGTTTTAAATTTATATAGAATTTTAATTTTTGTTTATTTGTCATTAAAATGATAATATACATAACCTCAATTTTATATATATATATATATAACAAATAAATTGGAAGAGATTTAGTGTGACAATTTTAAGCAAATGCATAATTATAAGTATTAAATGAAAAAGACTATTACTCTATTCTTTTTCATTTAATACTTATAATTATGCATTTGCTTAAAATTGTCACACTAAATCTCTTCCAATTTATTTGAAATTTATTTGTAAAAAAAATATTTATAATTATTCATCTCATTAAAATTAAATTTTTAAGGGTGGTTCATGGATACTCACTTAATTAATTAATTTTGAAAAGTTATGAGTGATGAGGTTTTTTTTTAAGTTCCTTGACTATGAAACCTATAAGTCGTCCTAGAGGATTGGGAGGTTACACTTATAAATTAGAGTGATAGTGGTAGGAATCAACCCTTTGTCATATGAATATGAGCCCAATGGAATTGACGATTCCTCTGTCATAAAAATAATTAAATTTGATTATTCAAAATATGTTAAAAAAACATAGATTTTAATTCAAAAAGTTAACAAATTTTATTAAGTAGATTCAAATTGGATAAGAGTTTGAACTAATCTCATCTCATAATCCCATCCATTACAACAGTAAAAAATTAACAAGAATTCAAATTACAACTTTTACCTCCTTAATCTATATAATAAATAATAATACGATATCAAATTGGTGTATAAGATCTTTTTGTTTGTGGGATAAGGGACCCACCTCCTCAAAGTGATTTTAATACTAAAGTCTCCTGAGGTGCACATACTCTACCCCCTTCTAAATTTGAATTTGTCACCTCTTATGAAAAAACACATGTGCTTAACCATTAAGCCCACTCAAGCTATACAAGATGTTCTAGTTAAATGGTTTAACCAATTAAATTAAAACTTTACTACCCCTTGAATTTTTATTATAGGGGTGGCAAGAGGGGGAGGGGTGTTGTATATACCCGAAGGACAACTGGTCATGAGGTGTGCATGGGGGTTAGGAAACATGACCAACAAGCAAGGCGAAATGCACGGCTTTTTCCAAGGTTTTTTTATAGCTAAAGCATTTAAAGCTTCTAAGATTGTTATTATTGGGGAATCACTAGTTATTATTCAACATCTCCATAACGGAACAAGGTCAAAGGACAATCACTTAGAAACTTTACTGAAGATAATTATCATGTTGTTAAATAGATTCCCTCATAAAGCTTTCTTTCATATTCTAAGAAAGCATAACACGGAAGTCGATAAGAGTTCAAACTGGTCATGCCAACTCCAAGCTAGACAACTCAAAATCAATGGAGAAACATAGTGGTGCACCCTCCCATGACATTACAACAATGAATATAATGACAATCAAATATTAGATCATTAGCCAGATCACTAGCTCACTCATGAGACAGATGTATAATAACGGAAAGACCTCCCCTCATTTAGATGAGTGTCAGACTTTGGTTGTGGCAACTAATCATCATTTAGTGCATGCAACGAAATCATATAACTTCACCTGTCCATGATTTCTCTTCATCTGGTAGTTGTAATACGAGAATATGGTTCTTCAACTTGGAAAAATGATTATACATCACCATAACAATGTGACGCAATGTTATATGGTTATAACTACTCCAACATGCAGATTAATGTGGTTCAAAACTACAAAAATGCACTTGAATTCTGATAGATGGTGAGGCCCTTTCATCGAGCCCAACTCCTACACAGAGAATTGTTGGAAAACATTGTGGTTTCCCTGGCACCTTCAGGATGTGAGGCCTTTGCCGTTATTTGTTTGATCACTATTTCCATCTCTTCAATGCGCTTTAACCCAAGGATAACAAACAAAACTAAGAAAGGTACAATTGCGGTTTATCACTTCACCCCTTCAATTAAGCAGGTTCAATGGTTTCCCAGTTGGGCACAAAGTCACAACTTGACACTCGACGTTGCATGTAGTCTTGATTAGGAGACACAAATTTGGAAATTGGTTGTTTCACCATGGATTTGTGAGCATTTGATGACTCTGTGGTGACCTTTACAACATAATCAAGCAAGACAGTCTCACTCCCTTAATTTGCTTACTTTACCTATTTCGTCGATCATTGGGTATGATCCTAGGTTATTCTTGTTGAGAAATCAATGCTTATAGGAATTAGGGTTTGATTCATCTTTGTTAGTAATTACTAGTGATTTATGTTGGCTTCTTTTACTTCTTTGTTGGTTTATCTTTCATCAAGCAATTACCAAATTAAATGTATATGAAGACCACAAGAACAAGAGACGAAAGAATTAGGTACTCAGCCAGGGAAAAACCCCTCCAAGTGTAAAACCCAGTCCAAATTTTCCATAAGTATATTCAAATCAAGATGAGACAATCCAATACCATTTATACCTATATAAAGACCTCCTCCAAACACCAAGTCAACCCTTCCTTCCAGAAGATGATCCCTTCCAAAGGCTCTAAGTGTCAGCTTCTCAAATGCAGCTTAAATTTGGAATTTCATCCTCTGGCTTTAGATTTTCAACCCCAAGCTTCAAAATTTCAGACCTGCAATTTTGGCCCAAAGCTTCAGTCTAGAAACTTCACACGTGTGAGAGAGAGATGCCCAAAAACTTGATTTTGTCTTTCCTAACTTTTTCCTTCTTTCTCCTCAACTCTGCTCTTCCATTTTGCTTCTTTCTCTTGTAGATCGAACTTATTGAGTGTGTGTTCCAAATAAGTTGAGTTGCCTCTCTATATATAATTTTTTTCTAAGTCCAGTAACCCTAATCTAGACCGACTTGATGTTGCTTTGATTATCACAATTTATCACAGTAGGATCCACTAGCCTTCCAAGTGAATCTGACTAATAATTTCCTAACCAAACTGCTTCATTTCCTACTTCACATGCAATAACATATTTTGCTTCAACACTACTTAAAGCAACAGGATCTTGTTTTCTAATAATCCATGAAATCATCGTAGATCCCAAACTAAAACATCCATTGATAGTGCTCTTTCCATCAATCTCACTGCCACCCCAATCGGAATCGATAAAACTTGTTACTTTAACTCCCTTTCTGTCATACTTCAAGCAGTGATGAATTGTTCCACGTAGGTATCTCAAGATATGCTTGGCAGCTATCCAATGGTTATGATTAGTGTTTGATTCATCTTTGTTAGTAATTACTAGTGATTTATGTTGGCTTCTTTTACTTCTTTGTTGGTTTATCTTTCATCAAGAAATTACCAAATTAAATGTATATGAAGACCACAAGAACAAGAGACGAAAGAATTAGGTACTCAGCCAGGGAAAAACCCCTCCAAGTGTAAAACCCAGTCCAAATTTTCCATAAGTATATTCAAATCAAGATGAGACAATCCAATACCATTTAGACCTATATAAAGACCTCCTCCAAACACCAAGTCAACCCTTCCTTCCAGAAGATGATCCCTTCCAAAGGCTCTAAGTGCCAGCTTCTCAAATGCAACTTAAATTTGGAATTTCATCCCCTAGCTTTAGATTTTCAACCCCAAGCTTCAAAATTTCAGACCTGCAATTTTGGCCCAAAGCTTCAGTCTAGAAACTTCACACATGTGAGAGAGAGATGCCCAAAAAATTGATTTTGTCTTTCCCAACTTTTTCCTTCTTTCTCCTCAACTCTGCTCTTCCATTTTGCTTCTTTCTCTTGTAGATCGAACTTATTGAGTGTGTGTTCCAAATAAGTTGAGTTGCCTCTCTATATATAATTTTTTTCTAAGTCCAGTAACCCTAATCTAGACCGACTTCATGAAGACAAGGCTGACTTGGTGTGGAGGTGACAAATGACACTTTTGACTAAAAAGTAAATCTTTTTACATGATACAAAAGCTCAAGGAGGGTCTAATAAAAATGGCAATGACTCTACTGACTTGTGACAAAACCTAGAAGCCTTCAATGGAGGCTTTGAACTAGAAAACAAATAAAAGAGCATGAAACCGATACTTCAAAATATTTGTTTTCTTTTACAATAAATTTATTTTCTCTTTCTCTTCATCAAATACAATTATGAAGATCAACACTAGTTACATTCTTCAACAATCCCTCTTAACTAGGGAGGTATTCATAATTACATACATATATAGGTAGATGGAAGATCTCAAAATGATATGAACTATGAAGAGTCATAGCACACATAGTGCTACAATTAGATACCTAACCAGGGTACTCTAATTGGGTGGGAATAATGTGTACTCAAGCTTTAGCCACTCTAGGTACCATTAGGATTTTAAGCTCTAACACCAACCTAGGGATCTAGGTGTGTATCCAAGGTCATAGCTCCAAGACCAACACCACCCTCCCTACTTCGGTATGTAGACATCAACACATAGGTCGCCCAGATGTCCTCCCAAGAATCTTGTTGCCACAAGATGCTTCATCTCTCCCTATCAACTACATTTGTAATATCGACAAATCCAAGCATGCTTCTAAAATATTCAAAATTCTTATTTGGAAGAGCTTTCATCGACATGTTAGCTACCTATTCATTTGTTGAAATATATTGTAGCTTCACGAACCCATCTTGCACCATACTTCTAATATAGTTGTAGTTGTTATTGATATGCTTCATCCTTGCATGAAACATGGGGTCTTCAAACATCTTGATGTTGCTTTGATTATCACAATTTATCACAGTAGGATCCACTAGCCTTCCAAGTGAATCTGACTAATAATTTCCTGACCAAACTGCTTCATTTCCTACTTCACATGCAATAACATATTTTGCTTCAACACTACTTAAAGCAACAGGATCTTGTTTTCTAATAATCCATGAAATCATCGTAGATCCCAAACTGAAACATCCATTGATAGTGCTCTTTCCATCAATCTCACTGCCACCCCAATCGGAATCGATAAAACTTGTTACTTTAACTCTCTTTCTTTCATACTTCAAGCAGTGATGAATTGTTCCACGTAGGTATCTCAAGATATGCTTGGCAGCTATCCAATGGTTATGATAAGGCTCCAACTGAAATTGACTAAGAACGTTTACAACAAAGCATATGTCAGGTCTATTATTCACCAATTACATCAAAGAGAACACCAACTTACGATAACTTGTAGGATCAACGAGGCTAGATTCAGAGCTTCTCAACTTCTTTAGATTTCTGATCACGGGAGTAGTTATAGGCTCGAAATCCATCATACCAAACTTTTGTAACATCTTGATTATGTACTTTCCTTGACGAAGATATATCTCGCTGCATTTCTGCCAAACTTACAAGCCTAAGTAGTAATGCATGAGTCCCAGATATTTCATTTCAAATTTTGTTGCCAACATTTTCTTGCATTCTAGAAATTTACACTCCACACCTATGATAAATAAATCATCCACATATTAAATTATAATAACTAGTTCACTCTTCACTATCTTGATGTAGAGGTTTGCATCAACGGAACTTTTGACGAACCCAATCCTTAAAATATATGCATCCATCCTTGCATACCAAGCCCTAGGAGCTTGCTTCAAGCCATGTAGAGCTTTCTTTAGTCTACAAACATGGTTATCCCTGGTATTTATCTCAAATCATTTTGGTTGTTCAATATATACTTCTTCATCAATGGTTCCATTTAGAAACATTGTTTTTACATCCATTTGATGGATATTCCATCCCATAGTAGCAATTAGTGAAACCAAAGAATAATAGCAGTGTACCTGGTAGTGGGAGCAAAGGTTTCTTCTTAATCTATTCCCTCATTTTGAGAGAAACCCCTTGCAAAAAATCTTGCTTTGTATTTGTATATTCTTCCATCAACGACATGTTTGATTTTTTACATCCATTTGGAAGTGACAACAAATTTGTCACTAGGTCTAAGAAAGATTTCCCAAACCCCATTCTTCACGATGGATTGATATTATTCTTACTGTTGTACATATTCATCCCTGCCGTAGCCCAAAACCCCATGACCCTGCTTGACGCTATTATCTCCGCCCGAAAACCTGCATCGCAATAGTTCAAAATTCAAATTTAAACAATCGGGCCGATCCTTTAAGATTTTGGCTCCCTCCCACTTCGGCCTCCATATGACCCAGGTCAGAGAACCACAATCCAAAGCAAGAAGGGGCCTACTGTTTTAACAATCGGACACAATATTGGCCATCCGATCTAGCTCAAATCGACGGTGCGGCAATTAACATCTATGGCGGGTCCGCGCGTAGTCGATCGGCGGTTTTCATGTCTCCACCACTTTATTTCCCTCCGACGCAAGCACAACCATCGATCTTGTTTCAAGATCGAACGGTCCCGGGTTGATCGCAGCCCTGTTTTCAATCGCAATCGGAACATAAAAGATGTGCCACTCCCGCTCTACCCACTCTGCTTTCCGATTCCGATTGCCGATTCGGGTCCCACCTCCTGTGGCCGTGTCATCATGTTTCACAAGTGTACGCTGCATTCTTCCTTCACCATTCGTGTGTCCTGATGACGTGTCATGGTTTATGAACCGTTAGCCCGTTTATTCATTGTCGCCCCATTGTTTTCTGCCTCGTCACTCTCCGTTTCTTCATTGTGTTCATGTGTTTCCTGTCACCCTGCATCCTCTCAAATGTCTCGTCTAAAATGTATTACTGACTTCATGGCCGCTGTTGTAACCACACTCCATATCGTCGAGTCGTTTTTCTCTAATGATTTGCGGGTTTTGCAGGTTTTCATTTGGCTTTGTTGGCGCTTTAATTTTCCGCCTCCATTGAAAAATCTAGAGCATAACAAAGGACAGATCATACTGGCAACAATTAAAGGAAGGAGCCGAGGGTAGGTGGGAGAGATGACCACCATTAAAGAAGACAGGGATATGAACTCTCAGAACTCTCCAGATGCGTCCGCCCCGCATTAAAGATCCAGGATTCAAATCCATAGCCGAAAGCCGAGAGTACAGTACTTAGATCCAGATTGTTCCAAATCTCTTACGGCAGCAAATTTTCTTTCAGCCGCGGGCAACAAATTGTATATATTTTATTACTCACATCTTGTATATAAGGAGATTTTATCTCCCAGCATTTATTTCTTGAACAGGCTGTTCAGTACCATCATTTATAGCCAGTCATTCATAAGAGAAGGCGCGAATGTTTTCCGCCATTGGGTTTCAAACTGAGTCATTAATTGTGCCTCGTTTTCCTCCTCCTCGGGAAGTTTTTGTCTTCTCTATAAATACTCAAAAATAAGACATTGTAGAGGTTCCAGATTTCTGTCAGCAAACTGTGCAGCGAGAAGACTACTGTATTCATCCTGTAACATTTCTGTATGAAGTTTCAGAGCCCGTAGGGTCTCAGTGAGGAGGGGTTATGACTGTATTGAGGATTATGGTCTTTGGTATCTCACAGTATGTAACTTTTCTTATGTGTTAATATATCATCTTTTTTCATGCAAATGTTCTTCTTGTATCATGTTCTAGAATGCGAGTGGCTCACTAGTTTGCAGTAAGGATTCATCTTAAGTGGTGCCCTTTCTAGAATTAGTCAAGCGCTTTAAATAGGCCTAGAAGTGATATGTTGTTCCATGTTCACTCTTTTCATAATTTCTGCTATATTAGTGGCTTAAGGATTCGTAAATTGGTGCGCCCTTCTGCCAGTAATATCTTCTTATGTTTCCTCACTGCCTGCATTTCTTGATATTTGATTTCTGTGATATATTATTTGAATCGGCCCTCTTTACAGTAAGCGGTCTCTTAACTATCTGATACTTTCATGCTGAAGTTTTACATGATGTCTTTACATTACTCCTATCCTTGTATCAGCCTCTGAGAGAGAAATTGGACCCATTCAATCTAATTTAATTTCCTTGTTTAGAACAAGAGATAGTAGGTGAGTCCCTTGGATTGACAACCCAAACTATAAAGGACTCCTTGCTATATTAAGATGTCCTAGGCACTGGTCTATGGCAACTCTAGGCTGTCTCTAGGAGGGTGACAAAATCATCCACAACATCTTTCTGGCGCCATTGCCGGGGAACGAATTCAAGAATATCTGTTTCCCTGGGTTCGACATCCTATATTCACTCTCTAATCAGGTGAGCACAGAGAGGTGAAGAGTTGTAGATTTCTCACCTTGGCGACTCCACTGGTCTTTATTTGATAAAAATTTTTGGAAGTTCTGGCTTCCCGGAGGCCCCATTTGAGGTCAGATACCTCACCACCGAAAACACCCGTGTCTGACCCAGAGAAAATCATTCATAGAAGGAGTTGGAAAGAGAAGAAGTCGGTTCGTCCCGAAAATCCTGAATATTCTGTTGAAGACCACCCGCCTTCTTCTTCTCAAGAAGTTAGAACAGAAAAACCCGAGTTTCGCTCAGAAACTCCACGTAGAGGAAACGCCTGGATTGAAGGAGGATCTCACCCTACTTTCGAGGCTGAAGAAATTAAAGAGGTCACAGAAGTAGCTACTGTTAACCGTGAGTTATTCCCTTCTACACCTCAGGCTTCTGTGCAATATATTCCCATTGTTATTTATACTCCATTTCCTCCTACTTCTCTCCCTTCATCTGTATCTCAAATCGTTGTGCAACCCCCACCTCCCCCAATGGCCAATGTTCCTGCTTTCCTGTTAAATAAATATGCTCCACTGGCTCTACCCCCAGTACTGCATGACATGCCACAGGATTACCTGAAGATCCTACCGAGGTTTAATGGTGAAAGTGACACTGATGCTCAGAAGCATCTCGAGACCTTCTGCTCTTTCGCGGAGAACTTAAATGTTGAACATCTGGATGTGGTTTTGAGGTTGTTTGTGCAATCTTTAGAAGGCGAAGCCAGAAAATGGTTTAAGACATTGGGGAATAATTCTGTGACTACCTGGGACCAAATGGAAACCGCTTTTCTCAGGAAGTGGGGGGAAAAGAAAGATTATGGAATGTGCCTTACTGAATTTAATACCATGAAGAAGAAACAGAACGAAGGGGTATCCGAGTTCGTCAAGAGATTTAACAAGTTATACCTGAGCCTACCTCCCGAAATGAAGCCACATGAAGCTGCGGCCAAAGTTGTTTTCATAGCAGCTTTTGACTCCGATTTTGGTTTCTCGCTGCGAGAAAGGATGCCTGTCACATTGGATGATGCTCAAATAGATGCTCTAGAATTGGAGGCAAATTTTGCCGCCACTGGTAAGTCAAAGGGAAAAGTTGAGCAAGATACTAGAAGGAGAGGTAAAGAAGAGGTTTCTACCTCCAATCAAGACAAAGACTCTGACAAAATGGATGAGATAAGCAAAATGATAAAGAAAATGGTCAAGCTAGAGCTGGAAGCTAAGAATGTGGCTCCCAGGAACTATTATAATGCTCCAAACAGAGGATATAATTCTCAGTACAGAAAGCCTCCGTTACAGATAATGCCAAGAGAACAGCAAGACCAGGTACCCCATCCCTTGTACCTGGAGGGACCAGCAGATGACTTCGTTAGAGATGCAGCTTATAAACTTGAAGATTCAAATCTGGCCTTCTCTAATAGTGATGATATGGAGTGCCCCCTACAAGAAGAAGACGAAGAAGCAGAAATTGACCATTACTGCAAGCAATTTGCTGATTTCATGGAAGCACAATTCAACGTCAAATATGATCTTAGATCCTCAAGGAAGAGGACCCGAACTCAGGAGCAAGAGGAAGAGCAGCCTCGAGAGGAAACATCGGCTCAGAAGGAATCAGCAGCAAAGAGGTGTATAGAAAAAGGTAAGAATCTTCTGAATACCCCCTTGCAGTCTAATGATCAAGTTCCCTCCTCTTCTATACCAGTTGGCCCCCCTAATGCTGAGCCAGTGTCAAAAGAAGTCAAGTCTTCAGTTGAAAATAGGGAGTCCAAAGAAGTAGCGTTAGAAAAGCCCACATCGGCTTTGAATTTGCAAAAAGAGCTTGAGAAGATTAAGATTCCTGTTCCTCTGACTGAATTATTAAAACAGCCTGCATATCAGTCTCAAGTTACCTCTTTCATTCTTCCTCCTGAACTACCCATCGCACCTGATAGTTTAAATTTGCAAGAAGAGAGACCAATGGTAGTCTTTGGCCCACATGTCGAGGAGATAGACCCCTCTACTCCCCCCTTTTATGTGTCCCTAGTCATCCATGATCTGCTGCTACACAACTGTATGTTAGATTCTGGGGCTTCCCATAATCTTATGCCTTTGTCGGTCATGGAGCAACTAGGGCTGCAAATTACAAGACCATATAAAGATTTATATTCATTTGATTCTAAAAGGGTTAAATGCTTGGGAATGATTAAAGATTTAGTGGTCAATCTAGCTCAAATCCCAGCAAAAAGCGTGGTCATGGACATCGTGGTTGCTGATATCCCAGCCCGCTTTGGCATGCTGTTGTCAAGGTCCTGGGGTACCAAGATTGGGGGGTCAATCAAATTGGATCTAACATATGCTACTGTCCCAGTCTTTGGAGGTCAAGAAAGGAGGTTATACAGGGAGACTAGATTTGTCAAAACGGTAACCAGGGCTGACTGCTCAGATAATTCTCCAATTTATAACAAAGAAGGGGACTTTTCATGTTTTATGTTGGAAGAAAATCAGGATTACGCACATGAGACCCTTTTTGGTCAAGTTCAGGCTGAGCAACCTAAAGAAGAGCAAGAATCGGGAATATGGACTTTGCATTTTGATGGAGCTAATTCAAGGGAGGGTAATGGAGCAGGAGTGTTGTTGATTTCCCCTGCAGGAAAATGGGTGCCACTGTCTTTTAAATTGGAGTATGAGGCTACAAACAATGTGGCTGAGTATGAGGCATTATTACTGGGGCTGCAGACAGCTAGGAACATGGGCATCCGGTGTCTAAAAGTGTTTGGAGACTCTGAGCTAGTCGTAAGGCAGATTAAAAATGAATGTCAAACTAAGCACCCTCGGCTCAGAGCATATAGAAATGAAGTATGGGACATGATAGAAAACTTCTTTTCAGCATTTAACATACAGTTCATGCCCCGGGAGCAAAACAGAATAGCAGATTCCCTTGCGATAGCTGCCAGTACTTTCCGACCTCCTCAGAACCCACTCCTAAGATATGAGGTGGAGGTACGCTACAGACCATCCATCCCAGACAATATAAAGCATTGGCAGGTGTTCGAAGATGATGAGCAGATGAAAAGATTTATAGAGATTGTGGGAGAATTCTCCAATATAGAGATTGATGATAATGGAGAAGAAGAAGTTGAAAATATTGCTGAAAATAAATGGGAAGAAAGAATAGCAGGTAGTAAAGTGCTGCAGCTAAAGGGTAATGTCATACCCAGAGGGTTGGTACCACTAGAGAAGTTGTTCAATAAAGATGACGTACCCGTGCAGCCAAATAAAATAGTAGAAGATAATCAAGTAGAAGATTTGAATCTGGGTACTTCCACCGACCCCAAAATTGTTAAACTGTCCAAAAAGGTCCCAGAAGAATACAAAGAAAAGTATTTGAAGTTGTTTCAATCTTACAAAGATGTTTTTGCTTGGTCCTATGAGGACCTAAAAACTTTTGATGTAAATATTATACAGCATAAAATTCCGTTGAAGGAGGACGCAAAGCCATACAAACAGAAGCTCAGGCAAATAAATCCTTTGCTTATTCCTTCTATTGAAAAAGAAATCAAGAAGCTGTTGAAAGCCAAGATAATCGTACCACTAAGGTACTCAGAATGGATAGCGAACCTTGTTCCTGTTAGAAAGAAGAATGGAGAAATAAGGCTGTGTGTGGACTTCAGAAATTTGAATAGAGCATCTCTCAAAGACAATTACCCACTGCCTAAAATGGACCATATCCTGCAGAAAGTGGTGGGGGCATCCAGAATGTCAATGGTGGATGGATTTTCAGGCTACAATCAGGTAGTTGTTTTCCCAGAAGACCAAAAGAAGACTGCGTTCACCACGCCATGGGGAACCTTTATGTATGCAAGGATGCCATTTGGATTGATTAATGCAGGTGCTACTTTTCAAAGGGCAATGGACATAGCCTTTATTGGAGAACAGGACAAGTTCTTGGTGGTATATCTTGATGATATCACGGTATTCTCAAAGAATGATAATGAGCATATTGAGCATTTGAGAAGAACTTTCGAAAAATGCAGAAGGTATGGCCTTTCTCTTAATCCCCAAAAATCTTTGTTTGCATTAGACGAAGGAAAACTCTTAGGACATATCGTGACTAAGGATGGTGTAAAAATTGATCCTAAGAGAGTTGAAGTGATAAACATCATTCCTTTGCCAAGAAATAAGAAAGAAGTACAGGTGTTTTTGGGGCGAATAATTTTTTTGAGAAGATTTATCCCTAACTATGCAGAGATAGTTAGGCACATTACCAATATGCTGAAAGAGGAAAATGAAGTAAAATGGTCTCAGGAGTCTAGAGACGCGTTCACAAGGATAAAACAGGCATTTTCCGAAGCTCCTGTATTAGCAGGACCAGATTATAGTAAGCCATTTATGGTATTCTCATTTGCTTCACCTCATACCATTGCTGGAGTATTATTGCAGAAAAATGAAGAGGGATATGAACAGCCAATAGCATTCTTCAGTCAGGTGCTATACGATGCTGAATTGAAGTATAATATACTGGAGAAGCAGGCATACGCCCTGGTAAAGTCCCTTAAAGCTTTCAGAGTTTATATTTTGCAATCTCATATTATTGCTTATGTTCCTACATCAGCTGTAAAAGACATTCTAGTACAAGGGGATACTGAAGGCAAGAGGGGAAGATGGATTGCAAAAATTCAGGAGTATGATATGGATATAAGGCCTACCAAACTGATCAAAGGACAGGGACTTGCCAAGATGTTATCTGAATCAAATCATCAAGCTTTGGGAATTAATCTGTCGGTGATAGCAAATGAAGAATCAGAAAAAGAAGAAGAGCAACATGGACTAGAGAGGGCTACACAAAAGATACATGTGAAATATCTGACTAGTCCTTGGTATAAGCCAATAGTTGAATATCTGTTAACACTTAGCTGTCCTCCAGGATGTGACAAGGCTAAATACAGAGCTGTAAGGATGAAATCTCAGAAATACGCAATTGCCAATGGACAACTCTACTGGAAAGACCCTCTAGGCATATTACTTTTATGCCTTACTGAGAATGAAGTGCAAAATGTAATGATGGAATTTCATGAGGGGATATGTGGAGGACATTACAGCTGGAGGGCAACAACCCATAAAATCTTGAAGGCCGGTTTTTACTGGCCAAAATTGTATTCAGATACTTTTGCCTGGGTCAGATCGTGTGACAAATGCCAAAGGTTTGCGGAAAGACAGAAGTTAGCGGCATTGCCCTTGATCCCAATTCATGTAAACGAACCATTTCAGAAATGGGGATTAGATTTTATAGGAGAGATACATCCCCCATCAAGTAGCCAGCATAAATGGATATTGACAGCCACAGACTATTTTACGAAATGGGTGGAAGCCATACCTACTAGAAATGCGACAGATGCTGTAATAATGAATTTTATAGAAGATAATATCATATCCAGATTTGGCTGTCGTGCGAGAATTGTGACCGACAATGCACAGGCCTTCAAGTCTGCCAGGTTCGTAAAGTTCTGCCAAAGATACAACATCATCCTTACTCATTCTACAACATATTATCCACAGGGAAATGGTCTAGCAGAGTCATCCAATAAAACCCTGGTGAGAGCCCTAAAGAAGACAATAGCTGAAAATCAGAAGAACTGGGATTCTAAATTAAAGTTTGCCCTATGGGAAAATAGGGTAACCAGCAAAAGAGCCACCGGAAAGTCACCTTATGAGCTGGTGTATGGGCGGGCTGCAGTGTTTCCTTTGCAATTAGCATTGCCAGTAGCACGCTTCATGCAAGAGAACCAAGAAGAACCAGATAACATGACCCGAAGAATTAATCAGCTGGTAGAATTGGAGGAGATAAGGAACCAGGTAGATCAGAGACTAATAGAATATCAAGAAAAAATGAAGAATGTCTTCGATCAACACGCGAAGGATAGAAATTTTCAAGTTGGAGACCTGGTTCTTAGATGGGATGTTCGCAGAGCAGAAAAGGGCAAACATGCTAAATTTGATCCATTATGGTTTGGGCCATTCAAAATAGTGGAGCTGGGGAGAAACAACACCTTTACTTTAGAAAATCTACAGGGTGATTTGTTGGATGCGCCCGTGAATGGCCAGTTCCTCAAGCCCTATTTTCAATTCTGATCTCGGCTAGGAATGCCTGGTTGTATATACTGTATATAATTTGCTTTAGTTTTTATTTCTTCTTTTTATAAAGGAAAAGAACGCTGATAAGTACTTGAAGTTAAAGTGCAGGAGAATTCAAAATAAGATGAAATAATTGATGGTCTGCATGTTCTCGACATGTCCGAGGACGAACATGCCGTCCCCAGATGGAGCCGATGTTGTACATATTCATCCTTGCCGATAGCCCAAAACCCCATGACCCTGCTTGACGCTATTATCTCCGCCCGAAAACCTGCATCGCAATAGTTCAAAATTCAAATTTGAACAATCGGGCTGATCCTTTAAGATTTTGGCTCCCTCCCGCTTCGGCCTCCATATGACCCAGGTCAGAGAACCACAATCCAAAGCAAGAAGGGGCCTACTGTTTTAACAATCGGACACAATATTGGCCATCCGATCTAGCTCAAATCGACGGTGCGGAAATTAACATCTATGGCGGGTCCGCGCGTAGTCGATCGGCGGTTTTCATGTCTCCACCACTTTATTTCCCTCCGACGCAAGCACAGCCATCGATCTTGTTTCAAGATCGAACGGTCCCGGGTTGATCGCAGCCCTGTTTTCAATCGCAATCGGAACATAAAAGATGTGCCACTCCCACTCTACCCACTCTGCTTTCCGATTCCGATTGCCGATTCGAGTCCCACCTCCTGTGGCCGTGTCATCATGTTTCACAAGTGTACGCTGCATTCTTCCTTCACCATTCGTGTGTCATGATGACGTGTCATGGTTTATGAACCCTTAGCCCGTTTATTCATTGTCGCCCCATTGTTTTCTGCCTCGTCACTCTCCGTTTCTTCATTGTGTTCATGTGTTTCCTGTCACCCTGCATCCTCTCAAATGTCTCGTCTAAAATATATTACCGACTTCATGGCCGCTGTTGTAACCACACTCCATATCGCCGAGTCGTGTTTCTCTAATGATTTGCGGGTTTTGCAGGTCTTCATTTGGCTTTGTTGGCGCTTTAACTTTCCGCCTCCATTGAAAAATCTAGAGCATAACAAAGGACAGATCATACTGGCAACAATTAAAGGAAGGAGCCGAGGGTAGGTGGGAGAGATGACCACCATTAAAGAGGACAGGGATATGAACTCTCAGAACTCTCCGGATGCGTCCGCCCCGCATTAAAGATCCAGGATTCAAATCCATAGCCGGAAGCCGCGAGTACAATACTTAAATCCAGATTGTTCCAAATCTCTTACGGCAGCAGATTTTCTTTCAGCCGCGGGCAACAAATTGTATATATTTTATTACTCCCATCTTGTATATAAGGAGATTTTATCTCCTAGCATTTATTTCTTGAACGAACATTCGGTACCATCATTTATAGCCGGTCATTCATAAGAGAAGCGAATGTTTTTCGCCATTGGGTTTTACGTGAGTCATTAATTGTGCCTGTTTTTCCTCCTCCTCGGGAAATTTACATCTTCTCTATAAATACTAAAAAATAAGACATTGTAGGTTCAGTTACTGACCAATGGCTTGTGCATCGAGAAGACTACTGTATTCATCTTGTAATATTTCTGTATGAAGTTTCAGAGCCCGTAGGGTCTCAGTGAGGAGGGGTTATAACTGTATTAAGGATTCTGGTCTTTGGTATCTCACAGTATGTAACTTTTCTTATATGTTAATACATCATCTCTTTTCATGCAAATTTGTCTTCTTGTATCATGTTCTAGAATGCGAGTGGCTCACTAGTTTGCAGTAAGGATTCATCTCAGGTGGTGCCCTTTCTGGAATTAGTCAAGCGCTTTAAATAGGCCTAGAAGTGATATGTTGTTCCATGTTCACTCTTTCAATATTTTCTTCTATATTAGTGGCTTAAGGATTCGTAAATTGGTGCGCCCTTCTGCCAGTAATATCCTCTTAGGTTTCCTCACTGCAATCAATGCCTGATATTTGATTTCTATGATATATTATTTGAATCGGCCCTCTTTACAGTAAGCGGTCTCTTAACTGTCTGATGCTTTCATGCTGAAGTCTTACATGGTGTTTTTATATTGCTCTAATCTTTGTATCAGCTTCTGAGAGAGATTGGTCCCATTCAAGTCTAATTTCCTTGTTTCAAACAAGAGATAGTAGGTGAGTCCCTTGGACTGACAACCCAAACTATAAAGGACTCCTTGCTATATTAAGATGTCCTAGGCACTGGTCTATGGAAACTCTAGGCTGTCTCTAGGAGGGTGACAAAATCATCCACAACACTTACATTTCTTTCTTCCATTCTTATTGATGAGTGATTTCTTCAAAGATAGTTGGTTCTGCTTCGATTAACTTCATTATGTATGTTTCATATCCTGAGTATATTTTTGGCCTTTTGCTTTCTCTGAAAGTTCCTTTAGTTGCTCCATGTCCTTCGACATCTTTAAGTGTATATTTTAACCAATTTTCCCTCTTATTTGTTCCAGGAATGATTATATGTTGAATAGGCTTACTTGTTCCTTCTTCTTCTTGGTTTGTAGGACTTGTAATGTTGCTCTTCTTATTCAAATAATGGTACATATTCTTTATCGGATTCAATTGGTATATCTTTGGATATTTTGTTGGAATTTTTTTCATCAAATATAACGTCCTTGCTAACTTCAATTTGTCTTTCTTATTTGATGTAGATTCTATAAGCCCTTGATGAAAGGATATAACCCACGAAGATACCTTTTATACTCGTAGATTCTAACTTCTTTCGCTTGTTTTTTGGAACAAGAATGTATGCGGGACATCCAAAGATTCAAATATTGTCTACACATGACTTCTTCCCTATGAGTGCTTCTTCCAATGTCATATTATCAAGGATTATGAGGACTTATATTTTGTATGTATATTGTTTTCATGGCTACTTTCCCCGCATAAATTTTGGTAGATCTTGTTCAAATATCATAGTCCTTATGCATTTTCAAATGGTTCTATTTTTCCTTTTGGCTACTCCATTATGTTCAAGGTTGTAGAGAACAATGAGCTCCCACTTAATTCCTACTTCTTTATAATATGTTATAATTTATTTGAAGTGTATTAGTCTCCATTGTCTGATCTCAAAGTCTTTATCTTTATTTTAGTTAAGGTCTCATCTTCATTCCTAAATTCATTGAACTTTTCCAAGTACTTCGTCCTTTGTCTTGAGAAGATAGATCGATGTTTTTTTAGAGTGATCATCAACGAAGGTCACATAGTAAACATGGTCTCCAAGAGATTTATTAGACATGGACCCACAAACATCAAAATGAATGAGGTCTAATATCTCCTTAGACCTTGTGTCACTGCTTGTAAAAGGTTTCCTAATGTTCTTTCGCAAAGCATATTATTTCACACTCCTTCATGGTCTTCCTTGATGTTGGGGATGCCCTATACCATTTGACCTAGAGAGGGTATTATCTTGTAATTAATATGCATGTATCTTCCATGCCAAAGTTTGATAGGATTAATCTCAATTTGAACAAGAGCTTGAGGAGATGGTGTTAAAACTTTATATAGACTTCCTTCATGAATTCCAATAACCCTTGCCTTTTCAATACTTGAATCCTTTCCCCAAACCAAAACTTTACCATCTACAAAAGAAACCCTATTTCCTTTATCTTCTAAACAAGAAGGGGGAAGTATTTTTTTTTTTTTTCAGACCTAGGACATAAAGGATGTTATTGAGGTTTAGCTTTGCTCCACTTTCTCGCTTCATTGATGTAGATCCAAGGCCCTTGACTCCACAGTTGTTGTTGTCTCTTAGCTCCTCTGCATGTGATGATTATTCTCTTGATAGAGTATGAAAATTTCCACTTTATCTTTTCATATGTCTCGAAGCTCCACTGTAAATGATCCATGAATTGTCATCATCAAGTGTACCTGTAAGTGCAACCAAGAATCCTTCACACTTGACTCTTTTAGATAGATTGTAGATGATCCTTCTAATCTAGCTTCTTGCAATTTCAATGATATTGATTCCAGTCTTCAAATAACTTGCCATTGAGAGAGCAACCTTTTTCTTCCAAGATTTTTTTTCCTTTATTCAATTGATAGCCAAAAAAGTGATCTTCAACTAGTCCTTCTTTCACCTTAGCTTTGATATAATGTTGAGAAATTAATGCTTATAGGAATTAGGGTTTGATTCCTCTTTCTTGATAATTACTTGTGATTTTTGTTAGTTTCTTTTACTTCTTTGTTAATTTATCTTTCATCAAGCAATTACCAAATTAAATGTATATGAAGAACACAAGAACAAGATACACAAGATGTAGGCACTTAGCCAGGGAAAAAACCCTCTAAGGGGAAAACCCAATCCAACTCTTCCACTAGTAGGTTCAAATCAAGATGAGACAATCCAAGATCCTTTATACCTAGACAAATACCTCCTCCAAACACCAAGCCAGTCATTCATTCTAGTAGATGATCCCTGCCAAAGACTCTAAGTGCCAACTTCTCAAATGAAACTTCAATGCAGAATTTCGACCCCTAACTTCAGATTTTCGACCCCCAACTTTAAAATTTCAGACCTACAATTTCAGCCCCTAGCTTCAGTCCAAAAACTTCACACGTGTGAGAGAGAGATGCCCAAAAACTTGATTTTTGTCTTTCCTAACTTCTTCCTTCTTTCTCCTCAACTTCACTCTTCTTTTCTACCTCTTTCTCTTGTAGATCGAACTTGTTGAGTGTGTGTGCCAAATGGGTTGAGTTGCCTCTAAATATATATTGCTTCTGTTGGGTTGAATAGCCCTAATCTAGGCTGACTTGGTGTGGAGGTGACAAATGACACTTTTGACTAAAAACTAAATCTTTTTACATGATACAATAGCTCAAGAAGGGTCTAAAAAAATGACAATGACTCTATTGACTCATGACAAAACCTAGAAGCCTTCAATGGAGATTTTGACCTGGAAAATAAATAAAAGAGCACGAAACCCATGCTTTACATTTTTTTTTTCTTTTACAATAAATTTATTTTCTCTTTATTTTCATCAAATACAATTATGAAGGTTGACACTAGGTACATTCTTCAAAAATTATAGGTTGGGGGCCTTACGGAGTCATATCGTGGAGCTCCATGACCAAATTAGCCATTTGAAGACCAAACTTAGTGACAAAGATGACATCATCTGGGATTAACAGGGCTTGGATCTTAAGAGGGAAACCACTGATAAGGACACCAATTGAAATTAAAACATGTTACCTTGTAAATTTTGTTTTATGCTTTGAAGGTTCTGCTGCTTATATAGCTATAGGGGTAGTTTGAAATTCGACCTAATCTACAATTTTGTAAGCAGGCCATTGGGATTCTCTAACTCTATGAGCCTACAATATGATGCTCTTATCATAATATTTTTCGCTTATTTGTTGTGTCCAGGCATAAACTTAATATAAAATTTACTCATTCTTGTTTATATATATAATAATAATAATAATCATTGTTATTATTATTATTAGGAGTAAATATATATATATATATATATATATATATATATATATATATATATATATATATATATATATATATATATATATATATATATATAAGTTATTTTATACATATTAATTTATAGTCATAGTTTAAATATTTGATGTTTTCTCTTATTTGGGGCATTATTTTTACTTGGGGATTTGTTAGAATTGCAAGGTCTTTCAACGGTTGAATATTTTTATTCATTTTTTTTATTTGCGTGGTTCATGAACCCTAGCGATCAGTGACTGCTACATCCACAAAATAATTGTACCAAGCATAATCACCCAAAGGGATCACTTACTATCAGCACAACCACGAAACTTGACCCCAAGATTTTCGAGAGAATTGAACCCATGACCTCTCAATAACAAAGATGCTTTAACGATGAGGACTCGAATAATTAAGCTAACCCTCAAAGCTAAATGCTGGATCTAATTATGTATTAAAATAATAATTTAAATAACTAAAAATCACAATCTCATTAAAAATGTACCCTCAAATAAAAGGAAAAAAATACTTCAAACAAGTAAAATGATAATATCATATATACTACATTATAAAATATATTAAATATTTGTTTATTAATTTTATTATATTTGTAAATATATACTCTATTGTCCACAGGTTTGGATAAACGGTAGTCAGGTGCATTGTTTTTTTTTTACAGGAACGGTTATTGGATTATATTAGAAACTTGGCATAAATGCCTCAATTCGGACTACAAAATTTGGGAGCGAAGCCCAGAGCACCTCTCCAACAAAGAGAATCAAGGCTCATATACTTGTGATCCAGCTCTTCTTACATACAACAATGGAGTCAATTTCCGTGATTTTCCCGAGTTTGTGAATACAAACAAATTGCTTCAATAAAATGCAGTAAAACATAACAGATAGAGGGTTAAGGAATTGGATCCCAAGATTCATCTCTGTCTCTTAGAATAGACCCAATAGATAGGAGGACTGCCTTGTTTGCTTATAAATCGGCATCCTTATTGTTCGCTCTCAGTACATGGAAGAATTTCAAATTCTGAAAGGATTTGGCCACAACTTTGATTCTTGTGATCAACCTTGCAAATCTTAAATTTGACGGAGCAGAATCTGTCACCATGGTTTTGATAATAGCCTGCGAGTCCCCAAAAACATTTGCCTCCCTGATGCCCAAGTATTTGAGATACTTGAGACCTTGGAAGAGAGCCATCGCTTCAGCTTGAATGCTAGAAGAATGGCCCAAGCCCCAGGCGAAGTTGTGGATAGTATTTCCTTCTAAATTTTTTATGTTTCCTCCAGCATCGGCATTTCCTGGA